>WNWU01000063.1:8669990-8734942 GCA_012654045.1 Ptyas mucosa | reverse complement strand
GAAGAAGAAGAAGAAGAAGAAGAAGAAGAAGAAGAAGAAGAAGAAGAAGAAGAAGAAGAAGAAGAAGAAGAAGTGTTGAAGGACAGTAAGATGAGGATCTCTGGTAGCAAAATCTGAGGGCTGCTGTGACACCTTTGGACAGGTAATCCTTGACCTGTGACCACAGTTGAGCCCAAAATTTCTATTGCTAAGCAAAACGTTTGTTAAGTTCATTTTGCCCCATTTTGGGACTATTCTTGCCACCGTTGCTAAGTGAATCACTGCAATTGTTAAACTAGTAACATGGTTATTAAGTGAATCTGGCTTCCCCATGGACTTTGCTTGTCAGAGAGTCGTAATCACATCACCCTGGGTCATTGCAACCGTGATGAATAGGAGCCAAGCCTCTGAATTTTGAGGGGGGAATGTTCCAAAGGTTGTAAGTGTGAAAAATGGTCATAAGTCACTTTTTTCGGTGAAGATGTAACTTTGAATGGTCACTAAATGAACTGTTGTAAGTCAAGGACTACCTGTAGCCTTTTTGCTTGCCAGTCTCTGGCTGCATCTGGTAGTAGAAGACAAAATGGAGGCTACAGCACAGCTGCTGAAGGAACGGCCGAGTTTCGCATGGTATCGGATGCTTTTACCACCTCTGACGTTAAAGAAAGGTTTACCTGACAGCCTAACCACTGTTAGTAATTGGAAGAGGCAGCAGGCTCTATCCTAGCTTGTTGCCTGGTAGCAAAATAACAGTGGGGATTGTTCCTTGAGGTAAAGCGGGCATGTGTAACAGACAATCTTCTTGTTTATGGCCCCTAAAATCCCCCTTTAACAACAACTGCTGAAAACGGTCGCTCACTATTCTGAGGTAAAAAAAACACACAAACTTTGCACTGTTTTCCCCATTCGTGGACATATGGGTCATTATGATAGCCAAATTTTTCAGAGGATCTAGGGTTGTTTTTTTTCTTTTCTTTTTTTGCAAGTTCCCTTTGGGCCCCTCAAGCTCTTTTTCTCGTGCTAGCTGACACTGATGCGAAGTGACACTTGCACCTGTTATCGCCGTCTTATGGTAATTAGCACGGCACCTTAAGTAGCAACGGCAACCTTCCCATCCAAACACAATCCATTAACATATTGCAGCTGTCACCAGGAGAGCACAATCTAATGGCGTTAGTGGCTTTGCCCACCCTTGCATACCTTGGCTCTCTGTTAGCGTTTGCCGCTGCTTCCCATATTGGGGTCATCGGGGATGGGGGGAAATGAAAGGTGGGATGAAAGCAGTCAGGAGTGAAAGAATACATTTTACTGCAGGTTTACTTTCATGTATTATGCATAACCTTCAAGGTCACTGCATGATCATTTATAAGATTTTAATGAGATATCAAAGAAAGAAAGAATAAAATATAATTAATGGAATATATACATACATACATGTATGCATGCATGAATGCATACATACATACATACATACATACATACATACATACATACATACACCACCCAATTAAATAAACCAATAAACAAGACAACAGCAGATGTAGAACCAGCTAAAAGTTGCTGGCCAAATTGCTTGGTAGATTCCTTTGAAAAACAAACAGACAAACATCCTGTCCATTGATTTCTCCCTTCCATCTGTCAATAAAATAATAGAGACAATTAACAGCCACACCAGCTGATTCCAGAGGAGGAGAGGGGAGGAAGGGGAGAGGACAGGAAGGACAGGAGAGATAGGGAGGGGAGGGAAAGGAAGGGGAGAGGAGAGATGGGGAGGGAAGGGAAGGAGAGAAGAGAGGAGGGGAGGGGAAGAGAATGGAAGGAAGGGGAAAGGGGAGAGGAGAGGAGAGGAGAGGAGAGGAGAGGAGAGGAGAGGAGAGGAGAGGAGAGGAGAGGAGGATACATGAAGGTTTTTCATATATCACAATTTCAGTACAGGATTATTGTTCTATTGTCATCATCCATACACAATCCATTGTGTTTGCCTTAAGAAAATGACTGTGGATAACTAAAGGTAAAGGTTTCCCCTGTCCAGTTGTGTCTGACCCTTGGGGATGGTGCTTATCTCAGTTTCTTGGCCAAGCATTGTCCGACGACTCTTCCATGGTCACATAACCAGCATGACTACATGTCAAAGATGCACAGAATGCTGTTACCTTTCCACAAAAAGTGATGCCTATTTATCTACTTGCATTTGCATGCTTTTGAACCAGAGGTGGTATTCAGCTGGTTCAAACCAGTTCACCCGAATTGGTAGCGCAAATCACGGGTGCCCCCCCCCCTCTGGCTTTATGCCATCCTATTTAGGCATGTTTTTGAGGCTGGTTGCATGTGTGGAAGGCAGGCGCGTTTGTGACCCGGGCGCAGGCACGCACAAAGCGAGCATGTGTGTGCGCGGTGAACTGGTAGTAACATTTTTTTTTAAAATTTGATTTATATGCCGCCCTTCTCCGGAGACTCAGGGTGGCTTACAATGCGCTAAGCAATAACCTTCATACTTTTGTATATTTATACAAAGTCAGCTTATTGCCCCCAGAAACTGGGTCCTCAATTTACCAACCTTAGAAAGGATGGAAGGCTGAGTCAACCTTGAGCCTGGTGAGATTCGAACCTGCAATAATTGCAGGCAGCTGGTATTAATAACAGGGTGCTTTAAACCACTGTACTACCAAGGTTCTTGCTTGAAACACACCGCTGTTTTGAACCGCTAGGTGGGCAAGGAACAGGAGCTCATTCCATCATGTGATGCTAACCACTTGCTATTCTGTGACAAGCTATCAATTCTGCCTAGTGGGCAGGGCAGTCCCTGTCTTAGGAAACACTGCGTGTTGTCGATTGCAAAACACGCATCTTGAGGGATGTAAGCCTAAAGATTGCCTGAGATACTATTTTTTAAAAAAGTGGCGTTCCTTAACTATCACAAGTTTGGGAAATATATATTCAGCCAGTCAAAGTTTGGGCTGGGGAAGCTTTTTCTGGTCCATTATAGTAAACAGCCCACTCTGGGGAGAAGAAAAAATTACTACAAATGAAAATGGATGTTCGTCCTTTTATGTTATGGTCTACACAGCTTTGATAAATGTTCATTTAAGTATAAAGAAAAGGTTAACTCAAAGTACCATTGAATAGGATATTAGAACAGCAGGGACAGTTCTGAGGTGATTTTACCTGAGGGATGGGTTTAGGGGCAAAGTGTCTCCCATACTGTATAGCTTAACACACAAATGCCAGTCCTGCGTTATTTAATTTTCCTTTCAAATAGCCGAAGTGCTCTTGAAAAGGAAAGATAAGACCATTTAAAATGCATGAAGATCCCATCTTCCCATTTAAAAGGTTAAATTCCCCTAAGGTGGGGGAGGGGGGTGGAGAAAGAGGGAGAGAGAGAAAGAGAGAGAGAGAAGGAGAGAGAAGATAAATAGAGCAAGCCTTCTGAAGGAAGAAAAAGCAGTAAACATTGGCGGCAAGTGACAGGAATTGATCCTTCTCTCCCCTTCTTGTCATGTCTCTACATTTTATTTCCACCATTTCAAGATTTTGCTAGGGTAGAAGGATAAGACTGGATGGGGAAGAAAGGAAAAAAAGGAAGAGAAGCAGACTTATGGCCCCAGGGCAGTGTTAGCTGCGTGGCTGACTTTTCTTCAATTAGTAGGCTTTCCTGCCTGATGGTGAGATGTATGTATGACTGGGGACTTGGACAGTTGCAAAGTATTGATTAACTATAATGCGAAGTCAAATCTGAATAAGATAGTGCAGTGATCAAAAGCCTTTTAGAGGAGACCATGTGTCCTCTAAGGCAAGGGTCTGCTAATAATTCTGATGAGCCGTATTTGCCTTTTGGGTCTGTGAGAGATTTTCAAGGCTTACTCATAAAAGCTCTCCTGACGGAGGAAGTCCATTGGGCCCGCGGACAACAAAAATCAAATCAAACTCCCCGATGTCTTGAGATGTGACTAAACCTAGATGTGCTAGGTTTTTTTTTCAACCGCGGGTCACGCAATCCATATGGAAAAGTTGTAACAAAGAGACGGTTAATAACGCCAAACTTCAAGGAACCCTATTTTGTTGCTTCATTGGGAACTCAATGATCAGATCTTGTATATTAAAAGGAAACAAATTGGAGACAGTTGTTGTATATGATTTCTGGAATGCTGGGATTTAAAGCACTTTACCTCTGCTTTCAAGCATTTAAAGAAATGCTTGCTCAAGATTGTCAATATAATTTTAAATTAATGCGTTATTGAATAATAAATCCAGGCCAGGAAAAGCAGTATTTCATATGTTCTATAAAGTCTACATTTTCACAATTTAACTTCTAGTTAAACGAATGAGGATTATGTAGAGTCTATTCATATTCAGGCAACAATATTTTCAATTAATTCATCTTGGGTTTTTTTTAAATAAAACCCTCCCACTTCCCATTAAATTCATGCCTATTAGTGGCTCTTAAATGCCTTATATTCTTCAGACAAGACTCCTGTGCATTGGATGGAAAGTCAGCACAACAAAATCCCCATCACGTTCTCTGAACTTGTATCATTGCATTATCTGATTGCTGCTCTTCCTTTCAGAAATTGAGTCTCTTCACACAGCATTAAGCAATATGAAACTAGAATGGTGGTGTTAAAAAGGTATAGCACAAGCATTACACATTGCCAGTGGAGGTCATTGAAAGGCTGAAAATCCATGTTTATGCCCAACAGAAACATCAGGGGCAATGGTAGAAAGAGAACAACACTATGACAATATTGAGGGATCCTTGGTGATCTCTGAGCTTGGTTGTTTTCTTGCAGACATTTCATTGCCCAACTAGGTAACATCTTTGGTGCTGGAAGGGAGTGGGGTGCACTGATGGTATTTGTGTAATGAAACATCTGCAAGGAAACAAACAACCTCAGAGAGCATCAAGGATCCCTCATTTAACCCTGAGCTACAAATAGAATAGAATTCTTTATTGGCCAAGTATAATTGGACACACAAGGAATTTGTCTTGGTGCATATGCTCTCGGTGTACATAAAAGAAAAGACACATTCGTCAAGAATCATAAGGTACAACACTTAATGATAGTCATAGGGAAACAGTCAATATAAATCTTAAGGATACCAGCAATAAGGTTACAGTCATACAGTCATAAGTGGGAGGAGATGGGTGATAGGAACAATGAGAAGATTAATAGTAATGCAGACTTAGTAACTAGTTTGATAGAGTTGAGGAAATTATTTGTTTAGCAGAGTGATGGTATTTGGAAAAAAAACTGTTCTTGTGTCTAGTTGTTCTGGTGTACAGTGCTCTATAGCATCGTTTTGAGGGTAGGAGTTGAAACAGTTTATGTCCAGGATGCGAGGAGTCTGTAAATATTTTCACAGCCCTCTTTTTGACTTGTACAGTATACAGGTCCTCAATAGAAGGCAGGTTGGTAGTAATTATTTTTTCTGCAATTCTAACTATCCATTGAAATCTGTGTCTGTCTTGTTGGGTTGCAGAACCAAACCAGACAGTTATAGAGGTGCAGATGACAGACTCAATAATTCCTCTGTAGAGAAATATAATATTCTCTGTAGAGAATAGAAATATTCTCCTTTATTGGTACTATAACAATATTGTTATAACAAACAACCCAAATTGCAAAGATTCAGTGCTGAGACTATAAACCAGAAAGCTGAGGCACTTCTGTTTAAAGTTCCATTCTAGTGTTCGGAAATGGGGAAACAACAGGATTGCTCGCCATCCAGCTCTGTGTTATCTCCAACTTTCACACACGTTCAATGACATGAGAAGGAAATCAAAGTTCTGAATCACATGGAAGGATTCACTAGATCCCCAAATTGAAACATGTTTCAAAATGACAAAGTGTCTGTTTGCGTATCCTATTGTCTCTCTTTATAAATTAGCAAATGACTCTCTTTTCTTCTATTTCACAAAATTGGAACAAATTTGGAAGAAGCGATAAGTGCCAACTGTATCTTGAATACATTTAGAATTTTTTGGGAGGGGGAATATAATAACATAGACTATTATACCTTACTGTAATACTCCTGCAATATATTGCTTCAATATTAGTATTAGTACTACTGTATTAGTAGTAAAACTGTAGTAAAACCAGACTAAAAGCTAAAGCATTTATTCACAAAATTGCACCTCTTTTTCTCTCTTCTTCGCCTCCCCAGAGCACCTTTTCCATGGCGAACTTTTAAAGAAATAGAAATTTCTGTGTCCTTCCAATTTTGAAACATCAGCAAACCCCCAGATTTCGGTTTACTTAGAAATCTTTTAAATCTGGCAAAACTGACCAATTCAATTCAGGATTTACAATTTGTCCGAGTTGGATGCATGCCTGAAACTTTCATTACAAAGTCTTTCAAAAATTCGTACTGATCATAAATATCATCCCAGCATTTCAACATACTGGGGTTTCATCATTTTTTTCAACTCAGAAATTAATTTTTGAATTTCTGATCGCATACCTAGAGGTCAGCTGGGAAAGAGGTGTGGTAGTTGGGGGCTGAGAGAGACATTCTTGTAAATATATGATTTTGCCCTAATTTCTGAAAATAAATCCTGACTGCTATCTCCCTTATATACTGCTGTTAACAACTCTTTATCATTTTCCAAGGAAAAGCTTAGTTATCGTTCTCCTGATGTACAAGAACGGTGATAATCCTGCCAATATTTGTCCAATAAACTTTGTATCAACAATCAGTAGGCTTTAGGCTACAATTCCTTGATTATATACATTTTTGGTTGAGTGTTCTCCAGGCCTCTTAACAGGCAGGATTCAGATCAGGGATATTTCACTGTGGATCAATCTGCAATTCTACACCATTTAGCTGAAAAGTACTCCAGCCTCCCAAAGGAACCCTTGATGTTGCCTTTATTGATTTAAGGATGGCTTTTGATTCCATTTCTCAGGAGAGACTCTGGAGGAAATTAACCCCAACATCCGTTGACTGCTGCCTTGTCTGGCAGATAAGAGCCCTGGTGGTGCAGTGGTTAGAATGCAGCATTGCAGGCATACTCTGCTCCCTGCCAGGAGTTCAATCCTGACGGGGATCAAGGTTGACCCAGCCTTTCATCCTTCCAAGGTTGGTTAAAATGAGGACTCCGATTGTTGGGGGCAACATGCTGACTCTGTAAACTGCTTAGAGAGTGCTGTAAAGCACTATGGGGAGATATATAAGTCTATTGCTATTGTTATAATTTTGCTACCCCAAAATACTACAATTTTATTGCAATGATAATCTACACATTCCTACCCTGCTCTTAAAAGAGTTAAGCAGAGATATATTCTTGTGTTTTATTTTTAATATTTTTTTTACAATAGAGATGTAGTCAGGGCCCTTATTAATCTGGAATTTCATTCTCCGTATCTTGCCCAATTTGTCTCCATTCTTTTCTAAAAAGGTAATGTGGCTGTCCCATCCATAAATCAAGTGGGCTTAGCTATATTAGTGACTAGGGACTCTAGGGAATCTCCTGAAATCAACTGTTGGAAAACTAAGGCTTTACTCACCTATAACTCTTTAGCTAGGTGGAAAATTAATAAAATGTCAATTGACAAGGTGAAGAAATTATCTAGGCATCCAATCCTAATTTTCCACGTGCCATAATAATCAATTAAGCAATCTCTCTCTTCGAGCCCTCAAAGCCTTAAATGGGTTCCTTAACCTATGTTCTCTCGCTCTCTTTTTAGAATAACAGAGTTGGAAGGGACCTTGGAGGTCTTTTAATCCAACCCCCTGTTTAGGCAGAAAACCCTACACCACTTCAGACAAATGGTTATCCAACATCTTCTTAAAAACGTCCGGTGTTGGAGAATTCACAACTTCTGGAGGCAAGTTGTTCCACTGATTAATTGTTCTAACTGTCAAGAAATGTGAATCATCAAGACAATAACTGCATTCCTGCAGTAATTAAATCATATAAAACCAAGATTTTTTCTGGTTGCTGCTATACATTGCTCATCTATGAGTCCCTAAGAATGCTTCTACTTTGAACTCAAAATATCTGAAAGCTATGCTCCATGGCCAATCTCAAATGTCCTTGCTCAGAGATTGACTCCATTGGTTCCCATCTGATATTTTGATGTCTAGATTTTGGTTGAGACCATTTTTGGGGGTGGGGGGGTTACCTTTCTCTTTGATAGAGGTTTATCCCCTACTTGAAGAAGTAAATTGATCTGGCTTGACTTACTGAACTTTCTCATTCCCAGCTATATTGTCTCCAGATATATCCTTGGTTGAAGTTAAACAGAATATTTGGGATTGATAGATCTAAATTACTCATTTTCTTTATACCCTAAAATAAAAGTATAAGGGTATTTCCCCCCAAAATAAGACCCAACCGGAAAATAAGTCTTAGCATGATTTTTCAGAATGCTCGCAATATAAGCCCTACACCCAAAATAAGCCCCATTTAAGATTGTCAGCCAGATGGATGCATTTAGTACCGTATTTCTCCAAAAATAAGACCTAACCCAAAAATAAGCCCTAATGCATCTTTTGGAACAAAAATTAATATAAGACCTGGTTTTATTTTCAGGGAAACATAGTAGTACAATTGTTGTCCCTTCTTGAATAATCCCTAGGTACTTTTATACATTTTGAATTCTTGCATAAATCTCATATTACTATATATATATATATATATATATACTGTATTTACCAAATTGACACATTACCTGTTATGATGACCACAGGCAGATAAACCAGTTTTTCATATGATAGCTGTGTGTGTGTGTGTTAAGACATAGAACTTGTAAGTAACTATTGCTAAATTGTTTATCATATGACACTTGATGTCTGGCACTTATAAACCAGCCTTTGGCAGATTTTGTCAACTTTGTAACTGACAATATTTTAGAAAGAGGTTTCAGACTTCCTCTAAGACCAAATCATAGCCAGCTACAAAAAGGCTGCTAGTTTTTTTTATCAATGGCAATGGCTTGCGGAAGTAGGTTGCATATTCTTTTTTTATTATTATTAATTGTTTCAAGCCTGGCTGTCATGTACTTTCAGGTTTTACATCTGTTTGTGTTTTGATGTTCAGACAAGCTTTATTGTGTGTTAAATTATGAATCTACACCCCTTTTATTGTATTCTTAGTATCCTATCTCTGAATTCATTATTTCCTGATGTACCGTACTGTTTGCCTTAACGTAACTTCTTCTGAATAAGCCACATTTATAAAGTCCGCCTTCAGCTCCTTATATTCTTTTCCATAGCTTTCTATAACGAGGGGCTCCAACCTTGGCAACATTAAGATATATGGACTTCAACCCCCAGAATTCCCCAGCCAGCATGCTATTCAAGTATCATGGCTGGCTGAGGAATTCTGAGAGTTCAAATCCACAAGTCCAGAGGTGGGCTTCAAATACGGTAGCAACCGGTTCACCCAGCATCGGAAATGTGAGTGTGTGCCATTTGCACATGCATGCAGCATCAACAAAACGTGGTAATTCGCTCACCCGTGCCGTCCACACATGTATGCAATGTCAAATAACACAGCAATTCACTTGCGCGTGCTGTCCGCGCATGTATGCGGCATCAAAAACACAGCAATATAGAATGGGATTGAGCCCTGGTGCAGGTCGCCGCTACCAGTTTGCCGAAACTGATCCGAACCAGCTGAATACCATCTCTGCACAAGTCCTACAGTTTTCAACGTTGGAGACTCCTGTTCTATCATATGTCTTAAGAGGAATACAGATCTTGCAAGGCCTTGGAAAACGATTCATTGCAATGCTCCCAGTGCCTCAAGTGAGAGCTAATAACTAGCTATTAAAATAAGTATTTCTCTCTTCCCCCCCCCACCTTCCCCCACTCCCTGCTATTTTAGTTACCCTGATTTCTAAAAAGTTAAGATGGTAGCAAAGCCACTATGGAAAAGATTGCCGTCTCTCCCTCTCACCATCCCAAACCACAAAATGTCATTACCTCAGACCACTGACCAAACATGAAGGGAAATAGAATACACTATAAGATAATATGTCTGTGCAAATTACATCAAGCTCTTATAGAAGGGGGGGGAAAAAATAAGCTCTCCTGAGGAACCAGGTTAGACTGTCTCCTGTCATCCAAGCAGCCATTCCTCCAAACCATAGCAAACCACAGTCTAGAAGCAAATCCACTCCATCAAGTCAAATAATAGATTTACATTTATTTATTTATCTTTGCCTGCGTTGTTTCCATTCCTTGCCGGGCATGATTAGGTGATGATTTCTGACTGTATTAAAGCCATTACAGCATAGAACCTGATGATTCACAGAACCTGATGAGACTCTAAAAAGAGTGCAGAGAAAAGCAACAAAGATGATTAGGGTACTGGAGGCTAAAACAAATGAAGAACAGTTGCAGGAACTGGGTATGTCTAGTTTAATGAAAAGAAGGACTAGGGGAGCATGATAGCAGTGTTCCAATATCTCAGGGACTGCCACAAAGAAGAGGGAGTCAAACTATTCTCCAAAGTACCTGAGGGTACGACAAGAAGCAATGGGTGGAAACATTAGATGTTGGATAACCATTTGTCTGAAGTGGTGTAGGGTTTCCTGCCTGGGCAGGGTGTTGGACTAGAAGACCTCCAAGGTCCCTTCCACTCTGTTGTTCTATTCTATTCTATTCTATTCTATTCTATTCTATTCTATTCTATTCTAAGATCCACGTAACAATGAGAATTCAAAATTTAGTTATTTTGATTTCTTGGTTTTCCCTTTTCTTCTATGTTCCATTCATGCCATGTTTTTTTTTTAAATTGTTTTGTAAGCTATTCTGGAGAGCTGAAAGATCAGATAAAAAGACTTTAATCCAGCTCTTTGCTTTTTATAAGTTAAGTTTCTGTCTCAAGGGATGTTGTTTGTTTGCTTATTTTTGTTTTAAATTACAAAGCAAATTTCTTTTATACAACTCAGGGGTATCCAAGGGAGAGAGGATAAACTGAAGATGATGGCCAGGACCGTATGATCAAAATCTCATTTTTTAAAAAAGTGTGGTGAATGCAAGACAGATTTTAAAAAGTTTTGATGGCATGTCTGTGGAGATTCTTAGTCACCCAGGTCATGGTTGTCCCAAAGATGCTTTTTTTTCAAGAGGCAACTGGACTTTCTGTTTTTTTCTTTTGAAGATGCTTTGCTTCTCATCCAAGAAGTTTCTTCAGCTCTGAAGAAACATGGCTGCAGCCACCATCTTCATGTTGTTTTACCCACCCGTGGTGATCAGGCCTCATGTAAGGTGCTTTCCTTCATGAATCCAGAATCCAGATGTCCCATTAACAAAAAGTTCATTAGCATTAACAGAGGGTTTTAAAATTTAGCTTGTGGTTGGGATGGCTTTTTTTTGTGTGTGATAGTGGTAAATAACTGTATCTCGGGTGGAGGATGAGGGTGGAGGTTCGTTCTCCGAGCTTGTGAGTTGGTTTCTGAAGGTTTCATTACCAGGTTAGGTAACATCTTCAGTGAAATTTAGGGAATGTCAGTGTCGGTGTTCTTCTCTTTATAAAGGTTTTGTGACCTCCCCTGACGTGACCTCACTATCACAAGACCTACAGTCTACGCAAAGTCTTTATAAATAAAAGAACACTGACACTGACATCCTCTAAATTCTGCTGAAGATGTTAAGGTAAAGGTAAAGGTTCCCCTCACACATATGTGCTAGTCGTTCCTGACTCTAGGGGGCAGTACTCATCTCTGTTTCAAAGCTGAAGAGCCAGCACTGTCTGAAGACGTCTCCGTGGTCATGTGGCCGGCATGACTAAATGCTAAACAGGCACATGGAGCGCTGTTACTTTCCCACCAAAGGTGGTCCCTATTTTTCTACTTATATTTTTTACATGCTTTCGAACTGTTAGGTTGGCAGAAGCTGGGACAAGTAATGGGAGCTCACCTGATTACACGCCACAAGGGATTCGAACTGCTGAACTACTCAGCACCATTCAGTTGCTCAGACTCCACCCCACAAGAGATTACAGGGTCATTAAATGAGGATGATGATGGTGACTATATGAACTGTTGTAAATTGAGGACTATCTGTAGTTCAGTAAATAGAGTTGTAGAAGTAGAAGTTCATAAACTGTGGCCCTGTTTTGCAAGGGGGAGGGAAAAACTATTACTACTGAAACATATTTATCAGTATTAAAGAGGGGAGAGGAACAATCTATGTGTTTGTTTGTTACTTTGTCTTAATGCACATTTTGGGAGTTTTGTTTTGGTCTGTTTTTGGTTTCTGGTTTTTTTCCACTCTTCTTTTTTTGTATTTTAACTCTGGAAATAAAATAAAATTTTTATTAAAACAAAGGTGCATTAGCTTGAAGCTAAAGTTAGATGTAGGGAAAATCCTCATTTCTGATGGGCTGAAAGACTAAGACATAGGCACCTGATTATAGTAAAGTAGTAACTGTCAAGTGCCGGGGAAATTTAGGAGATTTGGGCAATTCAAGATTTATTGCGAGCATTAGTTCTCTACAAAAATCTGACTTAGTAACGTTCAAGGAAAATGAGCGGGAAATAAGAAGGCATTCAAGGTGGGCAGGATTTAGATGTCTTGCGGGTGTGCAGGGACTCATGACTGATGATGCGTTTGACCCCTCCTTCAGACTCAGCCTGGTCATCTCCTACAGTAACCTCAATAAGAGTACAAAACAGGACAGTTTTATTCCTGGAGCTAATTATAGAATTATCTTTTTTGCAGATCCCCCCCCCCCAAAACTCACTCTTCCCTATTTTTAGAAGGAAGTGAAGATGAAATTATGAAGGAGCTTAAAAAGTAATTAGGCTCTTAATGGTGGGGCTGTTGGACTGAACTAAATTTGCTTTTATCCTCTCACTTTTTTTTTATTATTGCCTGCATTTGGTTTTTAGAGAGGCATTGTCTTTCCTATACTTTCTCTCTCCCCTTTCTCTTTTCCCTCTCTCCTAGATCAGAGAATTAGAAAGTTTAGAATGTAATACCCACTGCCCATTAGCTTCTACATGTACATATGTTAGGGAATGAATATTTCAAGAGCACCTAGTAAAAATATGAGGACTTAAAAGGGAGATGTCAAAGAACTTTATGAAATTCATAAATCCTTTGTGAAGCAACTGGATATATTTGGGAGGAGCAGTGGAGTTCAGCACTCAAATCCTTTTTACTGTACCTAGGAACTGAAAAGCAGCATCACACACAATCACAAATTTCTATGCAAGGTAAAAAAATCATCATCGGAAAACCATTTAGCATAGCAAAACTCTCTAAAGAGCCATCAGTTTTATTTAATTACTTTCAATGCTCAGAGCACAGAACTTATCGGATACAATTTCAGAGAATAAAAAAGAAAAGTTATATCTTAAGAACTCAGTCAACAAATTTAAATCGCTGAATATTTGTCTCTTGTACAAATTGTATATAACATTCATAATTTTTTTTTATTGTGCATCCTGTTACTATAAAGGGTGAAACAGTGGGATGGAGGGATGACTGTTGAATCCAAAAAGGACAGTCATCCTGGAAACAATTCAGGGGCAACCCTACGAAAACTGCATCTTCATAAAACTCCTCTAACATTGACTTGAGGACAAATGTGATCTTACAAAGTTTAAAGCCAGCAAGATAAAACATCAACAAAGTACTCATCAAACCGACCCGTTTGTAAGAATAGAATAGAATAGAACAGAACAGAACAGAACAGAACAGAACAGAACAGAACAGAACAGAACAGAACAGAATAGAATAGAATAGAATAACAGAGTTGGAAGGGACCTTGGAGGTCTTCTAGTCCAACCTCTTGTTTAGGCAGGAAACCCTACACCACTTCAGACAAATGGTTATCCAACTGCTTCTTAAAAACTTCCAGTGTTGGAGCATTCACAACTTCTGCAGGCAAGTTGTTCCACTGATTAATTGTTCTAACTGTCAGGAAATGTTTCCTTAGTTCTAAGTTGCTTCTCTCCTTGATTAGTTTCCACCCATTGCTTCTTGTCCTACCCTCAGGTGCTTTGGAGAATAGCTTGACTATTCTAGTAGCTTGAAGAAATCCTGCAAAGTGAGTTGTACCATTGTCATTTTTCAGTCAGGTTGGGCAAAATCAGCTAAACTGAAATCTCCTGGGGATCTGACATTTTTTTAAGGTATAGATTTCCAAAGTTGTGTGAAGGGACTCAGAGCAACCCTGGCTGAACGTCTGCAATAAAGAGATGACTACCTCAATCTGAGGTTTTAGTAGCAGTGCAGAAAGCATTCAGATATTAAACGTGTCCACGTTGCACACCTTAAGCAAGCGAAATACTGATATTACCCCGGGTTGCAGTTTAGATTAGCAGAAAACTCTTTCTCCACCCCATACAGGTCTCTCATTTTGCAAATCTACCTAAGAAGCTTTGGAAGAGTAGGAGGTCAAATGTGCCACCATAAAAATAATACATAGCACCTGATCGGGAGGACATGAGGATGGGTGGCGAGAGCCATTATTTAGCAATTAAAGCCAAAGCAATAGAGTCATTATTGCTAATAAAAAAGCATATTTGTTATTCATATAAAGGGTAGTGGAACGAAAACTCTTCTAATAATTCTGCATAAGCTACCGAAAGGATGTTAATATTTCATAAAGCCGAGCAACTCCGTAAATTAAGTACAACTTTCCGTTCTTTTTCTAGCATTAAAATCTAAAGCTCAGTCATATGTTAATACAGCTCAGGGCACCCCTTCTCAAATCTCTTTAATACCATATATTAATTGTGTATTTAATGTAAAGTCGTGCAGGTTAATCTAAATTTGGTTTATGTTTGTTTCATGGGCTGTATGTGTTATTACCCTCCTTTTATTTTTATTTTTTTGCAGTTTTATGCTAACATTTGCAATGTTGCCTAATACCGTGCATTGTTTTGCACAAAGGTATTCTAATGTGCACTTTTAAAAATACAGTTTCTTCTAATATGCATATTTTTTAAATTAAATATAACTATACAATAACCTTTTTGGGATGCAAGTTCCCCAAAAGTACATTTTTCTTACCAGACATATTTTTTCACAAATAAACCTGATTTTATATGCATTTATTTTCACTGGAAAATTATAGGCATTCCATTCACTAGTGTTTACCCATACCGCAACTAAATTAGTTTTAATGATTTATACCAACTCATTCATTCCCATTGAAATCTGCACATGAAATAACTGTACGTTTGGTCAGTCTTCAGCGGACGTGGTATCTATATTTCAGGATATAAGAATATTTCAGAACATGACCAGATGGAGGAAAGCAAACATGGTGAGTGGTCCAGACTCCAGACGCTATTTCCAATTAGAATATTTTGAAAGAACTGGGTACGCTTAGTTTGGAGGGAAAAAATGTTAGTAGCTCATTAGATGCCATCTTTAAATATACATTGGCTGCCATGTAAATTAAGAAATAAACTTGTTTTCTTTTTCTCCAAAGAGTTGGACAAAAAATACCTGGGATGTCTGTCTGTCTGTCTGTCTGTCTGTCTGTCTGTCTGTCTGTCTGTCTATCTGTCTGTCTATATCTATCTATCTATCTATCTATCTATCATCTATCTATCTATCATTCTATCTATATCATTTCTCTCTCTCTCATCATCTCTCTATCATCTAACGTATGTATCATCTATCTACTGTATATATCTCTATCTATCTATCTATCATCTATCTGTCTGTCTGTCATCTATATCACCTATCTCTCTCTCTCTCTCTATCATCTGTCTGTCTGTCTGTCTGTCTGTCATCTATATCACCTATCTCTCTCTCTCTCTCTCTCTCTCTCTATCATTCTATCTATCTATATCATTTCTCTCTCTCTCTCATCATCTTTCTATCATCTAACGTATATATCATCTATCTATGTACTGTATATATTTATATCTATATCTATCTATCATCTATAATCTATCATCTATCTATCATCTATCTATTATCTATCTATCTATCTATTTATCTTTATTTATCATTCTATCTATCTATATCATTTCTCTCTCTCTCTCATCATCTAATGTATATATCATCTATCTATCTACTCTATCTATCTATCTATTTATCTATCTATCATTCTATCTATCTATATCATTTCTCTCTCTCTCTCATCATCTATCTAATGTATATATCATCTATCTACTCTATCTATCTATCTATCTATCTATCTATCTATCTATCTATCATCTCCGTAAAATCCATCTGAGAGCAAAGAAAGATAAGAGCACCATTTGTTAAAACCATATGGCATTATTGAAGTGAAAGCAACGTGACACTCCATAATGCTCAATTGGCTCCCAGATGTTTCCTTAAACTGAAATGAATTTTTGGGTGAATTATACTAATAGGGCTGCTCCTGTCTCTTTAAATTTATGGCTTTAAATGAGTGGAGTCAATGTCATTATTAAACTAGTTGCAGGTCAATACTAAAAGCCCTTCATTAGGTACGAAAGACTGAATGGGCCTGTGATATAGATTTTTTTTTCTTTTAAAAAATGGCCAGTCTGGATTTGCATTTTTTTTGGAGCAGGTTTACTGAAAGGCTACTGAAAATTGTAGCCTATTTCAATGATCCCTTTGTAACAGGTAAAACATTGAACATAATGTATTAATAGTTTGTAAATGAATAGATTATATCAACATTTTTTATACCCAGAGATAACTCCTATGGAAATAAGAAGTCACTAGATTATGTACATCATCATTATAGGCTTCTATGTGAGTGGTGCGGTGGCTTAGAGGTGGAGCTTTCGCCTCACAATCAGGAAACTGTGAGTTCAATCCTAGGTAGAGGCAGATATTTCTCTCTCTGGGCACAATGAGAATAGACCTGCTGAACAAAGCTCCACATTGGAGACAGGAAGGGCATCTGGCCAGTCAATATTCTGCTAGCTCCATTCAGTTGCCCAGACTCCACCCTGCAAGGGATTATGGGTCATTAAATGATGATGATGATGATAATTACTATAGGCCTCTGTGAAAGTCTTGTTGTGCCATAAAGCTTCTCTTTTAAAAGATTGTGTTGGGGGAAAAAAAACTATAGATTGTATTTAGTTTTTATACCCCAAGTCTCTTAAACAACGGAATGGGGAACTGTGTACAATCATTCCAGTCAAAGCATTCTTGGACAACATGGTGCTGAGAGTTGAATAAACTGTATTGACATACCACACGATACATAAGCGAACTTCTCTGCCGATCCGTGCTGCATTTTCATAAGAGGTGTTTTAAAGGAAGGTGAAAAAGTGACAGTGACAAATGTAGCTCTCACCGGATGGCTCACATAACACATTCAACTCTAAATGAGAGATTAACAAAGCACAACCGTTCTAGTCTCATAACAGGCAGAGCTCAAACAAATACAACGTATTGAAGTTTAGCATCATCAACATTGGGGCTTCAGATGTAAACACGATGTCCCCAGAGCATCTGAGACAATTGCTGCTTTTCAACAGCACAATATTGTACCGCAACCTGTTCTGCCCTAGTTCAACCTAAGCTAATCTGTTAGGTGTTATCCAGACTATAACTCTTATTTTGGTTTCACAACCCCAGAAGGATGATCCAAACCACCCTGCAGCTTTCATGGGGCTGCAGAAGAAGATATTTAGAGAAGCATAAGAGCTCTTGGGTGATTGTGGGTCAGTCTCTAACTCTCTCCATTTCAGGTCAAACCACCAAAGAGAGAAGCAACCTGGAATTAAGGAGAAACTTCCTAACAGGGAGGACAATTAACCAGTGGAACGGTTTGCCTTCAGAAATCGTGGGTGCTCCATCACTGGAGGTTTTAAAGAAGAGTCTAGACAGTCACTCATCTAAAATGGTATAGGACAGTGATGGCTAACCTTTTTCCCCTCTGGTGCCAAAAGCGCACGCGTGTGTGCTATAGCGCGCACCCGCGTGCCCACACCCATAATGCAATGCCCCCCATGCAAGCTCCGCCCCCCTGCGCATGCATGCGCAACCCCCCACATTGCCCCACCCCCTGCACAGGCGTGTGCAACCCTCTAGGCTACCCCACTCCCCCACGCATGGGTGACCCACCGTGACCCATTTAGTGCTTAGCAGGCCTCCCTAAAACCTCCAGAGGCTGGAAATGGCCTTTTTCCAGACTTTTGGTAGGCTAGTTTTTTGCCCTCCAGAGGCTCTGGAGGCTTTCCTGGACCTTCCAGGAGGGTGAAACCGGCCTCCCCCATCTCTCCAGAGGCCAGAAATGGCCAGTTTCCGGACTTCCGGGACTTCCGGAGGCCCGTTTTTCACCCTCCCAGAGCCTCCGCATGAGCCCTGTACTTGCCTGGCATCCAAAACAGGCTGCGTGGAGACTCCTGGGAGGGGCGGGGTGGCATGGTCCCATGGGTGGTATGCGTCTCCCATATGTGCGGCAGAGACCCAAAAATCAGCTGGCTGGCAGGAGGAATGCAAACATGCTCGGTGGAGCTGACCTAGGGCAATGGCTCGTGTGCCCACAGAAATGGCTCCATGCGCCACCTCTGGCACACGTGCCATAGGTTTGCTATCACGGGTATAGGATCTCCTGCTTCAGCAGGAGGCTGGACTAGAATACCTCCAAGGTCCTTTCCAGCTTATTCTATTCTATTCTATTCTATTCTGTTCTGTTCTGTTCTGTTCTGTTCTGTTCTGTTCTGTTCTGTTCTGTTCTATTCTATTCTATTCTATTCTATTCTATTCTATTCTATTCTCAGGGTTGCTATTGTGGGGAAAACAGGAGTAGAAAGGAACGTTAGGTATGTTCGCGACCTTGAGCTATTGATAAAAATCTTAATGGCAGGATAAAACACCATAAATTAAAAAAATAAATCATTTACTATGAGACCCTTGGAAGAAAATATGCCCTGGGAGCATAGTGTTACCACACACTCCCATTTGGTGATGCACATCATTGTTTTATCACCCCGCTCCCAAATTAAGGCTGGAAATGGCCTTAATTAAGGCCATTTAATTAAGGAAATTAAATCAAACAAGTTTTCTGTAGGACCTGATAGAGCAGGGAAAACCTGGGACCAGGTTATCTGAAGGACCGTCTCTTCCTGGGTACATCCAGATGAACTTCCAAAGGGGGAAGGCAAGGAATGTTGCAGGTCTCCTCTCCTAAGGGGATACATCTGGTGGGATCCAGAAGGAGGGCCTTCTGTGTAGTGGCTCCCTCCCTTCTGAACATCATCACCGCAGTGGGATGCAGTCAGGGGTGGGTTCCTTTGGGTTCGGCAGGGTTTGGACGATCCTCTAGCCAAGGATTGCCAGGGTTCAGAGAACCCCCCAAATGCCACTCCTGGCTGGCCATGCCCACCCCTCCCCGCTCCTCCCACCCTTCCCAGGAGTCTCCATGCAGCCCATTCATCATTCCAAGTAAGTGCAGGGGCCGCGTGGCGGGTCTGGGAGGGCAAAAAATAGGCCTACCGGAGGTTCTGAAGTCCAGAAACAGGCCTGTTTCTGGCCTCCACATGGCCTCTGGAGCCTGGGGGAAGCAGTTTTCGCCCTCCTGGCGGCTCAAGGAAAGCCACTGGAGCCTGGGGAGGGCAAAAAATCCTCCCACCCGCCGTGGTGCAGGCAGCCGACTAGGCCAGGCCCACCATGGCCACGCCCACCCAACAACAGGGCAGCAAACCTGTTGCTAAAGGATCTGAAGCCCACCCCTGGATGGAGCCCATCGAGTGGCTCATTTGATTGCTTGTTGTTGTTGGGTGGGGGAATTTTATTCTTTTTACACAGGATTTGCAATTATTTGTAAGCCACCCAAGTTACTGAGAGTGGGCAGGCAACCATATAAACTTTCTAAATAAAATAAAATAAAGTAATAAAATAAAATAAAATAAAGTAAAAAATAAAATAAAATAAAATAAAATAAAATAAAATAAAATAAAATAAAATCACATGGTTAAAAGATAAGAAATGACTTTGCCATCCGTTGGGCCTTTCTTTCTCAGAAAATGGCCTCATCTTCATCTATTTCAAAACATAACAAGAGGCGGGGAAAGAAACCTTAAAGGGAAGAGTCCGTGGGCAAATCCATGTTTTAAATGAGCAAGGCTCATACCAGATTGCATTGGTCGAGAGTTTTGATTGCAGAGTGACAACTTTTTTCTTCTTAATTATGAAAATAGAATTACATTCTGGTAATTTATTTATTTTTTTAAAAAAAGCACAGCTTATCCTTTAAAAAAAAGAATTGAAGTTAGAAGAACTACCGCCACCTCTTCAAAGTTTTTTTTTTCCTCCTCCTCCAGATTGGTTTGGATAATAATTACTCAGGAAGTGTTTGATCTCAATGATGAATATATGATTAGTTTTTCATGAAACCAGTCAACCACGCCAACTCGGTGCCACTGATGTGAGACCTTGTTGATTTAGCTGTTTGAAAGAACACATTCCGTCTTGCTGCGGTTATGGGATGGGGGTCTTTGGGGAAAAGAGGGGACGAGAAAAGGGCAAATTTATGGGTAATGATATTGCAGCAACCAGATATTTAAGATTTGCTAATTCTTGACTCAATTATGCCCATTCCTTCCCTTCACCCCGCTCTCTGCTGCTCTGGTACAGATGCAATCCGAGGAGCGGAATAGGTTTCTTTCGTTGTTGGTTTTTTTTTTTTCAAAGAGAAATTTGCAACGCTATTGTCATCTGCAAAACCCTTGGAGAGTTTTGCCCTGATGAATAATATTTCATACGGGGAGTGTTTATGTGATTTTCACGGAGTGGTAACCTCGCCGCCCACTAACTTTGATGCATGGAGATTGCTGCTTTTCTTTGCTAAAGTGCTTTTACACACCACCTCCTGCAAATGGACAAGGGTTGGAAATGGAAGCCTCGTTCGAGGGGAGCATCTCTCTCGCAGGGGTGGGGGGGGGGGGCGGGAAGAAGGGTTTCTATATTGGACACTGTACTGTACAAAATAAAACACAAACACACACACACCCTGCCAAACTTTCTTTCTTGCTGTACAGACAATCGCTGAGAAAACATTTTGGTGCAACGTTTGTACCATAAAGTGGATAAATAGTAAATTTTACTCACAGTAAAATTGAGGATCTGTGGTAACTCTCATATAAACAAAAGTATCTCATGCACACATTTAGGATTTTTCTTTATATGAGAACATAGATTCTCACTTTACTATGAGTAAAACTGCAGGGAGATAGTTGCAATCCTCCTCCTCTTCCTCCTCCTTCCTTTTCCTTTTCTTTTTCTTCTCTTCTTCCTCTTCTCCTCCTCCTCCTCCTTTTCCTCCTCCTTCTCCTCCTCCTTCTTTTTCTTCTATTCTCCTCCTCCTCCCCCTTTTCCTCCTCCTTCTCCTCCTTCTCTTCCTTCTTCTTTTTCTTCTTCTATTCTCCTCCTCTTCCTCCTCCTTCTCTTTCTTCTCCTCCTTCTTCTCTCTGAACAAAGTCACAACATTTTTATGGAAAATCTGGAAAACTTGTCATACTTAGGACAAAGCAGTTTGAAAGGCTCTTCTGAAAGAAATCCTAATAATAGATATGATTCACTATTATATTTCTCCAAGTAAAACATATTGTCATGAAAAGGAGTAATGTATTGCTTTCAGGTTTGAACATTTTAATGGCATATTGTTAAGTTCAAGAAAGAAAAAAATGTTTTTTTAAAAAAAAGATATGATTTGCTTCTAAAGCCGGCAAACTTTCATTTCTGATTCTTATTTATTTGGATGACACAATTAATCAAAGTTCCTGAAGTTTAGCTAGAAGGATGCTTCCAATACTATAATGGAGAGAAGGGTGTACTTGTTGCTACTTAAGAGTATAATTTTCTGGGGCAAGGATCATGCAATTTCTGCACATTACTTTCTAGTGCTACCAGAGCAGATGACCAATAGATGGCAGCAAAGAGTTACATTTTTTCTGCTTCTTGGCTGACCTCTATTGGTCATATGAATTTTGCAGCTGAATTATAGAAATCCTAACTTGGTAGAGTATATTATTGAGTGACATTAGATAAACATGGGGTGATATACTCTACATTAGAGAGGACATTCTTTTATTTGAAGGACTATTAGAAGATGATCTCAATGTATCTCTTCAGAAGTAGAATTTAGGCGTACGGGAATTTCTTGGCTTAGTAAAACTTAAGATTCAGAAACTACAGTAAGCTGTAAAAGAGAGTCAATTAAAATTGAAACGGGTACCCCTAAGCCCCACCTGAATCTAGATATTTGTTTTCAGTATTAAATCTAAACTAATTTTACAAGCTCTTCCCCACAAAACCCTCCCTTTTCTCTGATTTCAAAAGCTTGTTGTTGTTACTGTTGAACAGCTGATCAAACATTCTTTTCAGTAGAGTGGAGCACACCTAAAGAACTCCCAGCAAAACTCTGTCTGTCTACCTATGCTTTTATTTGAAGTCTGAATAAAGGTAAAGAACCATATGAAGGAATAACAAGAATCTGCCATTAATAATTAAATTTAGACAACAGATTAAGCAGGGACATTGGACAGCTCATCACTTTTCTCACAATGGTAACGTGTACAGTATTTTGAATTATATAGTTGCCTCATTATATGTGGAATTTCTATGTTTTAAATAAAGTCATTCCTTCCTACTGGTTGCAGGAATTGGGTATGTCTAGTCTACGTGATCCACTGAAATGTGAAAGTTGGACCATAAGGAAGGCTTATGAAAGGCTTAAGAAAGGAAACCAAAGAATTGAGGCCTTTGAACTCTGGTGCTGGAGAAGACTCCTGCGAGTCCCTTGGACTGCAAGGCGAGCAAACCTCAGTCCTAGAGGAGTTCAACACTGACTGCTCTTTAGAAGGCCAGATCTTGAGATGAAACTCAAATACTTTGGGCCCCTAATGAGAAGGAAGGACTCACTGGAGAAGAGTCTAATGCTGGGAATGATTGAGGGGGAAAAGAAGAAGGGGCGACAGAGAATGAGGTGGCTGGATGGAGTCACTGAAGCAGTAGGCGTGAGCTTAAATGGACTCCAGGGACGATAGAGGACAGAAAGGCCTGGAGGAACGTTGTCCATGGGGTCGCGATGGTTTGGACATGACTTCATGACTAACAACAACAACAACAAGTCTACTGTAGTGAAAAGAAGGACTGGGGTGACATGATAACAGTGTTCCAATATTTGAGGGGCTTCCACAGAGAAGAAGAGGTCAATCTATTTTCCATAGCACCAGAAGGCAAGAGAAGAAACAATGAATGGAAACTAATCAAGGAGAGAAGCAAACCTAGAACTAAGGGGAAACTTCCTAACAGTGAGAACAATAAACCAAACATCTTGCCTTCAGAAATTGTGGGTGCTCCATCACTGGAGGAAGGAAGGAAGAAAGCCGAACTACTATCAGAATATTCTGGTATCTTTCAATGAAAGCTCTGTTTCCCTGGTAAACAGTTTGATATGCACTACTTTAAAGAAACATAAGAAAAGATTTGCAGGAAAATATATTTCCAACTTAAAAAAAAAAAATGGGCGAAGCAGTGTGCAGCAGCTGCCAGAAAAGCCAACACAGTTCTGGGCTGCATAAACAGAGGGATAGAATCAAGATCACGTGAAGTGTTAATACCACTTTATAATGCCTTGGTAAGGCCACATTTGGAATATTGCATTTAGCTTTGATCGCCACGATGTAAAAAAGATTGAGACTCTAGAAAGAGTGCAGAGAAGAACAACAAAGATGATTAGGGGACTGGAGGCTAAAACATATGAAGAACGGTTGCAGGAACTGGGTATGTCTAGTTTGATGAAGAGAAGGACTAGGGGAGACATGATAGCAGTGTTTAATTTAATTTAATTTAATTAATCATATTTCTATGCCGCTCAACTCCCAAGGGACTCTGTGTTCCAATATCTCAGGGGTTGCCACAAAGAAGAGGGAGTCAAACTATTCTTCAAAGCACCTGAGGGTAAAACAAGAAGCAATGGGTGGAACAAGAAGCAATGGGTAGAACAAGAAGCAATAGGTGGAAACTAATCAAGGAGAGAAGCAATTTAGAATTAAGGAGAAATTTCCTGACAGTTAGTGGAACAACTTGCCTGCAGAAGTTGTGAATGCTCCAACACTGGAAATTTTTAAGAAGATGTTGGATATCCATTTGTGGTGTAGGGTTTCCTGCCTGGGCAGGGAGTTGGACTAGAAGACCTCCAAGGTCCCTTCCAACTCTGTTATTCTATTCTATTCTAAATAATTTAAAGAAGGTGATAAAACAAGGAAGCACAATTCACCAGTCCGTTGTATATGGGTCCACACATAAAAAAATACATTTATAATTTGCCAGTGGAAAGGGTATATTATACTGTGAATGTTCTTTGAAAAAAAAATAAGTAAAATTCACATTCAGTGTGTCTTATTGTCAAACCTCAAAAACCCTATTTAATGCTCACCAATGTGGCGCTTAGAAAACAGTCTTGAACTGAGCTCTATTTGCATTTGATTTCTGTCACAGCTTGGAGAAAACGGGGTTGCTTTCATCTGCTCTCCTCTTTTTACACTCTTAACCAAAGAAACAGATATTTTACCTCTTGGGCAGAACAACAAGAAAAAAAACATACACACAGATAAACACACACACAAAAATAACCAGTTGCCCTTTAAGAGTTCTTAATACCCTTTCAGTATATTCCCAACTATCTCTTTCTTTCACGAACCCCCAAAGCTCAAACAACTCCCACATAAAACAGAGAGTAAGGGAGGGAGCAAGGGTGAGAATAAACATTTTAGAAGCTCCGTGTTTTTGAAAAGACACCTAGGGCTAAACTAAACATTCACTTAAATGCATGGCTGTGGGAGCTGTGGGTATACATTTCCCCCTTTCCTTCTCCAATATCTGAGGAGGGGACCAAAGGAAGGGGAAATTCTCATGTTCATAGCACAGCAGATGCAGATCAGCCCCCACCTAACAAATTTGCCTAAAGCAGGGGTGTCAAACTCGCGTCGTCATGTGACATATCGTGACTTTTCCCCCCCTTTGCTAAACTGGGGGTGGGTGTGGCCAGGGCGTGATGCTTCTGGCCTGCAGGCCACGAGTTTGACACACCTGGCCTAAAGCATTAAATACAGTAGTGGCCAAAATTGTGGAATTTCCTTTTTTGGGAAAGTATATTTTCTAAAACTAGCTAATAACACCCCTTTTTTTGGAGTCGTACAGTGGTGGGTTGCCCCTGGTTCGCACCAGTTCTATAGAACCGGTAGTAAAACCAGCGGGAGGCACCGCCCACTGACCCTGACATCATCAGAACGCTTCTGCACATGCGCAGAAGCTTCTGTGCATGCGCAGAACAGTGCGCACGCGGTCCTGTTGCGAACTGGTAGTAAAGGTAAGTAGAACCCAACTCCTGTTGCGAACTAGTAGTAAAGGTAAGTAGTACCATAAAGTTATATATCAATGGAAAGATAATTTAATCAAGAATGTAATGCAATAACTTTTATGAAGGATTTGCTCTTAGACTAGTAGTTACAGGATAAAGAAGAAAAGTGAAACAGGTAGAAAAAACAAGATATATAAAAATGACCACCATAGAAAAAATGAGATACATTATCATCTCTATGCATAATGAATTATCACCATGTCAGTTAATACTTAGTTGGGTAACCTTTAGCATGAATTACGGCCTTACAACGTCTTCCCATGGAGTGAACCAAGCCTTTTAGTTCTGCAGCTGTTATAATGTGAAACCAAGATATATATATATATATATATATTTAATTTGATTTATATGCCGCCCTTCTCCGGAGACTCAGGGAGGCTTACAATGTGTTAAGCAATAGCCTTCATACGTTTGTATATTTATACAAAGTCAGCTTATTGCCCCCACAATCTGGGTCCTCATTTTACCTACCTTAGAAAGGATGGAAGGCTGAGTCAACCTTAAGCCTGGTGGGATTTGAACTTGTAGTAATTGCAGGCAGCAGATGTAAGTGGATGTTAATCACTGCTTTAGTCTACTGAGCCACTCAGGCTTTACAGTTGGAATCATAAAACATACTAAACCCAACAGAAGTAACCAGCTCACATTATGGCTTGAATGATTGCTTCTATTAACCGGGTTTTATTGCTGGGTCGCTTCTGATTAACAAGTTTCTTTAGTCTGCTCCAGGGGTGGGTTGCCCCCGGTTCAGATCGGTTGTATAGAACCGGTAGTAAAACCAGCGGGAGGCTCCGCCCACCGACCCCAGCGTCATCAGGAAGCTTCTCCGCATGCACAGAGGCGCACGTGTGAACAAAGCAAGCACACACACGTGGCCCCATTGCGAACTGGTAGTAAAGGTAAGTAGAATACACCTCTGGTTGGCTCCATAGATTTTCAATTGGGTTAATGTTTGGGCTATTCCCAGGCCATTCCAGCAGTGGAATATGATTATCTTGAAACTCCCCCATAAAAGTGGTGTTATTAGCCATCAAACCTCAAAAATACACATCAAACCTCAAAAATACCCAAAAGGTTTCCACCATTTTGGCCACCATTGTATACTTGCCCACTGGGTCACAGGTCACTGACATGCACAAAGCAGCCCACTTCAGAGAGTGCAGCATGCTATGGCTTGTCCTCAGACATAAGTATTCATTGCTTCTTCCAGGACTAGGACACACTTTAATTCCCATTAATGATTTCTAATACTTTCCTTTTTGATCTAACTCTATTTATTTAGTGTATGATAAAAACATGACAAAGAGAAGCAAACATATACACACAACCTGCATAATTATATACTAAACCTCAATGGGGTACGGCAGTGGCCTCTTAACTGGATGTCCAATTCAGAGAAAATTGCCTCTGATGTTGCTTCGTGCAAATCTTCTAAGGAACCAGAGAACACACATCGTGGGCAGTCGGTGTATTTAATTGTTTTCACATCATCACCACAGTGGCAACTAGGGAAATATTTCCAGCCTCACTGATATAAGGTAGAAGCACTTCTTCCAGTATCGAAAATCTGATTCTTTCAGTTTCATCCAGACAGAGCAAGAACAAGGCAGGTTAAAACTTGATGGTTTGTCCCAAAGGTGCTTTTTCAAGAGTCAACTGGACTTTCTTGTTTCTTCCATTCTGACTGAATTGTGGGGAATGGAAGGATTCAGCTGAAGAAGCTCCTTAGATGAGAAGTGAAACGTCTTCAAAGAAAAACAAGGACGTCCAGTTCCCTCTTGAAAAAGAACCTTTGGGACATCCATGACCTGAATGACTGAGAATCTCCATGGACACCAGCCACACCAGAAGCAGTTAGATGGTTAGCTTCCTTAGATACCAAATTGCAATATCTATCCAATTGCAATTCTACGTCTCCATAGTACGGTGATTTTATTATGGTTTTACCTTAATTTAATAACATTATCTCCTATATTGATTGTCCACATGTCTTATACTTTATTTAACCTAAATTTGTATAGCGGTGATTGCATTCTGTCAATGCCATACAATAAATGAATGAATGAATGAATACATAC
Source organism: Ptyas mucosa (assembly GCA_012654045.1). NCBI lineage: Eukaryota > Metazoa > Chordata > Lepidosauria > Squamata > Colubridae > Ptyas > Ptyas mucosa. Next base: position 8,707,591 of record WNWU01000063.1, on the reverse strand, counting down.
ATACATACATACATACATACATACATACATACATACATCTTTTGCCAGTGCTGTTCTAGAGGGCAGAGACACAGAAGATTGTGTAATGTCAGGATGCAAACTAAATATACTAAATTTGACGGGGAACAATAGTAGTTATTTCTAAATGATTAGTTGCATAATATGTGCAAATGTTATGCAAACCTGTTTGCTCTTTTGCCCTCTCCCCCTGCCCTGTTTTTTTTTGCCAATGCCTGACTACAATTTTGGGGCAATACTTAAGTGGTGACCTCCAAGGCTTGGACAGGAGCAGACATCTGTGATAGCTGTATTGGTTGCTATGGAGAAATTATTCTGATAGCACCCAGACAGTTGAACTTTACTTGCTGAGCAGATGGAGGACATACAGTGTGCTCCTGTTTCTGAGAATAAAAATAGTGAAATGAGAAAAAAAAAAGCACTGAACATACAAAATGCCACTAATATCTTTATAGCTGAACTCCACAAATGCAGTAATAATTTGCATAGCATGTAATATTCAGTTTGTCTCTTTCTAAGTATGGAATTTAAATAAAAATTTAGTTAAATGTGTGGATTTTCAGATTCAGAGGGACCCACCACAATAATCTCTGGATGAAAAGTGAAGTGGTGTAGGTTTCCTGCCTAAGCAGGGGGTTGGACTAGAAGACCTCCAAGGTCCCTTCCAACTCTGTTATTCTATTCTATTCTATTCTAAAACATGTCACATAATTCATAACTGCAGAATATACTGTATATTTGGATCAGAAACAGCAGGCATCCAGAATACCAACAATTTGGGAGCAATGGTTCCTAAACTATTTTTTTTAAGTTTTTTATTTTAAACACATTAAAACACATTAAAAATCAAACATGTACATACAACAAAAAGTGACACAGAAAAGAAAAATATCACTTTTCTTTTCAGCTATATACAGTGGTCTGCTCTCTCTCTACATCAATATTTACAAATATTTAAGTATAAACTTATTTGACGTTCATTTTCTACTTTATATCATTTCTTCTTTACTAATAGTTCCTAAACTATTATAAAATTGCTATGATCAGATCACTCTATGGTCAGAGAGTATTGCTTTGAATTTCAGTGGTCCAATAAGTGAAGTGAATAATCTCCCATTCTCTGAGATGAAAGAATCCTATTGATATTCCAGGATGCTCTGGAAAATTTAATTGAATTTAACATTTCAACTCTGTTGCCAAACTGTAACGATCCTTGGCACAATAGTTAACAAAACATTTGCTAGACCAATTCTTGAATACAGCTCATCTGTCTGGAACCCACACTGTATATTGGACATAAATACAATCGAGAGAGTCCGGAGATATTTTACGAGAAGAGTCTTCCATTCCTCTACCTTATGCCACCAGACTCCAAATTTGGGGCTTAGACAATTTAGAACTATGCCGACGTCAGTCTGACCTAAACATAGTACATAAAATTATCTGCCACAATGTCCTTCCTGTCAATGACTACTTCAGCTTCAACCACAACAATACACGAGCAAATAGTAGATACAAACTCAAGGTAAACCGTTCCAACTCGATTGCAAAAAATATGACTTCAGTAGCAGAGTGGTCAATGCCTGGAATGCACTACCTGATTCTGTAGTTTCTTCTCCAAACCCCCAAATCTTTCACCTTAAACTGTCTACTGTTGACCTCACCCCATTCCTAAGAGGTCTGTAAGGGACGTACATAAGTGCACCAGCGTGCCTATCGTCCCTGTCCTAATATTCCTTTTTACTTACTCTTTTCATGTATTCAAATTATGTTTATACTTTTACATGCTTATATTTTATATATGCTTGACGAATAAATAAAACTTAAACTTAAACTAAACTTAAACATTGCAACACAAAAACCATCCGAGGATCACTTCCGTAACACCAATAGCAACGAAAACGATGATGTTATCCATTCAGTAGAGTCCATCTCTTGGGCATTCTAAGGACCAGGTGTCTTCACATCTTCTGATCCTGTACTACTTTTTTGAATGTTTCTATGCTCTGGCTGACTTTGATAGTGTCCAGCCACCATGTTCTTCGAAGGCCTGGTTTCTTTTTATAGCTAACTCTTCCAAACATAATTGCTTTTTTCCAGTGAATTCCCCCACATGACATGGCCAAAGTAAGTGAGATGCAGTTTTGTGATTTTGCCTTCTAATGACACATCTGGTGCTTGCTTGTTAGTCACCTTTGCTGTCCAAGAAATATACAGGAGCCTTCTCCAGCACCACAGCTCAAACGAGTTGATTTTTTTCTTGCCTTGCTTTCTTAAGGTCCAACTTTCAAAACCATAGGTAGCTATGGGAAGCACAACAGAGCAAACTAACCTATGTTTGGTTGCCAGAATGATGTCCTTGCTTTTCCATATTCATCTCATGTTCATCATTGCTGTGCGACCCCTAATCCAACTTTTCATTTGAGCACACCTATAATGCTCATGGAGGGATGTGGTGACTCAGGGGCTAAGATGCTGAGCTTGTTGAGTGAAAGGTTGGCAGTTCAGCAGTTCAAATCCCTAGTGCCGCGTAACGGGGTGAACTCCCGTCACTTGTCCCAGCTTCTGCCAACCTAGCAGTTCGAAAGCACGTAAGAAATGCAAGTAGAAAAATAAGGACCACCTTTGGTGGGAAGGTAACAGCGTTCTGTGCGCCTTTGGCATTTAGTCATGCCAACTACATGACCACGGAGACATCTTTGGACAGCCCTGGCTCTTCAGCTTTGAAATGGAGATGAGCACTGCCCCCTAGAGTCGGGAACGACTAGCACATATGTGCGAGGGGAACCTTTTCCTTTACCTTTATAATGTTCATATAGAGCAGAGTTATGAGCCATGGTGGCACAGTGGTTAGAGTGTGGTACTGCAGGCTACTTCTGCTGACTTCTGGTTGCCTGCAATTTGGCAGTTCAAATCTCATCCAGGCTCAAGGTTGACTCAGCCTTCCATCCTTCCAAGGTGGGTAAAATGAGGACCCAAATTGTTGGGGATAATATGCTGACTCTGTAAACTGCTTAGAAAGGGCTGTAAAGCACTGTAAAGCAGTATATAAGTGCCATTGCTATTGTTATTTGAGTAGGGTAATTTTCCTTGCAACTACAGCCATTAATTTATAGTGAATCTCTCATTACCCCTGTGATTGTTTTGTAACGTATGTTTAAAAATTGCTAAAACCCTTAGTAACTTGATGCCATCCTTATTAAAGGGTTTTTGGTGGGTATTGAATTTCACTTTTTGCCAACATAATGAGGATGGCTTTAACGACTGTTGCTAGAAAGTGGACAATATTATATGGTGAAATATATCCAGCATAATTTAACTCCTTGACCATTGCCTGAGGGAATAGAATCTGATATATTTTTAATTATATTGGTTTTATATCATGGTTTTCAAAAGACTCTGTCATTTTGTTATAAAAACTTGGTATTTTTTTATTTCAAAAAAGGTGGAACTTCTGGCTAAGAAGCAGAGGTACTACATTTCAATGAGTCCTTAATATTAGGATTCAATTCCCACCATTAATCTTTCATTATTCTAACAGATTAGATCAAATCCCATTAGGCACGCTGGACTGTGACCAATTCTGACTTTATAAGATCATTGCAGCTTCTTGAATAGTGTCCTGAAAATGACTGTTTGTTGATGCAAGTCATTCAAAACAGAAATTACATATTCATACTATTCCATCTGAGATGGGAATAGCTGTGATCCATTCTGCACTGCCTTGCAAATATTTTTCATGGATAACCTAATAACCATCTTACTTTAATCACTCCTACAAGGTGATAAAGCAGGGATGGTGATTTTAAAATATCTATATTTTGACACTGAGAAATGGTCTTCCCAGGAGCATCTGTCATTTGGAATGAGATCCCCCACTCCCCGCCCCAAAGTCTTCTTACACAAGATGAGTCTATCTATTGTCTCTATTGTTTATTTGTACTTTGAATCTGATGATGTTTCAATTCTGGCTTTGATTACATTAGTTTGAATAGCTTGTTCTTGAGCACCTAAAATAAAGCCTTCAGTTTCTTTTTTTTAATGTTCCAGTTGTAAGTCATTGTCAGGTTTTATCTTTATCCATTTTCCCCTCAATCTTTTGTAGAAACAATCTTGTGATGCTTATCTTTGCCAGCATTCTGTTTGTGTTTTTATTGCGTTATTTCAATATTTGAGTTTTGTTTCCTGTATATTCTGTAAGTTCCAATTCTAACTTGCATCAGTGCTTGAATGTCTTTTACATCCTCAGTCAATGCATGCTTTTGTCTTTGACAGTTTGTTTTACCTGAAGTAAACCTATGCCTCCATTTCTGCATGGTAGGTATAATCTATTAATATCACTACAGGGATGTAATACTCATCAGTTTTCTTGTTTTTCAGTCCAAACTGTCCAGTTCAGCTTGTGTCCAGGTAATAATTTCAGCAATGTATTGCATCTCATGTTTGGCCAAGGTATTGGTGGCTTTGTAGGTCACTGTTCAATTTTTCCTTAGCAATTTTCTCACTTTTGGGATGTATTTGTTAATAATCACATTTTAACTTGTCCATGCTTGATGCTATTTAACTGTAAAATGTCCAGATACATAATTAGGGTTGGTCATATACAACTAGTCCTCAACTTATGACCACAACTGAGCCCAAAATTTATGTTGCTAAGTGAGAAATTTGTTAAGTGAGTTCTGCCCCACTCCAGGCGAAGGTTACTGCAAAATCCCCATTTCCTCCCGATCAGCTGGCACTCAGGAGGCAGAGAATAGATGGGGGCGGGGACAGTTAGAGGTCTCAAAATTTCTGCTACCAGTTCTCCAGAACTTGTCAGAACCTGCTGAATACCACCTCTGGTTTGATGGCTTTAGAAGGATCATCACAAGATGTAAGCTGTTCCAAATAAAGCTGCCTTTTGAAATTGACTAATGGTGATTTTGGCAATGTTAGTGGTATTATGATGCTCTAGATTTTTTTAGGATGGCACCCAAGCTGCCTATCTTTGCTTTTTTTTTTATCACAGTCATTTTATTTCTATTTGCAGGAATTATTATTATCTATAGCAAATCAACAAACTAAAACGACACCATCTAAATACTGCATTTATATGTTTGTAGAAGTACATAAGTGACAAACTTTATGCTTGACACACATGTGGCATTTTAGGTACAGAGCTCCAATGGCCTCCCATGGTCTCATTTTTTCACAGGTATTATCATTGTGGTTATTCTAAAATAGCTTTCTAAGAGCATTTTCTAAAAAAATACTAATTTGTGAGCTTAGATTCTTAATAGGTTTCATAACAAATTTGAGTCCCCAGTTAATGGCAAAAATTTTAATGTGAAAGAAAGCAACATGAGAGGAATTTTAAAGTTTTTCTTCTAAATGGATTGTTCTTAATCTCCAGAGAAAGTGGCAACATTGGAGAAATAGTTCAGATCAACAAATAATCTCTGAAATGAAATCACACCAAATAGATTTTTTAGTGGAAGGAGAGAGAGGAATAAAAGAAAGGGAAAAGTAAAGGAAGAAAGGGAGGGGAAAAAAATCAATAAAACTTGTTTTAAATAAAAAAATACACTAAATAGGTTCATGTAAAAAGACTCAACAAGGAAAATATGTGTTGTGAACGCAGCTCACATAAGTTAAATTAAATATAACATAAAGACGGATTAAAAATATTTCATGGTTTGTCATCTTCAAAAGTACAGTTCAGAGGACTGTTACATAAGAAAAGCATTTACTATCCTGTAATAGGATGGTGCTACTAAGAGTTTGGTCAACATATCTACATCAGGAAAGATTATTTTTGATTGGAAGATAAGACAGCAAAAATAGTTCTTTGACATATTGAACCTTCTTAAAATTGTAATAAAGTTAGCAGCCACCATTCAAAAGGAAAGATATTTGACTTATACAGAACATAGGCTTCAGCAGAATACAATATACTGTAACGATGCACAAATCAATATTCTTTATCAATTGTATTGACAGACTTCAAAATAAAAATACGATGTTAAAATATGAAAATTCTATGTTTGTGAGAATATATAAACAAAAGGTCCCATTTTTTTTTCCAAGCCAGTAGACCTATTCTGAAAGCATTTTGGGCTCTCTCACAAAATGGCTGTCAGGGTAGATGCTGATAATCACAAAATATCCACTTTTCTCTTGTTTTCTTTTTTTTTTTAATCTAAAAGAAAAAGAAAGACACGTAGAACAGAGACGGTAGCAGAGACTACAGAAATCGTCTGCAAACATCTGGGCACTCTCTTATCCTTCATTTATTTTTATTTATTTATTTGTCGAGTACGTATTAGATAAGATATATAAGTATAAGCATGAATTGAATACATAAAATGAATACAATTAAAGGGAACATTAGGACAGGGATGGTAGGCACGCTGGTCCTCTTATGCACACCCCTTACAGACCTCTTAGGAATGGGGTGAGGCCAACAGTAGCCAGTCTAAGGTTAAAATTTTGGGGGGTTTGGGATGAGACACAGAGTCTGGTAGTGCATTCCAGGCATTGACCACTCTGTTGCTGAAGACGTATTTTCTGCAATCGAGTTTGGAGCGGTTCACTTTAAGTTTGTATCTATTGTGTGCTCGTGTATTGTTGTGGTTGAAGCTGAAGTAGTCATTGACAGGTAGGACATTGTAGCAGATGATTTTATGAGCTATGCTTCATACCGAAGGCGGCGTAGTTCTAAATTTTCTAAGCCCAATATTTCAAATCTGGTGGCATAAGGTATTTTGTTGTGAGCGGAGGAGTGGAGGACTCTTCTTGTGAAATATTTCTGGACACACTCAATTGTATTAATGTCCAATATGCAGTGCGGGTTCCAGACAGATGAACTGTATTCAAGAATTGGTCTAGCAAATGTTTTGTATTCATGAAATTCATGATTTCATGAATGAAATCATAGACAAACTTTTATCACACTTTCCTATAAAATGTGGACATGTCTCCTAAGACAAAGTAATGTTTGGGTGACCCATCTAGCATTCTAGATAAGTGATAATAATCATAAGGATCATCACTTTGGTTCTACATTAGTTTTCATGCAGAATAAATAAAAAATGCTGGCTGAGGAATTCTGGGAGTTGAAGTCCACAAGTCTTAAAGTTGCCAAGGTTGGAGACTCCTGACCTACCTGATAGCTCTTGTACAGATCTAGTAAGGATAAACTCAAACCCTTTGCATGATTAGGGCTTGATTAATTCTCTTCCCCCCTATTCCCACCGCACTGTGCAATTATAAATAAAAACAAGGTTGCATTTGTTTTCCTAGACAAGGTTTTCCCCTAACATTCCTATTGCTGCATGCCATTTCTGTAATATAGAGATTTTTAAAAATACATTCCTGCATACTAAATAGTCATATGTAATGACACAGTTCTTGAATGAGACCCTAAAGGGTATCATCCAGTGGTGGGTTTTTACCGGTTCACCCCGGTTCACGCGAACTGGTAGTGGCGGTGGCGGGAGGCTCCGCCCACCCACCCAGACATCATCACAGACGCTCTGCGCATGCGCAGAAGCACCACACATGTGCAAAGCACCGCGCACACAGTCACAGTTCCAAACCAGTACTGAAGGTAAATGAAATGCACCACTGATATCATCCCACAGAGAAATGTTCAATTACCTGTGTTGGTAATTGTGGATCAGTCTAGGAAGCTCACATTCTGTTTAAAATATAAACTCAATAAAATGGTCAGAATGCCAATTGTCCTACCTAGACCCTAAAATGATCCCTAGCCTTGGGTTAAGAAACCGAAGGGGTTAAGAAACTGGTTAGATCTCAGAGGTTCTTAACATACGCTGGAGCTAAGCAGCTCTAGATCAGCCCACTGAAAGCAAATTGAGAAAGCTACCATAAATGACCCCTATCAAAGGGAGTTTAAGTGGCCGCATCTCCCCTTTAAAATCTACACAGGCTTAAGTCCTCTGTCCTTTGCTCTTTCTCTTCTCAACATTTGCCTATCGCCGCCAATAAGCCAACTTCACTCACAGCGTTAAAAAGAAAAGTCACTGGAACTGCTGACATTGCTTGGGGGATAAATTTGTCCTATTATCCCTCTTCCTCTTTTAAAAGCATGTGTCGCAGTGAATGCCAGGGCTTTTGTCACTCTTTCTGACTTGAATGCAGTTCAGAGGAGCCCCTACACAATGCCTCCTTTGTCTTCCTCCAGCTAATAGCGCTCAGGTGTAGGTCATCTGCATCATTAACATTTTGCTGCCAATGTACGTTTACACAAGTCCAGACCCGGTTCTTGGTTGGAGCCGTGGAGTTCTTTGTCATTATTTTTGAAACCCACACGCATGCACACACGCTCGAGCACACACACGGCCACCCTTCCCTCCCAAGTGGAGCCTTCACCCAAATATATTTAAGGATGAAACTATTAGATACACAATTGGTGAATTAATGTCATGAGGACTGCTGCTGGCAGCTCATCCATTTTTGATATGCCACTCAGACAAATGAAACATAAGCCACCCCAGAACAAGGGGACCTTTTGACAGTTCAAAGGAAACCCCTATGGGTGGTTTCCTCTTGAAGCCACACTAAACAGGCTCGAACTCCTCAGCGGGAAGCTGCCGGTGTCTCATTAACCCCTAAACAGGCTCGGCATGAGTTTTCCTTTTCAGCTATAATTATGCCATGCGATTCCTGTTAGGCTGCTCTGAATGGCAACACTGTCACCGGAACATTATCAGCATTCCCTCTTCTAATTGAAAAGCAGATTAGGTTTTCATGTTAATTAGCCCCAGTGCCCGCCCACTTTGCATGCATTATGATTGCCTCTTAAATACTTCGGTTGTCGAAATCCCCGAGAAAGGCCGGGCGGACTTAATTGTGGTAACCTGCAAATTAAGTTTAATTTACTTTAAATTTACCGGTTTAGCAGGCTCATTTGATGGGTGTTAATGTGCTGGCAAATTAATTATCTGAATTAGTCATGCCTGGTGGAGTTTTGCAGATGAATATCTATTGTACACCGGTCTATTAATAACAGACAAACAGAAGTGGATTAATGAAAAGATTAGGCTGAAGTTCTGCCTTATTACCAAAGAAAGGGGATCTTGCACGAATTCAAATATCATCACTCGAGTGCAAATACAGGGAGGGAATACAAACAAATTGGAATTTATTGTTCTCCGTGGTGTGCCATCTAGAAGAAACTGTAAAACATATCCCGTGAAATATTTGATAAAAGGAGGCTCTTCTAGGCACTCAAGGAGAACACTTCTGCAAGCAGACAAATTCCCATTAGCCGGTGTCTCTCTATTCCAGACTGTAAATATGTAAGTGCTTTCAAGAGTACATCTGCTACAGAGGAGGGAGGTGGAGAGGGAGGGAGAATTTGTGTGTTGATAAATACATTAGAAATAATATCTCATATATTAATTCCATGGTCCACTTTGTGGGCGCACGGAGGCAGAAAAAGGGCTTTCTCCTATATTTCATTTCTAACCACTGTCTCCACCGTGAAGTCCTGGGCAGAGAGAGAATGGGAAGGAAACTGTTCTAAGAGCTCGCATTTCTCCTTTTCTTCTGCATAAATGAAGGGAAAGAGACAGACTCTTAAAATAAAGATAGACTTGGTCTTGTAAATACCTTTAATTTCCCAACTCCGAAGAAACTAATGATCAGGGCTGATGGACACCCAGAAAAAAAGCAGCGCCAAATATTCATCTTCTCTGGCTCTTATTATAAGTATTGCCAAGGATTTCTGGGAATAAGGTAATGGTGGGATTCAGCCGGTTCTGTCTGGTTCCAGCGAACTGGTAGTGGCGACTGTGGGAGGCTCCGCCCACCCGCCTGGATGTAATGCGTGAGCACTGCGCATGCATTGAAGGTTCACATTTGTGAACCAGTAGGGAAGGTAAGTGAATCCCACCTCTGGAATAAGGTCCATCACCATGAAAAGTGAGGCATTATATAACCTAAGCAAAGGGTTTTCTTCCATCACCACAACCTGAATTCAAATTCAGGTTCCCCCATATAAGCAATTGGAAATTATTGGCTTATAAACTGCCCCTTAGAGTTGGACGTGACTGGACAGTAAAGATTTCCCCTGTTGTGTCAACTCTAGGGAGTGGTGATCATCTCCTTTCTTAGCCAAAGGAGCCGGTATTGACCCAAAACACTTCCATGGTCATGTAGCCAGTATGACAATATGCTGAGAGGCACAAAATACTATTACCTTCCCACCAAAGTGGTACCTATTTATCTACTCGCATTTGCATGCTTTTAAAATGCTAGGTGGGCAGGAGAATGGAAGCAATCAAGAACTTATAAGTATTCTCCGTTCTATTTCAGTCCTTTGCAGAAAAATCTATCGCCGTGCCTGAGGTTTCCATTTCCAGCTTGGTGGCATAAGATTAGGGTTTGCTCCTAGCACCAAAGCCAGAATTGAGAAGACAGCAACAGACAAGAAGTGCCACCCATGCAAAGAAGCTGAAGAAACAGTGGACCATCTGGTACGCTACTGCAAGAAGATCACACAGACTGACTACAAGCAGCAGCATGACAAAGTAGCAACAATGGTGAATTGGAAAAGCTGCAAGAAACAACATTTGCCTGTAAGCAAGAATTGATGGGACCGTAAAATAGAAAAAGTCATACAAAAAGAAGAAGTTAAATTGCTCTGGGACTTCAGAATCCAGACAGACAGGCACCTGCCACATAACACCCCAGACTTAACAGTTGTCGATAAGAAAGACAAAAAAGTCCAGATAGTGGATGTGACAGTGCCTGGAGACAGCAGAATAGAAGAGAAAGAACTGGAGAAGATAACAAAATACAAAGACCTACAAATAGAAATAGAATGACTATGGCAAAGGCAAGCAAGGGTAGTACCAATAGTAATAGGCACCGTAGGAGCAATCCCAAAACAACTGGAGCACCACTTGAACACCACCATAGGCATTGACAAATTTGCCATCAGTCAATTGCAGAAGGCAGCTTTACTTGGAACTGCTTCCATCCTGCGATGATATCTGTAACACTGTCAGACATCCAGATTTGCCTATCCCAGGTCTTTGATAAGGACTTGATAGATAGACAAAAATGCCAAACCCAGTCTGAACATGTAGCTGACTGTATAACAACAACAACAATAGATAAGAAAGACAAAAAAGTATGGATAGTGGACGTGACGATGTCTGGAGACAGCAGAATAGAAGAGAAAGAACTGGAGAAGATAACAAAATACAAAGACCTACAAATAGAAATAGAACAACTGTGACAAAAGCAAGCAAAGGTAGTACCAATAGTAATAGGTGCCTTGGGTGCAATCCCAAAACAACTGGATCACCACTTAAACACCTTTGGCATTGACAAATTCGCCATCGAATTTGAGCAAGTAAAAGAGAAAGAAATAGCAAAAAAAAGAGAAAGCTGCATCTTACAATTTCTATAAACCAATTCTGTCTATATATGCTTTGGGATGTATTAATACTTTTCCCGGTCCAGGGGAAAGTTGCTATCTTTGTTTCACAAGATGTCAACAACATGTCTTCAATGTGATGATCACCCTGTGAGTAAATCATTCCGCAAGCCTACAAAAAAGATAAAAAGGAGAGTGCAGCAAGGAGTCTTCAAATACACCTGGGTGTGATTTTCTGTATTGTTTTACTTTTCACTGCTTTTTCTCTCCCGTCCCCACTGCCTTCCCCTTTCTCGGGTGAGTTACTATGTGCATCATATAATGAATACAAATTAATTTTTGAGATGTGAAATAACTTCCTTGCAAATGGGGGTTGGGGGGGGGGAGACATGCATACCTCGAAAGAAATAGAATTCTCTGACACATAAGCCAAAGGCAGATGACTTCTATATTTACATATAACACGCGGTACACTGCCTACACTCCACCCTGACAGTCTAGCTTATTCCATTCATAATTTATACAACTAAATCTTATCGCATGTGTAACTGGTTTGCCTGATAATAATGTGCCTGCGAGATTAGTTTCCCCATTATACTCTGTCATTAAGAACAAAAGATTTTCATTTTTAATTCCTTGTTTCTTTCGGGTAGATTTTGTTTCTTATTGCTTGCCTCCTTCTAAGAAAGAACCTTTTCCTTAAGTCACAATGACAGGGAGGTAAGAAGAAAAGCAGCTGAGAACTTCTGAAAACCAAGATGCTTTTTTTTTTTTTAAATAGACTTCAATCCCACAATTTCCGATATGATTACTGACATTTGGCGATGGCTGTGGTGCGGAGTTTGTGCGCATATGATGTGCAGGTACTATTACAAAAGAAAAGAAATGTCAAAATAAATAGCTTCAGAACAGCATTTGCTCCTGGAAAAATGGATATAAAGATTTCAAGGATAAACCTAAAGCCGTGATCAAATGTGAAATTAAAAGGAGACAGTTCAAATCACAAAGAGGAAACTTGTTGCCAAGAGAGTAGCGATAAAAGGAAGGAATTATCAGAATTGATTCCCATGTGTATTATATTGGTTAATCACACTTCAAGGAATGGGTGAATGGGTGAGCATAGATACCAGCTCATAAGTAAAACTTGTTTATCATCTCTAACGAAAAAAGGATTCAATCACACTTTTAGTTAGATGCAATCTAACTAAAGAAATGCAAGAAAGAAATGAGAAAGAAAGAAAGAAAGAAAGAAAGAAAGAAAGAAAGAAAGAAAGAAAGAAAGAGGAAAGAAAGAAGAAAACCTAGCTACCTCTACAGTAGTTTGCACTAACACCTAAATGTTCTATCTTCCTATCACAGCTTTCTTAGCCTTTCCAATCCTCTTGCCCCATTCATTCTTCCCTTATATCAGAGATGAGCAACTAAGGTCCCTTTGGGTGGCTCAGGAATTCTGGGAGTTGAAGTCCACAAGTTGTAAAGCAGCCACATTGTAGTTGCCCACCTCTGCTTTACAGTATATGTCTGTTTTGTAGTCCCTCTATCTTCATTCTCTATATAACCAAACCACCTCAAAATATTTATTTTATACCAGTCCAATGTGGCAAGAAAGGTTGTAAAATCTGGCAAAATTCACTTAACAAATGTCTCACTTAATAACAGAAATTTTGGGCTCAATTGCGGTAATAAATTGAGGAATATCCATACTGCATTCTAACTACTGTGTCACCTTGGCTTAATTAATTAATTAATTAATTAATTAATTAATTAATTATCCAAGCTTATCTGCTTCACTTTTTCTTCCAAATCAGCAAATGTTCAATTAACTTTCTTTCTCACATTAATATATTTCTCAGTGATTTTTGAAAAGTTAATGGCACACACCCCTATCTGGAATAAAGTCATATTATTGCAATTGCAATCATTACAATTACAACTGCATTTCCCCAGTTTTGTTGCTTGTTACTTTTTATTTATCTCCTTTCATTCAGAATTCTCCCAAATAGTTTCACCAATATACTTAAACGAATCAATCCCCCTGTAGCTTTTGCCTTTACTCTTACTCCCCCCCTCCCCCCCACTTTATATACAGGAACAATAATAGCATTCTTCCAATTGTGAGTCACAGATGCAGTCTTCACACACATTAAACATCTCACACAACTTCTGCATAAGTAAACCACATCCATATTTTAACATTTTCCTTTTATACCATCTTTACCTAAAGCCTTACATTCTCAAGGCATTTATGAATTTCTTTCCATCATTTTTGTTCTTGGATGCTAACATTTGTGGATTACTTTTAAATTCCACTCTTTGGAAAACATTCTTAAATATTCTAGCCATGTTCTTTCAATTCAGAACAACAGAATAAGAATTGGAAGGGACCTTGGAGGTCTTCTAGTCCAACCCCCTGCTCCAGCAGGAGACCCTATATCGTTCTGGAAAAATGGCTGTCCAATCTCTTCTTAAAAACCTTTCAGGGGGTGCTGTTCTACCCCAGCTACGGACCCCAAAGAACGCAGCACACACAAAGTCTGTACAAAGTCTGTAGTTTATTAAATTAAATCAGTCTTTTTCAAACAAAGGCTGTTAATTAACTTCCTTAACAGCCTACAAGAATCCAAAGAATAAATAATCGTAATCTTACTATGGTTGGCAGAAAGCCCAGAAGCAATTTTCAGGAAACTGATTAGAGCACTAAGATCAAGACGCAAAGGAGAGTGAACGAAGTTGTTCCCTGCAAATTGCCTCAGTTGTCGTCCTTCCTTAAATAAGCTAAGGGAGTGGCCAATTAGCCCCAAGCCTTACTCTCGAGGAGACCTCCTCCTGAGGAGCCACTCCTGCCTTTTGGTAGTTCTGCATGCCCGTGCATTGAGAAGAAGCTCCTCCTCTTCTTTCTCTTCACCCATGGAAGCTTCTGGAGGTTCTGAAGGCCCTGGCTGAATCCCCGTCTCTGGCACCACTTCTTCTCCAGCCTCCCCATTGTCCGACTCGAGTGCCAGCTGCATAGGCTGCTGGCGCAGCACCACACTAGCCTCCTTGCTGTCAGAATCAGCTACTAGCTGCACAGGCCGCTGACAGGCCACAAGTGCACCCCAAATAAAATAAAGGTTTACCCCACACAGTTTCATCTTTTTTTTAATTTTTAATTTCATTCACTCCGTTATGACATAAATGTCTAAGGAGATTCTCGGTCAGCCAAGTCATGGTTGTCCCAAAGGTGCTTTTTCAAGAGGCAACTGGACTTTCTGGTTGTTGTTTTTTCTTTGAAGTTGTTTTGTTTCTGGACTACTGCAATGCTCTCTACATGGGGCTCCCCTTGAGGAGCACCCGGAGGCTCCAGCTGGTCCAGAATGCAGCCGTGCAAGTCGTTATGGGAGCAACGTGGCACTCCCAAGTGACTCCCCTCCTGCGTGAGCTGCACTGGCTCCCTGTGATCTTCCGGGTGCACTTCAAGGTTTCGATTACCATCTTTAGAGCGCTCCATGGCTTAGGACTTTTTTCGTCGGAAGAGATTGTAGAAAAAATGCTTTTAAAAGTAAAAAAAAAAAAGCCTCTGATGATCGTGCAGCTCAGCTGGGCATGGGGGGGGGGGGGCGCAGGGATTTTTGCTACTGGTTCTCCGAACCACCCGCTGCCATCGCTACCGGATCGGGCGATCCAGTCCGTACCGGGAGTATTTCACCCCTGACTTGAAGGCATCTGATCCTCTTGTGATGTTCTCCACCCTCACAAGGTGAAAATTGCCTTCCAGTCAACTTACACATTTTCTGGAAGGAACTTGCTTGGCAATTTGTTACCTAATAGATGTCCCAAAGGTGCGTTTTCAAGAGGCAAATGGACTTTCTGGTTTTTCTTTGAAGACGTTTTGCTTTTTGGATGAGAAGTGAAATTTCTTCAAAGAAAAAAACCAGAAAGTCCAGTTGCGTTTTGGAAAAACACCTTTGGGACAGCCATGACCTGGATCACTGAGAATCTCCACAGATACCTAATAGATGGCATCACTACGATGTCAAGCCACTTTGAGAGGATCTGTAGTTTTATTTTAGGAAGGTACTGTCATATCTTCTCCCTAGTCAGGAAGGTAATAGCAGACATCAAAAACAGATTTTTGTTTTGCTTTGTTTTGCTTTGTTTTATTCCTCCAGTTAGTTTAAGCCAGATGTTCTCTTCAACGTTGCCATAATCATTGCCATAATTTCTCAACACAACGGAATATTTTCCATACACAATGAAACTCTTCCTTCTTTTTTCTTGCTTTACTTCTTCTGAACAAATTTCTATCGCTGCATACCAATTGCAAGATGTTACTTTTACACCTATCCTTCTGGAATAAGACTCCCCACACTGAAAGAATACATTTCGTAGTTGTTGCTGAGTGGGCCCTGGATCTTAAAACAGAGTTTGCAACACTCATAAAAGTCCAAGTGCAAAGATAGGATAGGTTTCATTTCGTCTGTGTCTTTTCCTTGTTATAACTTGATGCCTCCATTTTCATAGTTGCCCTAATACAGTGGTGGGATTCAGCTCAGTGGTGAAATCTAAAATTTGTTACTACTGGTTCTGTGGGCGTGGCTTGGGGGGGTAATGTGACTGGGTGGGTGTGGCCAATTTTTTTTTTTTACTTTTAAAACCATTTTTTCTACAACCTCTTCGGGGAAGAGTTGTGATTTTTTAAAAAGCCTCTGCTGATCAGGCAACTCAGCTTGGATCGTCAGAGGCATTTAATAGAAAAAAAAGGGTTTTTTTTTTCTTTTAAAAGCCTTTGACAATCCCAGCTGAGCCACATGATCATCAGAGGCTTTTTTTTTTTTTACTTTTAAAAGCATTTATTGGCCAAAGAGGTTGTAGAAAAAATGCTTTTAAAAGTAAAAAAAAAAGCCTCTGATGATTGTGCGGCTCAGCTGGGCATTGGGGGGGGGAGAGCAGGGATTTTTGCTATCAGTACTCTGAACCACCCTCCTCCATCGCTACCGGATCGGGTGATCCGATCCAAACTGGGAGCATTTCACCCTGGTTCAACTGGTTTGGGTGAACCAGTAGTTAAATTGCTGGCTGGTCCCGCTCCACCCCTTCCAGGACTCCCCATGTGCCCCATTTTGGCTCCCAGGTAAGTGTTGGGAGGCCTACTAGGCCCAAAATGGGGCGCTGGGGGCGACGCATCCCCCCTGCAGCCTGTTTTTGCTCCCGGGGGGTACAGGAGGCCAACTGCCTGTCACACGCGCCTGACCATGCTCACCATGGCCACGCTCACCCAGCCGGTCATTAGGGCAGAGAACCGGTTGTTAAATTATTTGAATCCCACGATTGCCCTAATGTCTCTGAACAAGTAATTTGTCCTCAGACTGAAACTGACTTTAATTCCAGTGCAAGACCAGAATCTGACAAGCTGAAATACTGACACCGTTATTTGGAAGATAAAAAAGGATCAGATAAGAAAGAGTGTTGGCACGTCAACAAAGAGTAGACTATGTGTCTGGAGATGTTTTGAAACAGAAGTTTGCCTAGACAGCAGTAAGACAGAAATCAATTCTTCTGATCCTGAAGGTGTTTTTGTGCAATTGTTCTATTAGATCCACTTATAGGAGGAGCTCAGAGAGTGGAATTTCAGGCTGACTCTCAACAGCTCAAAAATCACAGCTAACAAAGGAAAGTGCGTGATGAAGAAGAGAAGGGGGAATTCCAAAAATACACATAAGACGGAGGCAGATTTCCCTTTGCTAGAAAGCATAAAAACATATCTTTGCAATTGTTAGCTGCCGGGTTATTATTATTTTTTTTATTTTTCGCTCTCTTTTTTTTCCAGTGTGGCCCTTAAGAACTAAGCTTTGCAAGGGACCCTTAAGACGCAAGCAAATCTTTGTGCTGTATTTAATAATATTATTCAATGGAGATATTATTCCTCCAACTGATGTCACTCTAGAATAGCCCCAGAAATATTTCATCCACTGTGCTTCTAGCCGGCTGCATCTGTTTGAAAAAACACACCTTACTTTATCCTGAAACCCTTCCAATAGCCTTGCTGAGAGGAAGATGCAAATTTGCATCCAGCTGAGAAGAAAGGGATGACTGAGTAGGAAGCAGCCACAGGACTAGTCTTACTTCAAACGTAAAGATGCCCTCAGGTTGAACTCAGCTTCTGGTGATTATGTGGACACCACCATCCTGCTCTCCTGGCAACAGTACAGAAGTGGTTTGAGAGGGCCTTTTTCCTAGATCTTTTTCAATATCTCATTCTAGCTTACAGCCCTTATGTTCCCTGTCATTTTCTGTGGAAAAGTCGACTAACTAGGTCCAACCCTGATTAACCAAAGAGTCTAAACAACGACTGCCATCTGCTGCGATAACAATGACCTTAGCTTTCTACACAATTTTATCTACCTGAGCAATGTAAGCGCACTTAATTGTCATACCAGTGATGGGGACTGAAGGTGGCTTTAGATGGCCTGTATGTTAGTTCAGTTGTGAAACAGTAACCCTGACAGAAGCTAACTTGGAAAGACATGAGGAGAATAGTAGTGGCCGAAAGAGAAATATAAAAACTGCAAATGGATCCCCGCCATCCTATGCAGTGGTGGGATCCTCCCGGTTTCACAACCGGTTCGGTGATTGTGCACTTCGCGTGTTTGTGTGCCTAATGCGTGCACATGCACACTTTGAAGAAATCTTCACTTCCGAGTTTCTTCAGAGGAGAAACACAGCTGAGGCATGGCAATCTGTTCTGCCACGCGAATCGGCTGAGAAGATAAAGGTAGGAAAATAGCGCGGGAGGGCCGGGGAGCCCATCTGATCGTTGGGACGAACCGGTTCACTCCCAGCTGATCGTTGGAGCTACCGGTTTTCCCGAACCGGTCCCACCCCTGATCCTATGTATGGACATGAATCCCACCCCTGATCCTATGTATGGACATGACGCCTATGACTGAGGATGAGGAAGTGTTTTTTTGCAGATGACAGAATCAGTTCCATCAAATCTGGAAAGTCGTCAAATAGAAATATGGCATAACTCAAACTATCGTGAAAATTAGACCAACTTTATAGAAGAACCTATGCGTGGGCACCAAGAGTACAGTGGTTAGAATGCAGTATTGCAGGCTGACCCTGCCCACTGCCAGCAGTTCGATCCTGACAGTCTCAAGGTTGACTTGGGTTTCCATCCTTCTGAGATTGGTTAAATGAAGACCCAGATTGTTGGGAACAATATGCCGACTCTATAAACTGCTTAGAGGTAGTGTGGTAATATAGAGGTAGCCCTTGATTTACAACAGTTCATTTAGTGACCATTCAAAGTTACAACATCACTGAAAAAATGACTTATGACCGTTTTTCACACATATGACCACTGCAGCATCCAGATGGTCATGTGATCAAGATTCAGATGCTTGGCAATTGACTCATATTTATGACGGTTGCAATGTCCTGGGATCATGTGATAATCTTTTGCGACCTTCTAATAAGCAATGACAAAGAGGAACCCAGAGCTCATTTAACAACTGTTTACTAACTTAACAATAGCAATTATTCACTTAACAATGGTAGCAAGGAAGGTCGTAAAATGGGGCAAAGCCCACTTAACAAGTGTCTCATTTATAGCAACATAAATGTTGGGCTCAATTGTGGTCGTACGTAGAGGAGTACCTGCAGTGGTGGGCTGCTGCCAGTTCGGACCGATTCTAGTGAACCGGTAATTCCAACAATCAGTCGGCCTCCCCCCCCCACATCTTGTCCTATATTTCCTTCTTTCTGGCTCAGCTGATTCGCGCAACACAGCTGATTTCCATGCCTCCGCTGTTCTACTTACTGGGGTGCCTTAGAAGGTAAACAGCTGAGCTTCAAATTGTTGTATTTTGAACGCTGCACGCAAGCATGTTAGGTATTACGCCTTACACGCGCTCACAGAACTGGTTGTTAAACCAGTTGAAGCCCATCACTGAGTATAAGTCTAAGTGCTGTTGCTATCTCCCTTATGGAATATGGAAAACTTTGAACAGATTGAGAACAGGGGTGTCCCAATGTAAGAAGAATTTGAAGACATGGAGCTATATCAGAGGAGATAGAAAGTGAATATGTGTGGAATTGCAGAGCTCTGAACATTTATTATGCCACAATCTTGATGGATCATGTGTAATGGACAATTTGATCCTGGCCAATGATAAAGCTATTTAGACCGCTACTCTTTGGGCTTCAAATGCTATCTAATGTCACATAAGTGTTTTTAATTCCTTCTGTGTTTTAATTTTTATACACCTTACATGCTTATTGAAAGTTTCTTTATTTAGATTATTTTATTAATTTTAAACATCCTATTTTCTCTTTTTTGTTGTAAGATGTTCTGGACTCAGAAAATAAAATGCATACTTGGAAAGAAGCACCAGGGTACTGTAGAAAACTACTCTGTATTGTACATGGATGGATGGATGAATTAATGATACGTGAACCAATACATGTCCAACTTCATTTACGGATAGAGAGATGCTGCAGTGATCAATATCAACCGTGTTGGGACTCCTATCTAAACATCTCTAAAGACAGAGACACAGGTCGAGTTGGGTATTCCACTTAGTCCCCTAACAATTTTGCATGGTTCATTAATTAAGTGCAAGAGTCTCCATTGCATTTATGGATACTGTAGCCAAAATTTCTTTTTGGAGCTTAAGTTAGAGTATGCAGTGAGTTCTCCTCTTACAATGAAGAAAGGACTCTTGGGCAGATAGGTGTGAAAACCTTGAGCCTGTCAGGATTGAACTCCTGGCACTGGGCAGAATCAGCCTGCAATACTGCATTCTAACCACAGCACCACCACGGCTCTTGGTGCCCACACATAGGATTTTCCATAAAGTTGGTCTAATTTTTACTATACCGTCTTTCCCCGAAAATAAGATTATGTCGGGAAGAGTTAGCAGTAAAAGGAAACCAGGTCGTCAAAGAACATGGTGGATGGACACTATCAAAGCCAGACACCAGTCAGAGCATTGAGCAACTGAAAGAATTAGTGCAAGATTGGAAGATGTGGCGAGATCTAATCCATAGAATTGTCAGGAATCGGACACAACTGAATGGCTACCACCATCATCATTTCTGCTGTGTTTAAAACAGCAACATAACTAAGGGTCCCAATGGATAGCAATTGAAGAACATTTACAAATTCTGATTTATAAAGAAAGTCTGCGTGGGTGCTTATTGTTAATCCTTATTTATTTCTGAGCCATGGTGGCACAGTGGTTAGAGTGCAGGACTGCAGGCTACTTCTGCTGCCTGCCGGCTGCCTGCAATTCGGCAGTTCGAATCTCACCAGGCTCAAGGTTGACTCAGCCTTCCATCCTTCCAAGGTCAGTAAAATGAGGACCCAAATTGTTGGGAGCAATAGGCTGACTCTGTAAGCTGCTTAGGGAGGGCTGTAAAGAGCTGTAAAGCGGTATATATGTCTAAGTGCTTTGCTATTTCTGGGTGTTCTGGATATCTGAAAACTCTTTTCTTTTCTTTCTTCTTTCTGCTGGTTAATGACCCCAATAAAGTTATTTATATTTGCTTATTGTTACAAATCCATACCAGACCAAAAGACTTTATCAGCCTCCTGATAGAACAGCAGGAAGAAAGCATACCAGATTACTATTGGCCTGAAGAAAAAAAATCTTTACTATTGTTTGTGGATTACAAAATGACAGGCAGAGTCCTTTAAATCTGTATTTGATATAAGAAGGAAAGAAGGAAGGAAATAAAGAAAGCATCAAAACACAAAATTTTCAGATACACTGGATGATTTAACAATAGGAAACTTGAACAGAATATAGACACAGAAGCAATAAAAACAGGAGGCAGGGATTACTCAAACGCTTCTAGGAAGCTATTACAGATCTTAAAAATGGATATAATTTGTTTTTCTGCCTATAACCACTTTTTTGCGGGCAGCTAACTCAACCATTTGAATGAGCCATGCTGTCTCCATTGGGGCAAAAGCTCTTTACATTTTGTTGTAATACAAATCTTTTTTGCTACTAACAAACTCTTAAGTATCTGTTTAACCACATCCTCAGCCCGTTTCCATGAAGTTCCTCATATAGAGTTATCTCCTGTTTAAAAGACCAGTCAGACACATAGATCTTTTGGTTACAGTATTTCCCAACACAGATTATCGGGAAATTCATAGAATGAATTTAATTAATGCTAATTCTTCAACATTGATATTTAGAAGCACAATCTCATCTGGCTATTCTTGTTCACTGCCTGTCACAAATTCTGTTGCTAGCTAGCCAGTAGCTCCTTCTGAATTATAACATGCATAGGCAACAATACAACTTTGTGAGAGGGACAGGCGCTAATCCATGTATCCTTTCATAATTTTGTATACAATTGTTTTTAGTTGGGTGTTCACCGCCCTGAGTCTGGAAGGAGAAGGGCGGTATAAAAATTCAATAAATAAATAAAATAATAAAATAATGCTGCATTTCTACACATCTGTTGCAACCCTAATATTCTGAGGTTCGACTAGTGGTGGGCTGTTGCCAGTTCACCAAGAACCAAAAATGTGAGCCTTCCGTGCATGCAAGTGGCATCGAAAAAGCGGTGATTATATAGGATGTTATTGCACCAGAACAGGTGGGCGGGGCCAGCCACTGGTTGGAACTACCGGTTCGCCTGTTCCGATCTGAACTGGCAGCAGCCCACCACTGGGTTCGACACTCTGATACTTTGATACTCTTTTGTGAGGCCATGAAGAATTAGTTTCACCAGCAAGCCTGAGAAACCCAGAGTGCGAGGAATCCCATCAAACGGCTTATCTGACTATTTGTTGTTGCCGGGAGTAGGGTGGGTAGATGGAAGTTATTGTATTTTATTTGTATTGGTTTTTAAAAATTTTTTATATTTTTCCCCCTGTACTGTGTTTTTATTGTTTGTAAGCCGCCTAGAGACTCGGTGAGCGAGTAGGCGGCTGTATAAAATTTCCAAATAAATAAATTATCTGGATCTGTGGATTTTGCAGCCATTTTACATCTTCAAAGCCTTCCAAATTGCCTTTTGCAGCAAGAGAGGTTTCGAATTTAGAAGAAATTCATCAGGCTCCCGGGAAGTTTAGCAGACCCATTTCAGTGAAAGAAAGCCACAGATGCCTTCAAAAGGGATTAGAAATATCAGCTTCCACCTACTCCGATGTTACTCCAATATGCTCCGTGGGTCTTTTCTCCTCTGAGGTAAAAATTTCCTTTTTAAAATTAAGTGCGGTCCTTGACTGTATCAAACTCAAGTACTCTTGCCCCACAAGAGTATTTCATACGTGAACATGCTTTAAATAATCAAGAGTATGCTGATTAGATGAACCATTAGGTAAATAAGTCAAATAGCGTGTGGCATGATCTGGTGATTGGAAGTCACTCATTAGGAAAAGTCTCCCTTTATGTGGGAGAAAATCTTTATCTGGTGGTAGATTTTGCCCTGAGTGTTGTGGGAAAAAACACATTTTCCAAAACAAATGAAACATGATGTTTGTTGCACTGGTTCATGAAGGAAAAAATATATATATTTGAGGAGCGCTTTTAGTAGACAAGAGAGTAAAGCTTTCAATGTTTCTTGAACTCAACATCAGTTCAATACTGCCCCCTAGAGCATATTTGGGAGATTGGTCCCATGACAGGCAATCTGAGATCAAATATCTCCATTTTTTCCTACAATAAACACCCAAGAAGACTTAAGATCTTCCCTACTAAATGGACCCCTTGTCCATTTAGAACAGACTGTCTCCCTAATCATTCACTGGTAGAATCATATATGAGATGGGTTCAGCTACTAAGCGATTTTCTGTCCGGATCCTGGACACCAGAAATGAAAAATATCATGCTATTGGACAAACCCAAAGGTGCTTTTTCAGGAGGCAACTGGACTTTCTTGTTCTCTATAGACTTTTAGCTATGCAATTTGGGATGAATCCCCTTGGAATGGTGTGGGAGTATGAACGGATTTCCAGAAAAATTGCAGACTACAGGAACCAGGAACACTACTCAGGTGGCTCTGAGGACACAGATAAACCTCCAAGTGGCCACAACAACCCTCAAAAAGGATGCAAATGACCAGCTGTCTGCAAGGGATATAAAACTTTCCATTCCCCAGCATCCAGTCAGAGCTGAAGAAGCTTCTTGGATGAGAAGCAAAATGTCTTCAAAGAAAACACAAGAAAGTCCAGTTGCCACCTGAAAAAGCACCTTTGGGACAACCATGACCTGAATGACTGAGAATCTCTACAGATTTTTAGTTGTACAATTTGGGATGAACACCCTTTGAATGGTGTGGGAATAGGAATAGATCACCAGAGGAAAAATTGCAGATGATAGGTGGCCCCGAGGACACAGATAAACCACCAAGTGGCCTCAACGTCCCTCCAAAAGGATGCAAATGACCAGCTGTCTGCAAGGAATATAAATCCTTCCATTCCCCACCATCCAGTCAGAGCTGAAGAAGCTTCTTGGATGAGAAGGGAACCGTCTTCAAAAGAAAAAACAGGAAAGTCCAGTTGCCTCCTGAAAAAGCCCCTTTGGGACAACCATGACCTGGATGGCTGAGGATCTCTACAGACTATTGGACAAACCACATCTCACTTTCCAAGAACATAACTTTAATTCATGTGAAAATCAAGTTCATCGAACTTATGCCATGCTGAATTTACTCAGTTTAAAAGGTCATAACACACAGTTACCCTTCTAGAATAGAAGTTTGCTTGTCTGCTTCTTGTCCTCAATATAAGTATCTTCCTAATTGTGTTATTTAGGAAGGTAAAATAGTTTCCATCAGATATTTCTCCAACATACGCTCTGTGTACACTCTGACACATGAGATCCTGCAGTTTAGACTGTAGCTAGACCTGTAAGATTGATCTTTGGATTATTAATTAGCTGTTTTTTAAACAGGATGTCTTATTAAAATCTTTGGGGTAAAAGTAAAGGTTCCCCTCGCACATATGTCCTAGTCGTTCCCAACTCTAGGGGGCAGTGCTCATCTCCGTTTCAAAGCCGAAGAGCCAGCGTTGTCCGAAGACGTCTCTGTGATCATGTAGCCGGCATGACTAAACGCCAAAGGCGCACGGAACACTGTTACCTTCCCACCAAAGGTGGTCCCTATTTTTCTACTTGCATTTTTTACGTACTTCCTAGCTGCTAGGTTGGCAGAAGCTGGAACAAGTAACAGGAGCTCACCAGGGGTGGGTTCTACTTACCTTTACTACTGGTTCGCAGCAGGGCCACGCACGTGAGACAGCTTTGCATTTTGATGAGGTCGGGGTCGGTGGGCGGAGCCTCCTGCCGGTTTTACTACCGGTTCTATAGAACCGGCGCGAACCGGGAGCAACCCACCATTGGAGCTCACCCCGTTACACGGCACTAGGGATTCGAACCGGGTTAACTGCCGACCTTTCGATCGACAAGCTCAGCATCTTAGCCACTGAGCCACCACATCCCTTTTGAAAATCTTTTATAACCTGTTAAGCTCTTTTCTAGGTATACCATTTTCTGATGGTCCATGTGGAGGCATATAATGGGTCAGAATATAACACATTCACAGACACAACGTCTTCTTTTGTTGTGTCCACAAGGCCCAGTACAGCAGAATGGACTCGCAATTATTCATTTAGTGACCATTTGAAGTGACAATGGCACTGAAAGAATTGTCTTATGGCCGTTTCTCACACTTGCGGCCCTTATAGCATCCCCCATAATCACGTGATCAAAATTTGGAGGCTTGGCAACGGGCATGTATTTATGATGGTTGCAACCTCCCAGGTCATGTGATCAACTTTTGCGACCTTCTGACAAGCAAAATCAAAGGGGAAGCCTAATTCACTTAACAACCGTGTTACTAGCTGCAGTGCTTCACTTAACAGCTGTGGCAAGAATGGTCGTAAAAATGGGGCAAAGCTCACTTAACAACTTAACAACTGTCTTGCTTAGCAACATAAATCTTGGGCTCAGTTGTGGTCATAAGTCAAGATTCTACTCATAACTTCTAAGCCCTAACAGCCTGGAAGCCATCAAATCAACCTGTCATATACAGTATGTAGACTTTATACCAAATATCTTTTTGGTAGCTAACCAGCAAAACCTGAAGTATCTGTAAGATGAATAACGTGGGAAGGAGCAGGGTAGATAGTGAACTTCCCAGATACCTTGGAGAGCTGCATCTTGCTTTTCTGTCCCAAAGGTGCTTTATCAAAAGGCAACCGGACCTACCTTGTTTTTTTCCTTGAAGACGTTTTGGTTCTCGTCCAAGAAGCTTCTTCAGTTCTAACTGAATAGTAGGAATGGAAGGATTTATACTCCTTGCAGTCATCTGGTCTTTAGCATTCTGAAGATTGCAGTGGTCTTTGGAAAAAGCATCTTTGGGACAACCCTGACCTGGATGCCTGAGAATCTCCATAGACCGTTTGCTTTTCTCTTATACGCTCTCATCTATAAGGAGTTTCAGCGTAAGCGGTAGCAAGATACGATCTGGTGGAAAAAAAGGAAAGAAGAACATTTAGAAGAAGGAATCTGCCAACAAAGAAACTCATCCACTCTGCAAGGGAATTGTTGGGGCCTATCGGCCGCCAGCACTTTCAGCAGCCAAATCAGATGAGGGGGAGGTGTGGGAGTCAGGATCAGCATTAAGGCAACTTGAGAGCTCTGAGAGGGAAGAGGGAATGGAGCTGTCAGAGAGAGAGAGAGAGAGAGACAGAGGTGGAGCCTGGGCCGTCCATCAGCCCTCAGATGTAGAGTCAACAGCCCCCAGGTCTGGAGGTGGCTGATGAGGAAAAGGAGGAACAGCTGGGTCCAGTGCCTGACAGGCGGATGGGCAGAAAGCAGAGGAGAGCAGTGGAAATCTGTGGGCTGATCCTTAGGATGGAAGAGCCACCACTGCTAGCGAAGCTCCACCCTAGTTCTGGGGATAAAAGGCAGGGAGGCAGAGATGAACAGATGTGGCAGACAACTATTCATCTCCCTGCTAGTCAGCCACTGATAGCCTGCTGTGTGAGAGAGACTTTTTGCCGGGGCTACTGGTGCTCCTAATAAAGGAATCGTTGATTGATTTCAGAGGGTTTGTCATGTTTGGGGAGTTGAGTCAGAACAGGAATTCAGGATTGGAATGTTTGAAATGTTTCATTTTTAAGAAGTTGCTAACTTTATTGAAAGTCTCCTAACTTTCCATGCAATTCTTCAGGTGTTTTGTATACCCACGGCAAATCTCTTGCCAGAACTATTATATTCCCAGATACAATTTGCACTCGTCAGCTTCCTTATATCAGGGATAGAAGCCAGATGTGCGAGCATAACCATCCCTGTTTTCCCAATGTGAACAGCTGGTCTGGGGCTTCTCTGGGGCTGTGCATGACTCACATCTGCTTCTTCCCAGCTGCCTGGGAAAGATTCAGTGCAAAAATTAAGAGAACGAAACAGAACCTATCAGTAGGCAATGCAAACCTACTTTTGCAAAATATTTGCATTATCCCACCTTCTGATCCCACCTTCTGATTGGGGGCTGATATGATCACTTTACCATCTTTGCAGTTCAGAAAGCCAGATTTCTTTTTCTTTATTATTAGGCTTGTTTGCTACCCATCTTTCCACCATGCCAGAAAGTTCACCCTTTCTTGCCTACACAAATGTCTTACGTGAGAGATAATATCCGTTCATTTAGGTAGATGCAGACAAGTATTCAGCCCATTCCAGAAGTTTGAAGTGGTAAAGTCAAGATCACAGATTTATCACGACGGTACAAACAAGGCTGTAAGTTAGTATTTCTTTGCAAAATGAAAAAGAAACAGTTTCACTGGTTAACAATATGAATGCAAAAACACGTTGATTGACAGAATCCTCCTTTTGTAAAACATTTTGGGAGAAACCTGTCTCTAGCCATTTGCTACAACGTTTTTAAGTTATCAAGTCCCTTGGGAGTTGGGCGGCATAGAAATACGATAAATTAAATTAATTAAATTAAATCAAGGGCAATATTTTGGGGGCAATTTATGCAACCAGCAGGATTAAGAAGTTAAAATATTTCTAAACTATATCCCTTTGCTTCAAAGTGAAAAGTATCTGTTTAAAGGCAGATCAAGTGAAATACAGAGACTGAGAGGAAGAGAGAGAAAAGGAGAAAGGGAGAAAGGGAGAGGGAGAGGGAGAGAGAGAAGGAGAAGGAGAAAGAGAGAGTGAAGGAGAAAGAGAGAGAGTGAAGGGGAGCAACCCACCCCTGATCCATATCCTTCTCTTGTGTTTTAAAAAAATAAGCAGGAAATTCATAATTACTGAACGGTTTTGTTTCTGAGGTTCAGATCAGTGATGGGTTCCTCCCGGGTCTGCCCGGTTCCACCGAGCCGGTAGCAGTGACGATATGATATCACCGAACTGGTTCTGCCCACCCCCCACATTATTCTTACCTTTTATTTGGCCCCACCCCCAATCTATTGCTGCCTCCTGAGTCCCAGCTGATGGCTAGAAGGAAAAAAACTGTTTAAACTCTTGCCCAGGGCTTCAAAGGGCCGCCCTACAGCTGATCAGTGGTAAAAGGCAGTTTGGTGGTAGACTGGTGCCTCCAAAAATAAATGAGTAGACCGGTGCCTGCAAAAATAAATGGATAGGCCAGTGCCTCCCCAAAACAAATGAGTAGACAGGTACAGCTCTGCAAGCAGTTAAAAGCCTGGTAGACCAGTACCTCTGCTAAATTCTAAAGAATTGTCACGTGACCATCAAGCCCCGCCCACAAAATAAGCCACGTCCACAGAATTCTATTCTATTCTATTCTATTCTATTCTATTCTATTCTATTCTATTCTATTCTATTCTATTCTATTCTATTCTATGACTAAATCTGCTCAAAACTCTTGTCGGTTGTCTTGTGACTCGCTTCCCTTTCCAGCTGAAACAAAGAATCAGATGATAGCTCTTGCCCTATGCACATCTCCTTGCAGCCTTATCGTACCTTTTGTGGTCATTTTGGGTATTTTTGCACTTTTTTCTCATCAGTACAAGCAAAGTGTAGTTTTTATTTTATTTAACCTAAGCATTTATTAACTTTTAGATTTATTTCTCATGTAAAGTATTGATATACAACCCTTATCCTTACATGTTGCCTTAAAAAATGTGCATTTTCTTTGGTTTGGGAAATGCATTATATTTACTTATATTATTCCTTGTGGGAAACATTTGTTTTGTACTCATAGTTTTTGGTACTCATCGCGCTTCCCGTAACCAATTAATGACGAGCACCAAGGTATCACTGTGAGGAAACTAGAACACAACAGCAAAAATATATTCCTTCCTGAAATTGCTTCTTTTGCATATTGTTCCAGATCTTTATAATCATTATCCTCTCCAAAATTCTGTCTTTCTGTATTTCCATTTTTCTGGCTTTCAAACGAATCGGAAATCCAGCAAGAAATCAAGTCTGAAACCAAAGAAAGCCTGCCTGAGCATGAATTTCATCTCTATAGCGGAAAGTTTATGCAAGTGGCCATAAAGCAAAGCATAATTTTGCCATCTTTTTTTTTTTGCCGACCTGCCATTTTCTCCCTCCTTGTGTTTCTATTGTACCAATCAAGCCCTTGTTATGAAGTACCTCTCTTTTCACAATCCTGTTGGGATACTCTATGGTTTTATAATAAACACATGTGCTAATGAATCTCACTGGTTTTTATCTCTCATTTGAAGTCAGCGGGAGCGTTGGCCTTAGTTACCCACAGGTAACGTAAAAGCCGTAAAGGTAAATAGTGTTTCTGTAAAGCCTTCAACTCAAACACAATCATCTCAGAGCAGAGGTGCTTATTTTGGTAAACGAATCCATCCAATGGAGCCAAAGAAAAGACCCATCCATTCCAAATCCATAAATGTTAAGGACCCTTCACAGGGGTCTTAGCTCTGAAGGAAACAAAGTTGTTTTTAGGTTATAACTGCAGGATGTTCATCAAGGCCTGAATTCTGAAAAAGAAAAGGCGTGCAATTGCCTCATTCTACATTTGGATCAGCCTTTGGGGAACTTTGCACCGGGCAACCCAAAAAACCACAGCAACGTTCGAATCATATTAATAAAGAGGGGGGGGAGGGGAGGGGAGGGGAGGGGGAGGGAGAGAGCTAAGGAGCTGCCAATTGGCAGGCGAACATGTTTTGATGGTTTGATAAGGGTACTAAAGGGTTTACGATGTGACAGATGTTTCACTACACTATTGTGAAATGAATAGATTATGAGAAGTAATTAGATGTACATTGGAATCAATGCTGTTATCATCCAGGCCTCCAGGCTATGCAATAGATGAGAGTCACGGCAGCAGGTGGTCCAATGGGCTGGGAGACAGGAAGACACCCCCCGCAGGAGACTGAGTGACAGGTTTCACAGATCCAGGGGGTGAGAGATCTGAGCCACTGCCTGCATTTGTAATCTTTACTCATGTATAAATAATAGCAACGAGACTATTGACTTCAGATGCTATGTCATGGCCTCCCTTCCTCTTACAACGCCCACTTGCAATAACGCCTTCCTTTTAGTTAAGGTTATTTTTATATATTTTTCAGGGGGACAAACTTGCCCGGGATATTATTTCTACCAACCTTACACAATCCGTGAAAGACTTTCGGTGAATCGCAAGTCCGGTTGGTTGCCTTCCATGCCATCTGAACTGCGTGCTGCTGGACACTGGCTTTTGCTTTTCGTGGGAGAGTGATCCATGAATACCAATCAATAAAAAGAGAATATTTGTAGCTCAGGGTTGAAATGAGGGGTGCTTGGTGCTTTCTGAGCTTGGCTGTTTTCTTGCAGATGCTTCATGACCCCCCAAATTAGGTAATGTCATCAGTGCTCTGATGACGTTACCTTGTTTGAATAATGAAATGTCTGGCAAGAAAGCAACCAAGCTCAGGGGGAACCAAGCACCCCTCAAACTCCAATCATAATAACATCCTTCCTTTATCACCCAGTCCTTTTGGTATGTTATTTCCCAGCAAGTGAGTTGGGCTGTAGAGAAACCTTACGGGTAGTCCTCATTTAGTGACTACCACATACAGTGATTGTTTGCAATAGCGACAGTCAATGGTGGAATTCCAATTTCTTTACTACCGGTTCTGTGGCTTGGTGGGCTTAGTGTGGCTTGGTGAGCATAGCTTGGTGGGCGTGGCAGGGGAAGGATATTGCAAAATCTCCATTCCCATCCTACTCCAGGGGAAGGCTACTGGAAAATCCCCATTCCCTCCCCATTCCTGGGGGAAGGATATTGCAAAATCTCCATTCCCACCCCACTCTGGAGCCAGCCAGTGGTGGTATTTGCCGGTTCTCCAAACTACTCAAAATTTCCGCTACTGGTTCTCCAGAACCTGTCAGAACCTGCTGAATAGCAGCCCTGGTGGCAAGTGATGAGAAAGTAACTTTGCAACCAACCCTCATATTTATGGCCTTTGTAGGTTTGCAAACAGAGAAAAGCTGAAGTGAAATCATGAGCCCAGGTACGGTCTCACTTTTCACTTCATTTTGCTTAATGACCAAGTTGCCAGTCCTTGAAGTACTGAGAAGGTGACTTTAAAATGCTATCATTGCTAATCATGTTACCTTTTATTTCCAGTCAGAATAAATGGAATTTAACAGTAAATTATGACAACCGTGGCCCATTGGTTTTGCTGGGATCTAACTAAATTCAACTAACATGGAATTATATCTAATAGTATCATTCCATCAACAATGCTTAATGATAAATCAGAAGCTCCAATGTATACTAGAACAAAGAGGGAAGCTGGATTTTGCTGATTCTCCCCTTTGATTTTCTCTGTCAGTCACTTTTGCAAAGGATCCTACAATTTTCCAGAAAAAGACTTGGGAAAGGATGCCAAAAAAGAAGAAGATCGTTTAAAAAAAATTACCCTTTCTTTCTTCTCGTGTTGATGGTGAAAGCCTCCATTGGGTGAAAGAGCCACCGGCCAGGAGAATTGTATTAACTGTCAGCAGAACTCGTAACCAGAATTCAACACCATTCATTCGAGTTGCACGAGTTTGAAGTAAAATAAAAGTTTCCCAAGCCTATTTGACCAAGGAAAGTGCGTGTGTGTGTGAGAGAGAGGGAGAGGGAGAGAGGGAGAGAGATGGAGGGGGAGAGGGTGTGAGGGCGAGAGGGAGAGGGAGAGGGAGAGGGAGAGGGAGAGGGAAAGGGAAAGGGAGAGGGAGAAAGAAGTAATACTACTTCACTTCACTTTTCAAAACTATTACCTCTCTTTGGTGTTAAAGTACTTTCACTGCTCCTGAAATAAGCAGATTTAAATTACATTGCACTAAAATAGGCTACTGGAAAACAAACCACATTCTATAGAGTGTTGAATGGAAAGTTCTGTGGCACCACCACCACCCCAAAAAGAGGAATGTATGACTAGATAATATCCATCTGGTTTTTGTTTATGAGAAGCCTATTTTCATGTGTGACCATATTTGCTAGAATTCATTTCTTATTATAACCCTGGGTTCACCCATTCCTCTCTCCTCTGTTACTCTTGCCTCTTTTCCTTCTTCTGACTTATCCACTACAAATTCAAATACAAATTCTAGGGTCAGGAACAGGGGTGAAATCCAGCAGGTTCTGCAGAACCGATCGCAGAAATTTTGAGTAGTTTGGAGAACCGGCAAATACCACCTCTGACTGGCCTCAGAATAGGGTGGGAATGGGGATTTTGCAATATCATTCCCCCAGGAGTGAGGTGGGAATGGAGATTTTGCAGTATCCTTCCCCTGCCACACCCAAGCCATGCCCACCAAGCCATACCACGCCCATCAAGCCACGACCACAGAACCGGTAGTAAAAAAAAA
The DNA here is from genome assembly GCA_012654045.1 of Ptyas mucosa. Taxonomy (NCBI): domain Eukaryota; kingdom Metazoa; phylum Chordata; class Lepidosauria; order Squamata; family Colubridae; genus Ptyas; species Ptyas mucosa. The sequence goes on along the minus strand of WNWU01000063.1, from coordinate 8,675,395 downwards.
AAATTGGATTTCACCACTAGTCAGGAATCCAACTTCTTTCTTCCTTTCTTCCCATCTGCAACTCTGCAAACTGTGTTGCTTTGTTTTAATCATTTCAAAAACAAGCCTGGTGACTCAGCAGTTAAGATGCTGGCTTATTGGCTGGAAAGTCGGGAGCCGAGGTTCAAGATGCGATGGGGTGAACCCCCGTGCTCGCCCCAGCTCTTGCCAACTAGAGGTTCGAAAACATGAAAATGCGAGTAGATAAATAGGTACCACTTTTGTAGGAAAGTAACAGCGCTCCATGATGTCATGCTGGCCTGATGGAAAAGTCTTTGGACAGCACTGGCTCTTATGCTGAATGTGCCTTGATTTCCAGGTGAGTTGGGTTCCAATAATGCAGAGTCCTAGTTTAGGTGTGGAAGCCAATGCAGGATACAGTGGCCATATGCTTAAAGCCTTTTGGATTACTTTCATGTACACATAGTCCTCAGCTTATGACTGAAATTGAGCCCAAAATTTCTGTTGCTATGTGAGACGTTAAATGAATTTTAAGTGAGTTTTGCCCCGTTTCATGACCTTTCTTGCCACGTTTGTTAAGGGAATCACTGCAGTTGTTACATTAGTAACACGGTTGTTAAGTGAATCTGTCTCCCCCGTTGACTTTGCTTGTCAGAAGGTTGCAAAAGCTGATCACATGGCCTCAGGATACTGCAACCATCATAAATATGAACCAGTTGCCAAGCATCCGAATTTTGATCACCTGACCACGAGGAAGCTGCAATGGTTGTAACAGTGGTGGATTCCTCCCGGTTCAGCCCGGTTCCCCCGAGCCGGTAGCGGTGACGATATGATGTCACTGAAGCAGTTCTGCCCAGTGGGTAAACCAGTGCCTCCAAAAACAAATGGGTAGACCAGGACGCTCCAAGAACAAATGGGTAGACCGGTACAGCTCTGCAAGCAGTTAAAAGCCTGGTAGACCAGTACCTCTGCCAAATCCTAAATAATTGTCACATGACCATCAAGCCATGCCCACAAAATAAGCCACACCCACAGAACTGGTAGTGAAAAATTTAGAACCCACCCCTAGGTTGTAAGTGTGAAAAATGGCCATAAGGCATTTTTTTTCAGTGCTGTTGTAACTTTTAATGGTCAGTAACAAACTGTTGTAAGTCGAGGACTACCCATAATATAGTTTCCATGAGATTCCAGCCTTTTTTTTTCTTTTTCTTTTTTAAAAGATAAAGGGTGCCAGTGCAGAATAGATATAGTTGGGAGATTTGTAAAACTTTGTGCCAAGATTTAAATTTTCCTCAGTATGACACTATAAAACAGTGGGCCCATTCTTATATCCCTCTGTGTAGCAGTAAAAAATTCCAGGAATATTTTCTTATTTTCTTTACATTCTCTCTCTCTCTCTCTTTTTAATTAGTTTATCAAAATAGGAGACATACAGAAATACAAAGGAAAAAAATGAGAATTATAGGAAGGAGAGAAGGAGAAGGGGAAGAAAGAAAAGTGTAGGGTAAAAAGGAAAAGAAAAAAAATGACTTCTGACTCCTTTTGGCACAATAGAATAAGATATCTTTAGTAACATACAGCCTCAACTTCTTATTTTTACGTAATAATATAGACTAAAAAGTTTATAGAACAAAAAAACCAATCTAATCAGCAAAACCCAAAATCAAACTTTCTTTTTTTTCCCCCCCTTCCACTCAAGCACAAACACATTTGTACATTCTCATGGTGATGCCTTCATGGCAACTTGTGGTCCTTAGCTGATATTTATTTATCTATTTATTTATTTGTTTGTTTGTTTGTTTATTTATTTATTTATTTTTAAATTTGTCCCACCTTTCTTATTTTTTCAAATTGCTGGCTTTTATGGCTAATGTGGGACTTGAACTCACGGCCTCCTGCTTTCTAGCCTGCTGCCTGAACCGCTAGATCAAACTGGGTCTCCTGTTCTCCTATCCATTCCATCTTTAAAAGAGTGTTTTCTTCCTCCTCCAAACACAGTTTTCTCTATACGTAAGATCTAGCATGCATCATTGAAGGTGTAGCTGCTGACGTGGTCTGCACAACTTCACTCGGCCATTTTAGATTGTCGAGTGCATGTCGCTCCCTCTGCAGTCCTTCGTGATCATTTTGGCTTCGGCTGAAAGAGACCAGGCATCTGGTTTCCATGCAGCCATCTGCCTGTTTAATAGCAGACCAATGTTTTCAGAAGAGCTTTTATAAACTTATGAACGCTTTAATGGGGTTAGCAGTCTGTTGAAACAAACTAGACAGAAAGAAAGAAAGAAAGAAAGAAAGAAAGAAAGAAAGAAAGAAAGAAAGAAAGAAAGAAAGAAAGAAAAAGAAGGAAAGAAGAGAGAGACAGAGAGAAAGAAGAAAGAAGAAAGAAAGAAAGAGAGAGAGAGAGAGAGAGAAGGAAGGAAGGAAGGGAAAGAAATAAAGAAAGAAGAGAGCGACAGAGAGAGAGAAGAAAGAGGGAAAAAAGAAAGAGAGAAAGAAAAAAGAAAAAGAGAAAGACAGAGAGAGAGAAGGAAGAAAGGAAGGAAAGAAGGAAGGAAGGGAAAGAAAGAAGGAAGGAAGGAAAGAAAGAAAGAAAAAAGCAAGAGAGAGAAAAGAAAGAAGAAAGAAGAAAGAAAAAGAAGGAAAGAAGAGAGAGATAGAAAGAAGAAAGAAAGAGAGAGAGAGAAGGAAGAAAGAAAGAAAGAAAGGGAAAGAAAGAAAGAAAGAAGATAGCAACGGACAGAGAGAAGAAAGAAGAGAAAAAGAAAGAGAGAGAGAAAGAAAGAAAGAAGAAAGAAAGAAAGAAAGAAAGAGGAAGAGAGAAAGAGAAGGAAGGGAAGAAATAAAGAAAGAAGAAGAGAGCGACAGAGAGAGAGAAGAAAAAAGAAAGAAAGAAAGAAAGGAAGGAAGGAAGGAAGGAGGAGAAAGAAGGAAGGAAGAAAGGAAAGGAAAGGAAGAAGAAGAGAGCAACAGAAAGCGAGAAGAAAGAAAGAAAGAGAGAGAGAAAGAAAGAAAGGGAGGGAGGGAGGGAGGGAAGGAGGAAGGAAGGAAGGAAGGAAGGAAGGAAGGAAGGAAGGAAGGAAGGAAGGAAGGAAGGAAATGGGTTTAGTGCCCATTGTTGGGGCAGCATTGGCTTTGAGAACTGGACCATTTGGCTAAACCTAAAACCTAAAACATTGTGTTATCAATCTAAGAAAACATATATTCTTTTCCTTCACTTTCTCAAACTCCCATCTACTTCATCAATAAACAGAAAATCATGGCTGTCCCCCGAATTCCATCTCATAACCACTCTTAAACTGAAACGTGAAACTTCTGACAGTATTTGCATCCCTGCGATAAGAACTGTTTTTGTTGTCATTTAATTAGAAGTTGAGGCAGGAGAATGGAGATGAACTGTCACAGTTCCGAGAAATTCCTGAAGTCAGCAGATGCAAAATCCTCAGAGAGCAATTTCAAAAGCTTGATTTTTTTTCTACTAAGAGAGCTGGGAATTAGTTTTGTTTTCATCTTTTTTGTGCCTTTCGTTTTTAGGGATAGTTTTGACGATTTTATACAATATCGGTGGAAAAATTTCCATTGGATATGGTTCAAGTGAGAGGAAGAGCACCAACTACAGTATAAAGAGGAAGTTTTGAGAATGTTCATGATGGAATAAGATTAGTTCAGAGCTAAGCAGATTGTGTAGTGTGGTCTGTGTGTATGTGTGTGTTTAACATATGGCTTTATAGGAAGTCCTTGAATTCTGACTGATTGCTTAGACAAGCTCAGGATCCAAAAAGATCTTGACAGACTTGAACAATGGGTTCTATCCAGCGGTGGGATTCAGCCGGTTCAGACCAGTTCAGGTGAACCGGTAATTGTGACCTGTGTACGTGCTCACATTTTCAACACTGGGCGAAATCGGTTGTTAAATTAAATTGTGAAGCCGACTCTGATACTATACAACAAAATGAAATTTAATGTGGAGAAAAGCAAGGTTTTGCATCTGGGCAGGAAAAAACCAAAGGTATAAATCAGGGGTGGGCTCTAAAATTTTTTACTACCGGTTCTGTGGGCGTGGCTTATTTTGTGGCATGGTTTGATGGTCATGTGACAATTCTTTAGGATTTAGCAGAGGTACTGGTCTACCAGGCTTTTAACTGCTTGCAGAGCTGTCCCGGTCTACCCATTTGTTTTTGGAGCATTCCGGCCTACCCATTTGTTTTTGGAGCACACTGGTCTACCACCACACTGCCTTTTAACACTGATCAGCTGTAGGGCAGCCCTTTGAAGCCCGACGGCAAGAGTTTAAACAGTTTTTTTTCCTTCTAGCCGATCAGCTGGGACTCAGGAGGCAGCGAATAGATTGGGGGCAGGGCCAAATAAAAAGTAAGAATAACATGGGGGTGGGAGGGCCCAGCTCCCGAACAAAGAGAACCGGTTCGGTGATGTCATATGGTCACTGCTACCGGCTCGGCCGAACCAGGCCGAACCGGGAGGAACCCACCATTGGTATAAATACAGATTAGTTAAAACCTGGCTCAAAAACAGTAACTGTGAGAGGGACCTTGTATCACTTAAACATAAACTAGCAGTGTGCAGCAGCAGCAGCCAAAAATGCTAACACAATCCTTGGTTGCATAAACAGAGGCATAGAATCAAAATCAGGTGAAATATTAGTACCGCTTTATAACGCCTTAGGAAGGCCGCCCCGGGAATACTGCATCCAGTTTTGGTCACCACGTTACAAAAAAGATGTTGAGACTTTGGAAAAAGTGCAAAGAAGAGCAACTAAAATGATTAAAGGCCTGGAAGCTAAAAACATATAAAGAACGGTTGCAGGAATTAGGTTTGGTTAGTCTAGAGAAAAGAAGGACTAGGGGGCAGTGGTGAAATCCATTTTTTTTAAACTACCGGTTCTGTTGGCGTGGCTTGGTGGGCGTGGTGTGGCTTGGTGGGCGTGGCAGGGGAAGGATACTGCAAAATCTCCATTCCCACCCCACTCTAGGACCAGCCAGAGGTGGTATTTGCAATTTCTCCGAACTGCTCAAAATTTCCACTACCGGTTCTCCAGAACCTGCTGGATTTCACCCTTGCTAGGGGGGATATGATAGCAGTATTTCAGTATTTGAGAGGCTGCCATAAAGAGGAGGGGGTCAATTTATTTACCAGAGCACCAGAGGGCAAGACAAGAAACAATGGATGGAAACTAATCAAGGAGAGAAGCAACCTGGAACTAAGGAGAAACTTCCTAACAGTGAGGACAATTAATTGGAGGAACAGCTGGCCTTCAGACCTTGTGGGTCTGTTTATCATGAAGGTTTTTAAGAAGAGACTGGACAGTCACTTGTCTGAAATGGTAGTGTTTCTCAACCTTGGAAGCTTGAAGATGGGTGGACTTCAACTCCCAGAATCCCCCAGCCAGC
>WNWU01000063.1:8637705-8655772 GCA_012654045.1 Ptyas mucosa | reverse complement strand
CACCATGCCATCACATGCCAAAAGCAGGGGGAGCATGGGGGGGATCGCGCATCGAGCATGGGGGGGCAGGAGGCATAGAATTATGGGTGTGGGCACACACACGTGTGACCACCCCATACTCCCCCAGCTTTTGGCACGCGATGGCAAAAAGGTTAGCCATCACTGGTATATACTCTATGCTCTTTTGTTCTAAGTAGAGTTTCCTGTTACAGCTATATACAGGTAGTTGAGCAGTAAAGCACATGGTGACTGTACTTTTTGTTTGCTCTGTGTGGTGCTTTACATAAACAAAATTTCTAACAGATTTGCATATGTAAAATTATTTTGAGACAATTAGGAGAAAAACTCTCCAGAAAAGTAATTTTGAACATGAAAAATTCCCAATTAAGACAAGAAATACTATATACCCCACATTTTTGAAAGCACAAAAAATAGTGAATGACTATTTTTGTACCTTTTTCAGTGCTGGAATTATATTTTTAATGCAGTACGCTACCTTAAAATATAGTGATAGTCAGCAGTTCAAACAACTTTAAAAACAGATAAGGGGGAAAAAAGTCAATGAAGATTTATATTATGCGCACATAACATCATAGGTATTAAACTTTTTCACAACTGTTGCTGGAAAACAAGAGCCAAAAGTCTCTGATCTGGTTGGTTGTACAAGAACGCTGCCCATTGAGCTGATCCCACAGGTTTCAAGAGAGGTTGTTCTTTTGTCTGTATTGTCTGGTTTTGTTCTTTTGGACTCAGCAACAAACTAAGAGCCAAATGAAGGTTCTAACGATTTTTGGAATGCACACACAGCAAGCCACATTTTGAATCACTTAAAGCTTCTCTAGACCATCATCAAAGATAACCTTGTGTTCAGTATCTCACAGACCTTCTCCTGCCCCAAAGGTGCAGAGGTTTTATCAGATGTTTCGCTTCTAACATCTAAAAATAGCATGCCCTGTCTTCTTACCTGCCTGCCTGCCTTTTCCTCCCCACCTTTTCACCAACGCACACACACACAAAAGAAAGATATAATTCTTCAGAAGGAGAATTCTCTATCATTCTTTCCCCCAATTATCAATTTCTACAACTGCAGGATACTTCTATCGCCGCTTCAGATCATAGTTGCTCTTCATAAAATTTAACGACCGTGTAGAGACATGCAGGCTCTCGACTCAAATGTCAGATATACTAGGCCCAAAGCAAAGCCTGCATATACTATAGACCTAAACCTGATGCATTTTATGAGCTGATGTTTGCCATAGACCGACTAATCCGATTTCATTTATTGGAGGTCTTTTTTCAACAGCAGTGTCAATGGTTTGATTTGATTAGGTCGCTCCAGCCTTGCAAAATGATATAAAAGGTCTCCAGTGGGCATAAGTATATTAGACATATTTCACATGCTTTCTGACAGAGCCATAATTATTAGTAGAAAAGGGGACAGGAAAGGAAATCTGCAATGCAAGTCAGCAAAAGAAACTATTACTTATCTTTTGGAATCTTTAGCGTTCATTTGCAAGTTTTTATCTTTTATTCTTTTTACAACTCTGTGTGTGTGTGTGTGTCAGGGTTCCAAGTAACACCCCCAACGAAAGAAGACTCCGAGGCTTGAGTTTCCTCAAAGTTCCTCTTTATTGAAAATGTCATATTGGCACATCTGGGAAAACCTGAATCTGAAAGTTTCCAGGTTTTCCCCACCCAAGTGAAAGTTCAAGTCCCTGCCCAGCACCCAAATGTCCATTACATGGTCCAATCATCCACCGTCCAAACTGGAGACACCTCCCTGTCATCTGACTCCAGGTGCCAGGGTAAGGCGTCCTTGACTCTCTGAGAAAGGAATGTTATTTTGACTACATATCACCCATACTCTAGGCCCATGATGGCGAACCTAAGGCACGGGTGCCACAGGTGGCACACAGAGCCATATTGGTGGGCACGCGAGTGTTGCCCTAACTCAGCTCCAGCGCGCATGTGCGCACCAGCCAACTGATTTTCAGGCCTTCCGGTCCCACCGGAAGTCGGGAAACTGCTGTTTCTGGCCTCCAGAAGACCTCTGGGGGGGATGGGGAAGGCTGTTTTTGCCCTACCCAGGCTCCTAGAAAGCCTCTGGAGCCTGAGGAGAGGAAAAATGGGCCTACCAGGCCCATTGTGCCATCGCATGCCAAAAGCAGGGGGAAGTGTGTGGGGAAGTCACGTGCGCATGCGCAGGAGGGCGGAGGGAATTGAATTATGGATGTGGGCACACGCACCCACGACCTCACACGCTCCCCCCGCTTTTGGCACGCGATGGCAAAAAGGTTAGCCATCACTGCTCTAGGCAATCCCCGTCCCATTTTCCCACAGAAGAAAATGGGGCAGGCCTGAAGGCCCAAATATAAAAGATGGTTTCCAGTAGTCTTCCAATAGGGGCTGCCACAAAGAAGAGGGGGGCAGCTTATTTTCCAAAGCCCCTGAACGCAGAACTAGAAGCAATGGGTGGAAACTAATCAAGGAGAGAAGCAACCTAGAACTATGGATAAATTTCCTGACAGTTAAAGCAATTAATCAGTGGAATGATTTGCCTCCAGAAGTTATGGGTGCTCTAACACTGGAAGTTTTTAAGAAGAGATTGGACAACTATTTGTCTGAAGTGGTGTAGTGTTTCCTGCCTAAGCTGGGGGTTGGACTAGAAGACCTCCAAGGCAGGTGAGTAAGCTGGCAGAAGGAAGGTGTTCAGAGAAACACAACTTTGCCAAGTGGCATCACAATATTTTTACTTTCATGTGATCCCTGAATGGGTAGAGTAACTCAACCTGATAATCTAAGTCAAACGAAGGAACAATTAAGGAAAATCAAATTGGCAAAAAAATGTGGTCTTTTTCCCTGAACAAAATGGCTACAAAATAACTAATTCAGATCCTAAAAGTGATATTGGACTCTGAAAAAAGTGACTTATGATCTTTTTTCAAATTTAATGACCATTGCAGCATCTCCATGATCAAAATTCAAATGCTTGCTGACTGTTTCATATTTATGACAGTTCTAATGCTCCGGGATCATGTGATCACTTTTTGTGACTTTCTGACAAGCAGAGTCAACGGGGAAGCCGGATTCACTCAATAACTGTGTTACTAACTTAACAACTGCACTGATTCACTTAACAACGAGGTGGCAAGAAAGGTCAAAGGTTAATTGGGCCAAAACTCACTTAACAACTGTCTCGCTTAGCAACATACATTTTGGGCACTCTTGTGACCATAACTGCATTCAGCCTTGTTCTCCTTTCTAAATTAATATATTCCAACTGGTTTTTGCCTTGGATCACTATTGCAAAACTGTTATCAACATTTCTCCAGAGATTACAACCATATGACAAACTGTCAATTCATCTGACTTTGATTTGCTTTCCTGGTGTCATATCACGACACTTCCAGGCATTTTTGGGAGAAGCAACAATCCGCAGCTTTAGCTACACAAATGGATTACGCAACATTTAAATGGAGAAATTAGTTGAAATGTATTGATCGCGCTTTAGCTGGAGTAAAAGTGTAAATACACACATTCCCCAGCCATACTTATCAAATAGATTAACACCAAGAGTTCGTTCTTAGAGGATTGCTTTATTAAAAAGCCTTCCCCCCCCCCCCCCCCCCGCTTAATAAAGACTTACATTTCCTACTGTCATTGCAATTATGAAAAGCATTGCTCAGGAGTTGTTAAACTGCAGTTCATGCTCAGCAGTATTTACTTTAAAGTTGTGAACAATTTTTTTTTTCCAAGAGTGTTTTGGGATGGCTGCTATAATCTATTGTAAATTATGAATGCTTCGGGCATTCTTTGCATAAATAGATACTGGCAGGTCTTAAATATTCTTAAGAGCTCCGTGACATTTTTGTTAGATGAATGCAGTTTAAAGCATATTTGTGTCTTGTTGGATTCTAGAGTAACATCCGTCTCAATAAGGTAACAGAAATATCTTCTCAGGGGTATATAGCACAGACTTCCTTGTCTAGTCACTAAAATGAAAAGGGCCCGCCAGCATTGATAACAATTCAACCAGTGAGTAAATCCAGCCAGCTTGTTTGGATTCAGATGCTAAACTAAGGGCATTGAGTTCAGATTCTAAACAGATGTAGTAGAAATACTTTGAGTTTCCTCAGCTAAATTTGCTTATAAATCTGTAGGCCTTGCTTCAATTATCATTAAAATGAAAACCTTCCAAGGCCATTTTATATACTTAGTTCACCTTATACAACACCTATAAACAATGACACAAACGGATCAAAACCCAAGTCTTAGTAAGGGTTCTGAGTCTTAAACCTGAAGGATAGTGAAAAGTAATTCAGAAGTATACCCCTAGTAATTTCTGTCAAGGATAATAGAAGAGAATTGAAAGTGGCCCAAAACAGCTCCATTGATCCCACTTTTTGCTGTAAGGGTTTTTGGACTGGAATCATTTATAAATACAAAGTGATTTATATTGATATAAATCTGTTCCTGTTATTCTTCTACTGACAACAGACTGGATTTCTTAATTTTCCCCAATTGCACCTTGAAAAAAAAAATCAAATCTGTAAGAGATAAATTGTTTCTTGAGTTTTTGCTATTTCTAAAGGGGGGGGGGGAAATCACACAATTAATATTAATCTCTGTATAGACCTTTAGAACTTTACGAAGTTGACATAACTCTTCTGTTTCACGATGAAAATTTAAAGAATGTGCCAGATAACAAGGAAAGAAACAGGGTGTGCATTCAGTCATAAGAATTGTCTGGAGCCTTATTTCTTAGCCTGCAACTTGGAACTACAGTAATTAAGGAAAGAAACAAATTTATAACTAAGGAAAAATTTTCTGACCATTAAAACAATCAGTGGAAGGACTTTCTTTCAGAGGTTATGGGTGCTCCAACAGTGGAGATTTTCAAGAAGAGATTGGACAACCATTTGCCCAGAATGGTAAAGGGTCTCCTGCTTGAGCAGGGCGATGGACTAGAAGACCTCCAAGGTCCCTTCCAACTCAGGAAAGAGACACTGGAGGGAAACTGAAACTTTTTGTGGAAAACAATGGCCCAGCTTTTTCTTCATTTGTGACCCGTAAATCCAGAAATACGGTAAAGATAAACCAATACAAAATCTTCAACTAAAACAACAAAAAATACAAATGGGAAAAATGTTGAGCCATCTGACAGATATGTATTTTTAAATCTTTCTGCTTTTAGGGTAATTTTGTTTACTACTTTAAGAATCAGTGTGTGTTCACAGTGACACATTGTGTTCATTGGTAGGGAATGCACCTCTGTTAAGAACTGGAGTGTTACATTCAAGATCTTCTAACCAATAATGTCAATGAATGAGCTACTTAATGTCCATACTTGTTAATTTCTGCTTTCCAAAGCTCAAGCCCAATAAATAAGGCAGAATTTCCAAATGTAACACTCATGGGTTAATGAGGTATTGGGAAAGAAGGAAAACAAAACAAGAAGACAATAAAGTGTGAATAGTTAATATGCAAAGCCTTTAAATATTCAACAGTGGGTGCATTAAACATCTTTCATATCCACATATTTTTTCCCCAGTTCAGCCACATAAATCTGTAAATAATTAGAAATGTTTGCTATGAAAATGTTAAATCCATTATTTTGCTGATGCCAACAGATATGGCTTACAGACAACAGTTACCACTATGCCTTCTCATAGATTCATATTTTTAAAATATGCATTTTTATTTTCAAGCAAATATCACATCTCCTTTCCCATTTTTATGATGTAAAAAAGATGTGGAGACTCTAGAAAGAGTGCAGAGAAGAGCAACAAAGATGATTAGGGGACTGGAGGCTAAAACATATAAAGAACGGTTGCTGGAATTGGGTATTGAGAAGAAGGACTAGGGGGGACATGATAGCAGTGTTCCAATATCTCAGGGGCTGCCACAAAGAAGAGGGAGTCAAGCTATTCTCCAATGCACCTGAGGGCAGGACAAGAAGCAATGGGTGGAAACTAATCAAGGAGAGAAGCAACGTAGAACTAAGGAGAAATTTCCTGACAGTTAGAATAATTAATCAGTGGAACAACTTGCCTCTAGAAGTTGTGAATGCTCCAACACTGGAAGTTTTAAAGAAGAGATTGGATAACCATTTGTCTGAAATGGTATAGGCTCTCCTGCCTAAGCAGTATCCTTCCCCTGGATTGGGGTGGGAATGGAGATTTTGCAGTATACTTCCCCTGCCATGCCCACCAAGCCATACCACGCCCACCAAGCCACACCCACAGAACAGGTAGTAAAAAAAAAATTGGATTTCACCACTCCTCTATTCATACATAAATATATATCTGCACCATAGATAGATAGATAGATAGATAGATAGATAGATAGATAGATAGATAGATAGATAGATATAGAGAGATATAGAGAGATATTTCAGTTATATATTTATGTATGTATAGAGCATGTGGATATGTGTATCATGTATGTGTTTTGATAGATATACACTCTCTTGAGAGCAGGCAACAGAATTTCATTTTTAATGTGGGCCTGTGTGGTCACTGTAAAAAATAACGATCTTCTCTTCTCTTCTCTTCTCTTCTCTTCTCTTCTCTTCTCTTCTCTTCTCTTCTCTTCTCTTCTCTTCTCCTATCCTCCCCTCCCCTCCCCTCCCCTCCCCTCCCCTCCCCTCCTCTCCTTGCCTCTCATCTGAACTCATCCTGTGGGTTTAAAATTTAGCAAAGTTATGATTGCCTCAATGCTGCTGCTCTACCACACTGCCATGGTCAGTCATGGTCACACGACACTCATTTCCAACAAGCCCTGTCAGCTTTTTTCAAGGAAAGATAATGGGGAAAACCAGCAGGATGCCAGAATTTTCTCCCACTGCTTTTTCATTCTGTTTCTCATTTTTAGGTAAGGAAATTACCCAATAATGGCCCAGAAGAGGGCCCTTTGGGTCTAGTAAGTATGATATTTTGCCAAGGATATTTCATAGATACGGACTGTTTACAGTTAATAGGAGCTGAGTACAACTTGGAGAAGGCCTTAGGTTTTTTTCGAGAAATCAGTCAACCTTTCTCAACCTGGGATCTTTCAGATGTGTTCAAATTGTAACAAGTGCCAAAGAATATGTTGTCTGAGAATTCGGTGAGTTCAGTCACTGCATTTGAAGGCTGTTAGGTTGAGAAAAGGGGATCTCAGATAGCAACTCATAAAAGCTGCATCTCTGCGGAAAACTTTACACATGTACGGAACAGCATTACTAGGAAAGTGTCACAGTTACTAAAACAACGATTCAAACTATATCACATATTACTGCAAACATTTTCAGCCTTGACCCAATTGTCTCTTCTTGCGGGAGGATTTTTGCACTCTTTGCAGAAATGTTTCACTTCTAATGAAAAGTGGTCAGAGGAATTGATGTTCCCAATGACAGCAGACAATCAAATCACAGCAACCTATTATGCAACTCTGTAACAGGATACCATCATGGAGGGAGGGGGGAGGGAGGGGGGGAAAGAAGGGAGAAAGAAGTAAGGAAATAAGGAGGGAAAGGAGGGAGGAAAGAAGGAGGGGGAGTGGAAGGGGCAGGGAGGGAAAAAGAAGGAAGGAGGGAGGGAGGAAGGAAGGAAGGGAGAAGAAGGAAGGAAGGAAGGAGGGAAGGGAGGGAGGGAGGAAGGAAGGACAGGGAGGGAAGGAGGAAGGAAAGAGGAGGGAGGGAGAGTGAGGGAAGAAGATAGAAGGAAGGAAGGAGGGAGGGAGGGCGGAAAGAAGGAAGGGAGAAGAAGGGAGGAAGGAAGTAAGGAGGGAAGAGAGGGAGGAAGGAAGGACAGGGAGGGAGAAAGGAAGGACAGGGACGAAGGAAGGAAAGAGAGACTGAGAGGGAGGGAGGGAAGAAGAGAGGAAGAAAGGAAGGAGGGAGGGAGGAAGAGAGGAAGGAAGGAAGGAAGGAAGGAAGCAAGCAAGCAAGCAGAGATGAAAGAAAAAGTAGCCAAAGTGCATAATAGTAGCCAAGAAAGAAAGAAAATGTTGCCAAGGTACATAATATTACATAATATCATAAAAGACATAACTAAACAAATAAAAATATTTGTTCAGGAAAGAAATTTCTTTTGATTTGTGATCACAAATAGAGATTATTTAACACACACACACAATACTATTCCAGTTTCTATAAAGCTGCCTCTTTGTATCATGCTCAACATCTGCTTGCTTTAAATTCGGTCTGCTGGTTGTATTCGATTGTGACACAAAGTTGGAAAAAGTGATAGAAAGTGTCTGATGGCGGACATTTATCAAGCAAGCAAAAAATCAAGGCAAGCATATGAGCATATGTTGTGTTTTTTATGCTGGGTGGGAAAAAAAAAACACAGCACAAAGTTTCCTAAAAGACAAGCGCAGAAGGGTTGAGGTGACCTTGCAATGATGAACATTGTACTATTTTTATGGCCTCACATGCACATCTGGACATAATCTTTTCTCCTGCTGTGCCTACCCATTCCCTATTTGTAACCAAAAGTGCATTGAAAAATGTGCTTGCCTCATAGCAATAGCATTTAGGCTTATATAGCATTTTACAACACCCTCTGGGAAATTTTACACCGTTGAAGCATTATTTGCATCTTGCCCCCCCCCCCCCAAACAATCTGGATCCTCATTTTACTGATCTCGGAAGGATGGAAAGCTGAGTCAACCTGGAGCCTCGTCGGGATCGAACTGTGGGCGGAGTCTGCCATCAATACTGCACTTTAACCACCAGGGCTCCACCAGGGTTCATTCTGATTTTTATTTGTTATTTGTTATTTTTAATCTTTTTTCTCAGTTTAACATTTTTATCGAGTTATAAAACATTGGAAAACACAAAATGCAAAAGTAAATAGAAAAGCCGTAGGGGGAAAGGGGGGGGGGGAAGAGAAGCGAGGAAAGTTCAGAAAAAAGAAAAAGAGGCATTGACTTCCAACTTTCTCTGTTACAGTAAAATAAGGCATTAACATCAAGTCACAACTTTTTGCTTTTTCATAATAATATGAACAAGCCATTTCTATAAAGCTCTATCAATCTACTCGGTAAAACCCAAAATCAAAGTTTCATTCTTTTCCACTTCAAGCGCGAAGTTCAGAAGTTCTGATTTTTAGAAAACTCTCATTTCATCTCCTGCTGGTAGGATGGCAATCACCATTATCCATTTCTTCAGAAGTTATAAGGTTAACATGGACACGTTTTCTGAATACATCCCCACGTATATAGCCTTGTTAGCATTAGACAGTCAGATACCTTGAAAACATTTATATTAATTTATCGTTATTCACGAGCTGCGGCGGCGCAGTGCTTAGAGTGCAGTACTGCAGGCTACTTCTGCTGCCTGCCAGCTGCCTGCAATTGGGCAGTTCAAATCTCACCAGGCTCAAGGTTGATTCAGCCTTCCATCCTTCCGAGGTGAGTAAAATGAGGACCCAGATTGTTGGGGGCAAGATGCTGTTTCTGTAAACCTCTTAGAGAGGGCTGTAAAAGCACTGTAAAGGGGTATATAAGTCCAAGTGCTATTGCTATTCATTAGGAAAAGCTTTTATTTTTCATTCATAACATCCATGGCGATTTTCACAGAAGGATCCTGAGTACGTGATTTTGCAAGACAGAGCAACAGGTTACGTAGCCTGTCTCTAATCCAGTGCTTCTCAATTATTTTCTGTCATGCCCCCCTAGGAAGAAGAAAACATTTTTCGCGCCCCCCGCGCAACTGTAAATAGTATCATTATTAGAAAAAGGTCTGTTCTCCTTGAAAGGGAGGAGCATGCGCAGTCACATGTACTGGCTTAATGCTCACTATCGATGCAAATGTCAGCAGCGGTAGCCCGATTTCTTTAGCAAGTTTGATTAATTGGGGCAGCGTTATGTTTCACAGGAGAAGGTCATTGTCAGTCATTTGAGCATCAATTGGGCGCACATCCGTCGGGCAACAAAGTAAGTGTGGACGGACGTCTCACACTAAAGATGGCTCCGACAGGCTCATGTCACAAGGGTTTTGGACAGCCAATCAGATGCCGAGGTCAAACGCGCCCCCTTTTACGGAGCCTCGCGCCCCCCCCGGGGGGCGCGCCCCACTATTTGAGAAGCACTGCTCTAATCTAAGATGCAGTCCTATCGCATAAATTAATTTGTGGAGGAATGTCAATCAATGGGAAAATCCTTGTGTATGAATTCTGCACTTGCTAAAACTATGCCAAGAAATTATTTTTATAATCTCTGGACAAGTATATGAAAAAAGGGTTGATAGGCAATGCAAACCCATTTGAATTTACTTGTAGGTTCCATAGTGCAATACGCATGTCAGATTGCCCAAGGATAAATTAATATGCATCTTTTCTTTAAAACATTTGTTCTGCCCTTCATCCTGTCAAACTATTACTCAAGAGATTCCAGAAAGGAAAATTGATATTGTTTTTTTAAAAAATATACCCTCATTTATTAATTATGATCTTAATTACTTATGTAATCCATTATAATATACAATAAGGCATGTTATTAATAATAAAATGAAGAAGTAACATATTTAAGATGATGACATTTTTCAAATGAGAAGATTAAATGAAATTAAATGAAAACATGAACATGCACATACCAACTACACAGAAACCATTTAAGAGCTCATTTTATCACAGTAGTCACACAGAAAGTTCATTTTCCGATTTTCATTAATTTGTCTTCTACATCTGGGTTTCGAAACCAACTTTTTTGCTTTTTTTCTACCAAATCTCTGCTATTTATTCCATGTTTGCCTATCCTAGCATTAGCCAAATAAATTGGAATCTGGGAAATAAATCTTGGAAAATTGAGCTTGGAAGGACGGCTTTGGATTAATTTTTTCCGCTATCAGAAAGAAATAGAAATCATGATTCTCATAGCTTAATTATGCAGAACTGATTAATTATGAAAATAGTTAAAGGTTTTTCAGCTTTTAAGATAAGAACATATTACACCATTCTCTAAATTGATATTATCAAATCCTCTTAATGTATGTGTTTGAATACAACAGGCTGAATCCAACAAAATGAAGAGTTTCTAATTTTTTATGGAATTCACAAAACTGGGGAAGTAATAAATAAATAAAGTAATATAATATCACCAATAAATTAAAACAAAAGCGATATCTAGGACAATGCAGGTCAGCCCTGGCTTTTCCTAGAATAAAAAACCCTAACACAGCCCAACTGGAATCTTTTCTTCACACAAAAGAAATACTCTACATCCTACATAGCAGGTTTATGGTGCTTAAGTAACATATAAACCAAGCTGTTAATTAGCATCACACTTGGAATGACCCTTTCAATCACAGATTTATAGCTTTAGGAACAAAGAACAAATCTGAGAAATATGAGGTTAAGATAACATGTTGTGTATTCAATTAGTGAAGGACAACAGTATATCAAATAATTATAGCATGCATTCATATGTCACAGCCACAGAAATGCAAGCTAATCATGAAGAAAGAAAGAAAAAATGATAACAGAATAACAGATTAATAGAGTTGGAAGGAACTTTTGAGGTCTTCTCCTGCTCAAGCCTAATACCTTTTAGGCAAATGGTGGTCCAATCTCTTCTTTAAAACCTCCAGTGTTGGAGCATCCACAACTTCTGGAGGCAAGTCATTCCATTCATTAATTGTTCTAACGACCAGGAAATTTCTCCTTGGTTTTAGGTTGGTTCTCTCCTTGATTAATTTCTATCCATTGCTTCTTGACCTGCCTTCTGATGCTTTGGAGAATAGGCTGACCCCTTTTTCTTTGTGACCTTAGATATTGGAAGACTGCTATCATGTCATCCTTAGTCCTACTTTTCATTAAACTAGACAAACCCAGTTCCTGCAACTGTTCTTTATATGTTTTAGCTTCCAGTCCCCTAATCATCTTTATTGCTCTTCTTTGCATTCTTTCTAGAGCAGGGGTGTCAAACTCAAGGTGTTCAGATCTGGCCCGTGGGGTTGGCCTGGAAATATCAAAGGAGTGGGGAACGATGGCCCTTTTATGATTTGTGGACTTCAACTCCCAGAATTCCTGAACCAGCCATGCTGTTCTGGGAGCTGAAGTCCACAAGTCATAAAAGGGGCATGTTTTTCCACCAATTTGTTACTGTGTCAGCATCTTCTGACATAGCACGATCTCAGTGAGATTGACCAGAGCACCTTTAGCAAAGACCACTGTGGGAAGTCACCACCCCCTCCTAGAAGAATGAAATATTTTGAGGAATATTAAAAAAGGCAGAATATTATATTTCCCTAAATGAGAAATGAAAGAAACATGTGTTTTTTTTAGAGGCAGGAAGCAGACTCATTCTTAATAGCAAATATTTTGTGCCCATTAAGAAAGATTGGGCCAGCCTACCTACAAAACAAAAGACCTTCAGCTCCAGGATGAAAGGATTAAGAAGAACAGGACATGAGCCTTCAGGACATACTAGGATTAACCCACTACCATTTAGCAGAAGACACAGAGCTCACTACATTGCACAACCTCCTAAGGCCATGATGGTGAACCTATGGCATGGGTGCCACAGGTGGCACATGGAGCCATATCGGTGGGCATGCGAGCTCAGCTTGGGCACACATGCGTGCGCCAGCCAGCTGATTTTTGGGCCTTCTGGGCCCACCAGAAGTCAGGAAAAACACTGTTTCTGGCCTCCGGAGGGCCTCTTGGGGGGAGGAAGGCCGTTTTCACCCTCCCCAGGCTCCTAGAAAGGCTCTGGAGCCTGGGGAGAGCGAAAAACAGGCCTACCAGGCCCACTGTGCCATTGCTTGCCAAAAGTGGGGGGAGCATTGGGGGGTGAGGTGCATAGAATTATGGATGTGGGTATGCATGCATGTGACCCCACCGTGCTCCCCCCACTTTTGGCATGCGATGGCAAAAAGGTTAGCCATCGCTGTCCTAAGGGTATTTCAGTCATTGCATCATCTCAGAGCAGTCCCAACTTCAACCAAACCTGGGAGCTCAGACAAACACCTAGGATTTCCATTTCCTCTTTTGCCCATAGAGCCAGCTATGACCCCTACGTAACCCCTACATGACCCCACAGGAATCTGACAACAGCTAATAGAATACATGTTTTTGCACTAGGAACAGGGAGCTCAAATACAAAGCCCAGAGAAGGTATAAATACCGTTCATTCTCAACTCCATGTGTTCAGCTGCACCAGAGAACCATGTGCTTGGTGGTTCTACTTCATCATTAAACCATCTTTCCAATCAGCCTCCATGTGTCCAGTGTCTTTGTCCTGGCTTGGAACTGAACCAGGTGGATATTTCTTCCCATAGCACATATATTTGGGAATCCCAAAAGGCCACCTATACCACCATAAGGAGATCAAGTTAGGAGAAGCTGTTTTAAATAGAACCACTGAATATTCTGTTGGATACCTCTGCTGAAATCAAACAAACGTTAAGTCTGAAATATTTGCAACTGTCTCCCTCTTGAGGACAGGTTGGTACATACTGTGATAGGTTTCCAAAAGCTATTAAAGATGGAAGAGTTCCAGAGAACTTAGAAGGAATGAGAGAATTAGGGCACTCTTGCCTAGGGGGAATTAAAAGTTTATATTAGGTAAAAGTTTATATTATATAGTTTATCTTATAACTTCATGCTGTTATTACATTTTATAAAGTTGTTATGGTTTCCATTGTCCCAAAGGTGTTTTCTCGCTGAAAGGCAAGTGGATTTTCTTGGCTTTTTCTTTGAAAAACATTTTGCTTCTCATTCAAGAAGCTGCTTCTTCTTCTTCTTCTGAAGAACTGAAGTCCAGTTGCCTTATGGGGAAAAAAAAACAAAGCCACCTTTGGGACAGTCATGATCTGGATGATTGAGAACCGCCATAGACATTTGTGCTTTCCATTGTTAACCACTAGGAATCTATTACTGCCGTTATGGGTGTGTATTTCAGAAATGACAAGGTGCAAATGGATTTACTCCCAAGTAAGTGGACACAGGGCTAGGATCTTGCCCAGGTGTCGATTCAATTCCATTCAAACCTTCATTGTCAAGGCACAACATGTGCATACAATGAGATTGGATGTGTAATGTACTGAGTTTGCTCCAGGAGCCGGCCCCCTAGTGGGAGAGAAGAAACGTTATCTATTTCATGATTGGCTAGCCGTTTGACAGCCAGTATAAAAGGGCTGTCAAACAGAGAAAAGCGTTTGAGTTGTGCTTGTTGTTTGGAATGTTAGCATATGAGAATTAAACATTACCTGTTAGATCGCGTCTCGCCTCAGTCGTAATCGAGATGATCTGGCTAGAACACACCAGGATGAGCCTCCCTTATTTATTTATTTATTTATATATATATATTTCTGACCTTAGTCTCATCATCATCCAAGAATTCTAGTATTTACTAATACATCATTCTTGGATAGAGCATGTTGACTCTGTTATTTCAAGGTTAAAATGATAGGATCGCTCAAAACTAAGATAAAATACTTACAAGTGCTCCTCGGTTAATGACTGGTCGCGTAGCAACCAGTGGTGGGTTGCTACCGGTTCTCCCCGGTTCTTGCGAACCGGTAGTGGAAATTTTGAGTGGTTCGGAGAACTGGTAAATACCACCTCTGCCTGGCCCCGCCCCCAATCTATTTGCTGCCTCCCGAGTCCCAGCAGATCGGCTAGAAGGAAAAAAATCAGGGCTCACTTGACAAAGAAGAGAAGAAAAAAAACCAAGACACCTTAGCTTTAAATTGAGAAGCCAAGAAGCCTCCCAACTGATCAGCTAGAACCGATCCGCTCCTTGTAAACCGCTTGGTGGTGGTAGATTAGCAATTGAGGCCAAACTGCCTAAAAGCGGTTTCTGCTTTCCGGTTTCCGATGCTCTCGGTGGTGGCAGAGCAGCAAAAAACTGTTTAAACTCTTGCCGTGGCGCTTCAAAGGGCCGCCCTACAGCTGATCAGTGGTAAAAGGCAGTTTGGTGGTAGACCAGTGTGCTCCAAAAACAAATGGGTAGATCGGTACGGCTCTGCAAGCAGTTAAAAGCCTGGTAGGCCAGTACCTCTGCTAAATCCTAAAGAATTGTTTGGTCAAAAAACTCACAGTGACTCTGAGATAATTGAACAGACAATGGCTGAAAGCCAGATCTGCTAGAGATGTTTCTCTCAGGCCGAGAGTCGGCTGAGTCGAAACTGGGCCTGAGAGGAAGGAACAAGGGGCGTGGTAAAAAAACTATAACTCCCCTTGCCGTGAGTGACAATGAGTTGACAACGCCTACCCAGTCACATGACCATCAAGCCACACCCACTGTCAAATGACCATCAAACCACGCCCACAAAATAGGTCATGCCCATAGAACCGGTAGTAACAAATTTTAGAACCCACCCTTGGTAGCAACCATTTGAAGTTATAACGGCCCTCCCCAGAGCTGCTTTTACAGGTAGTCATTGATTTACAACAGTTCATTTAGTGACCGTTTGAAGTTACAATGGCACTGAAAAGAATGATTTATGACCATATTTCACACTTTTGACCGTTGCATCACCCCCATGATTTTGATTCACGTGATCAAAATTCAGATGCTTGGTAACTGTCTCACATTTATGACTGTTGTTGTGTCCCAAGGTCATGTGATCCCCTTTTGTGACCAGCAAAGTCAATGGGGAAACCAAATTCGCTTAACAACCATGCTACGAATTTAACAACTGCAATGATTCACTTAACGACTGTGGCAGGAAAAGTCATAAAAATGGGGCCAAAACCCACTTAACACATTTCTCACTTAACAACAGAAATGTCTGGCTCAGTACATTGAGGACAACCTGTAACATGGTTACAAAGTTCCAATGGTTACACACACCCCTGTGTACTCATGATCACAGTTTTGTGCACTTGGCAACTGTCACATATGTTTACAGCCATTTGCAACATCCCAAGCAGTGGTGGGTTGCCCCCGGTTCGGACATGTTCTATAGAACCAGTAGTAAAACGGGCGGGAGGCTCTGCCCACTGACCCTGACATCATCAGAAGCGATCTGCGCATGTGCAGAAGCAAGACGTGCGCACGAGCAAAGCTCACACGTGTGCACGATCCCGTTGCAAACTGGGAGTAAAGGTAAGTAGAATCCACCCTTGATCTCAAGATCACATCGTTGTGATTTTTAGCATTTTTTTCTTCCAGGTTCAGGAATTTGGTTCTGGATTCCAACAAAAACAGAAGCCATTGATGAAAACTGGTTTGCTTAACAATCCCAGCAGTCACTTAACGACTGCAATTGTCACCTAATAAATGCAGCATTGACTTAGCAACCTCCACAAAACAGATCGCAAAACTGGGCGCAGTCAATGTGGTGATTGTGTTAGTGACCAGCATAACTACGACCATAATCCCAAGCACAATACAGTAAGAAGTTAAAAACTACTCAGCATTTGAATTGAATTTGTTTTCAAGCACAGTAATGGAGACATTCTGAGGTAACCGCTTTTAAATCCCTGATTTCAGCGGGAAACATTTAAGCGGGGAAACATTTAATAGGAACCTCCATCAAGTCCGATGGGGTTTACTCCTATGTAAAATATTATTATTCAGCATACTAAAAAGCAAAGACATCACCATGCAACAAAAGTGTGTATAATCAAGGCTATGGTTTTCCCAGTCACAGTATGGCTGTGAAAGTTGGACCATAAGAAAGACTGAGCGACAAAGAATTGAGGTCTTTGAACTCTGGTGCTGGAGAAGACTCCTGTGAGTCCCTTGGGCTGCAAGGCGATCAAACCTGTCGGTCCTAGAGAAGATCAACCCTGACTGCTCTTTAGAAGGCCAGATCTTGAAGATGAAACTCAAATACTTTGGCCACCTAATGAGAAGGAAGGACTCACTGGAGAAGAGCCTAATGCTGGGAACGATGGAGGGCAAAAGAAGAAGGGGACGACAGAGAACGAGGTGGCTGGATGGAGTCACTGAAGCAGTAGACATGAGCTTAAATGAACTCCAGAGGATGGTAGAGGACAGGAAGACCTGGAGGAACGTTATCCATGGGGTCGCGAAAGGTCGGACACGACTTGCAACTAACAACAACAAAAATGTTATTGGATGGCAAACTGTGCTTCAGTTTAACTGGATCATGTCCAGATCTCATCAAAACTTTCCCTTACCAAATAGCTGATAAAACCCAAGCACACGTATACAATGCACGCTTACTTTCCTTCAGAGAGCTGGAAAAGGGCAGAATTACAGTATTGGGGACTCATTTTCTCCACTCTGCATAGGATTTCATAAAATAACGGCCTCACCATTTTTTTTTAGAACTTTGGCTGAAGTTATGCATGGCAAGGCTCCATAATTTTCACAAAAGCTTCAGCGAGTAATATTTATTTCCCTTTATTACGTTAAATAAGCGGTAAATAAATAAATAACACTTTCGTTTCTGCCTTTATCTATGTTTCCCTTTTTATTTTTTTTTCACTGCATGCATGGTTCCCAGATAATGTCGGCATGCAAGCCAAGCCTTCTTGAGAAAGGGGATCATTTGATGTAAATAAATTCATATTAAAATACTGAGAAGATTTGGGGAGGGGAAACGTAGTGGATTTTCTCCTGCAAAGAGCTCACTTTGAAGTGAAGGATGCATATGACTCCCTCTCTCTTTCTCTCTCTTCCTCTCTCTTCCTCTCTCTTCCTCCCACTCTCTCTCTTTCTCTCTCTCTCTTTCTCTTCCTTCCTTCCTTCCTCTCTTTCTCTCTCTTTCTCTCTCTCTTCCTCCCTTCCTCCCTGCCCCCCGCTCTTTCTCTTTCTCCCTCCTTCCCTCTCTTTCTCTCACTTTCTCTCTCCTCCTCCCTCCCTCCCTCCCTCTCTTTCTTTCTCTCTCTTCCTCTCTCCCTCCCTGCCCCCCTCTTTCTCTCTCTCTTTCTCTCTCTTTCTCTCTCTCTTCCTCCCTCCCTCCCTCTCTCTTTCTCTCTCTCTCTTTCTCTCTCTCTCTGCCTCCCTCCCTCTCTTTCTCTCTCTTCTTCTCTTCCTCCCTGCCCCCCTCTTTCTCTCTCTTTCTCTCTCTTTCTCTCTCTCTTCCTCCCTCCCTCCCTCTCTCTTTCTCTCTCTCTCTTTCTCTTTCTTCCTTCCTTCCTCTCTTTCTCTCTCTTTCTCTCTC
>WNWU01000063.1:8619885-8635320 GCA_012654045.1 Ptyas mucosa | reverse complement strand
GGTATCTATCTCTATCTATCTATCCATCCATCCATCCATCCATCCATCCATCTATCTATCTATCTACATACTTACCTACCTACCTACCTACCTACCACCTACCTACCTGATAAAAATACTAATGGGATGGCAAATTATGTGAAATGATTTATCTCAGACCCCAAAATGCTCTTTGCACTCATGGCTGAACAATAGGAGACAGGATAGCGATTGGGATTTTTGGGGTGATTTAAAATAGCTCTGCAAGTATTTTTTATTTCCAATTGAGCCACAACAGCAAGACTATATAATAAATCATCCTACATTACAGTGCGAAATGACAAACATGGGTTGGAGAGAGGAAAGCAAGAATGACTGATTTGTGCCCAAGTTGTCAAGGATAAGCAGAGTTGTAAGATTTTGGTTATCTAAAAAATCTTATCCATTATATTCCAATTTAAACTGCAGAAAGGCAGGTGAGAACATCTCTTATGCCTAAATTTGAATATCATATAATAATAAAAAAATAACATGTCAGTCGGCCATCCTGAAATCCAAATAATTATGTCTCAGCTTCAGAATGGTACAGTCCTCATTTAGTGGCAACAGTTGGCACCGGCAGCGCTGATAAGAGAAGCAGTCACTAAGTGAAACACGCCACTAGACTTACAGCCTTATTTACTTCAGCTTTCCTTTGCTTTATAGGCCTATGAAGGTCATCAATGCAAGGGCTGGTTGAAAAGTTATTTTTTTTCATTGCCATCATAATTGTGAAGAGTTGTTAAACAGGGCAGTCACTTAATTGAGGACTAGCTGTACGTAGAATGTAGGTGCTCTTGACAAATAAATCCATGCAACAAGTGCTAGTAAGAACACTCAGTACCATCTACCTTAGTTAAAACCTGCAAGATTTAAAGGTAAAGGTTCCCCTCACACATATGTCCTAATCGTTCCCGACTCTAGGGGGCGGTGCTCATCTCTGTTTCAAAGCCGAAGAGCCAGCGCTGTCCGAAGACGTCTCCATGGTCATGTGGCCGGCATGACTAAATGCCAAAGGCACATGAAACACTGTTACCTTCCCACCAAAGGTGGTCCCCTATTTTTCTACTCGCATTTTTACGTGCTTTTGAACTGCTAGGTTGGCAGAAGCTGGGACAAGTAACGGGAGCTCACCTTGTTACGTGGCACTAGGGATTCGAACTGCTGAACTGTTGATCTTTTGATCGACAAGCTCAGCGTCTTAGCCACTGAGCCACCATGTTCCTTATATAAAGAAACATTCATCAGGAATTCCTTTTTGAGGTTAAGAAGGAGCTTTGAAAATACACAGAGCTTGCTCTTGAAATACAGTGCCAGCAATATTTTCAAGTTGAGTTGATCAGTTGGCAAGGGTTAACTTCTTTGCATATAGATTTTACAACACAGACACCTGAGACCTGGTTAATCATTTAGGAAAGATGCTGTACAATATAAATTCTAGGTAGTAAAAGTATCTTTATAACCAATTAAAAACCAATTAAATACACATCCATACAGTCATTAACTTCAGGCAGGACATCCGCATCCGGTAGCAAATTGAAACATTTTGCTTCTGAATTTTTTTTACAAACTCCACTTCTGAATCACGATTTGTTTAAAGTACAATTTAAAAAAACAACAACAACAGGAGCTAAGCTAATTGTGGCTCTCGGTTTTCATGTACAGTATAATGTAGATAATGCCTTCATTTTTATTTTTCTTCTTATTGTGATCATGAAAGAATGAGAAGTGTAGTGATCTTGCCTCCCACTCGGAAGGTTGCAAGTGCAATCCTAGGTAGCAACAGATATTTTTCTATTAGGGTGCCAAAAAAAAAAATCTGCTGTGAACTCCACATAGGCATCAGGAAAGGCATCCGGCTAGTAAATGCTCAGCTCCATCCAATTGCCCCAACTCTATCCCGAATTAAGGGATTACAGGATCATAAAAAAAAGAGAGGGTGTTTTTTTGTGATCATGAAAGAAAGGGAGAGAAGGAGTGGAAAATTACAAAAATTGGCCATATTGTGGCTCATTCCCATAGCAGAAAAGAAACCATGGTTTCTGGCTACATCTAAATCTGAATCAATCCATTGAAATTGTTGTAAGCAAAGAAATCTGCGTCAAAAAAAATATGCACATTATAAAACTAGATGTCGCTCAGTTTATAATAGTCCTAGGGGGTCTTAAGAGATAATTTGAAAATAATTAAAAAGTTCTTTAAAATGTTTAAGAATGTTTTCCAATTTCTCCTGGAAGCTAAAACATTGTTTCTGTCAGAATATGAAAAATATCCTTCAAGCAACCAGGATCTTAGAAGGCATAACCTTATGACCTTCTCAGATAGTATTAGCCTTGCCATTGTAATAGCTAACTCATCTCTCTTTTGACAGTAAATATGATGATTTTCATCCATGCCTGGCTAGGTTTTTCCTTCTGGTTCTCAGCGCCACCATACCGTTCTGGCTTCTTCCTGACTTCAAACGTAACGGCTTGTTCCTTCTCCCTCCTTCCCATCCCCGTGTCATTGTTTAAAGACACTTACTATTTTTTAAAGCAACACAGTGTAACTGAAAGAAAAGCCCCCAGTTTGAAAAACAAACAAACAAACAACATATTGTCTAGGAAAGTTCCAACTGGCTAATTTATAAAAGGACCCGAAAACAAAGGTAAAGGCACTTGCCAACAATACTTTGCTAGTTTTCACTTTGACTCCCTTTCCTGAGAAAAGAAGGAAAACAGAATTTTCGATGTGAACTGTCAGCCCCAGTTATGACAGAGGCAGGATGGTTAGACGTTTTCAAGAGCTCCTCTTCCAATGGCAGACGGATGTAAAAGGAAAACCCCCAAACGGAATTCTTTCAAGTTGCAACTACAGCTCAACTTAAATAATTTACTTTTTAGTTTGACTCAGGCTCCCTTCTTAAAACCTGCCTGACGTTTTTGGTTTTTGGTTGTTGTTGTTGTTGGGGGGGGGTTTTTTTGTTTGCTTTTTTTTTTTTCATTGACGAGCACATTTTTCTGCAAAAGATCAAGTGGTGGAACCGGCAAATAGAGAGAAAGAAGAAGGGAGGCACCGCAGAGGAGAATTGGTCCCTGCTAAATGAAACATTGTGTTCTGCTTTTTGCAAACATTGCGGTTTATGATCATTTACAGGTGCACTTTAGAAAAGCTAGAATGCAGTCTCGCTTGTCTTAAAATGACCAAACTCCTCCCTCCCCACCCCAACATGCATATATAGATGCCAGTAGTGGGATTCAAATAATTTAACAACTGGTTCTCTGCCCTAATGACCAGCTGGGTGGGCGTGGCCATGGTGGGCATGGCCAGGGAGTGTGACAGGCAGCACTCGGCCTCCTGCACCCCCTTGGGAGCAAAAACAGGCCACGGTGGGGATGCGCTGCCCCCCCACGCCCCGTTTTGGGTCCAGTAGGCCTCCATGAACCCTCCTGGGAGTGAAAACGGGCCACGGGGGGCGGGCGCTGCACACACACACACACGTGACCCATTTTGGGCCTAGGAAGCCTCCCTGCAGTTACCTGGGAGCCAGAATGGGGCATGTGGGGACTCCTGGAAGGGGCGGGGCTAGCCAGCAATTTAACTAATGGTTCACCTGAACCAGGCTGAACCGGCTGTATCCCACCACTGGTAGATGCATAGCAAAAGTCCAGCACTCTGGAATGGATTTCCAGAAAAATTGCAGGCTACAGGAACCATTTGCACTTCCGTTTGAGATGCAGACAACACAGATTGATCCCCTACAGTCTGCGCTTGTGTTCAACAGTGAAGGGATAGAGGGCAGAAGACATCCTGCAACCAAGGAGGCTCCATACCAATTTGCGTTACTCAGGTGACCCCCAAGGACACCGATAAACCTCCAAGTGGCCTCAACGGCTGTCTAAAAAGGATGCAAATGACCAGCTGTCTGCAAGGAATTTAAATCCTTCCATTCCCCACTATCCAGTCAGAGCTGAAGAAGCTTCTTGGATGAGAAGTCAAACGTCTTCAAAGAAAAACCAGAAAGTCCAGTTGCCTCCTGGGGAAAAAAAAAGCATCTTTGGGACAACCATGACTCAGATGACTGAGAATTTCCGTAGACTTTGTGCTATGCACTTAGAGATGAATACCCTTCGAATGGTTGTAGGAGTATAAACGGATTTCCAGAAAAATTGCAGACTACGGGAACTATTTGTGCTTCAGTTTGAGATGCAAATAACTCAGTTACACCCCCAACAGCCTGCACCTGTCTTCAACAGTGAAGGGATACAGGTCAGAAAACATCCTACAGCCAAGAAGGCTCCACACTCATTTGCATTACTTGGATGATCCTGAGGACACAGACAAACCTCCAAGTGGCCTCAATGACTCTCTAAAAGGATGCAAATGACCAGCTGTCTGCAAGGAGTATAAATCCTCGCATTCCTCACCATCCAGTCAGAGCTGAAGAAGGTTCATGGATGTGAAGCAAAACGTCCTCAAAATAAAAAAACAAGAAAGTCCAGTTGCCTCTTGAAAAAGCACCTTTGGAACAACCATGACCTGGATGGTTGAAAATCTCTATAGACATTTAATTATACAATTTGGGATGAACACCCTTTGAATGGTGTGGGAGTAGGAATGGATTTCCAGAGAAAGAAATTGCAGACTACAGGAACTAGGAGCAATACTCAGGTGACCCTGAGGACACAGATAAACCTCCAAGTGCTTCAAAGATCCTCTAAAAGAATGCAAATGACCAGCTGCCTGCAAGGAATATAAATCCTTCCATTCCCCACTATCCTGTCAGAGCTGAAGAAGCTTCTTGGATAAGAAGCGAAACGTCTTCAAAGAAAAAACAAGAAAATCCAGTTGCCTCCTGAAAAAGCAACTTTGGGACATCCAGTGCCAGGGAGAGATTTACCTACATACACTATATGTAATAACACCAGCTCCGCAGATACTCCCATTAATGTGGGAAGGATAGAAGTACAGGTAGTCCTTGACTTACAACAGTTCATTTAGTGACTGAAGTTGGAAGTTGCAACACCACTGACAAAAGTGACTTAGGCCTGTTTTTCACCTGATCATTGCACTATCCCCAATGGTCATGTGATCAAAATTCAGATGCTTGGCAAGAAAAGATCGTAAAATGTGGCAAAACTCACTTAACCAACATCTTCCTTAGCAACAGAAATTTTGGGCTCAATTGTGGTCATAAATTGAGGACTGCCTAGTAGCTGAACTGGTAGCCGAACCAGTAGGGAAGGTTAGTAGATTTCATCCCTGCCTTAACCCAATTGAAAATCTATGGAGCTGACTAAAGAAACTTGTTAGTCAGAAGCGACCCAGCAATAAAACCCAGTTAATAGAAGCCATCATTCAATCTTGGTTTCACATTATAACAGCTGCAGAACTAAAAGACTTGGTTCACTCCATGGGAAGACGTTGTAAGTCCATAATTCATGCTAAAGGTTACCCAACTAAGTATTAACTGACACGATGATAATTTTTGTGTATCTCGTTTTTCCTACATGTTTCACTTTTCTTTTTTATACTGTAACTGCTATTCTAATGCAAATCCTTCCTAAAAGTGATTGCGTTACATTCTTGATTAAATTATCTTTCCATTGATGTATAATTTTATGGTACTACTTCCCCCCCCCCAAAAGTGGTGTTATTAGGTAGTTTTAGAAAATACACTTTTCCCAAAAGGTTTCCACAATTTTGGCCACTACTGTAAAATGATGATATCCAATAAAAACGTAGAGTGTTAAACCATCTGTTTATGAATTTAAGACAGATGTGGTTAAGAACAAGAAATGGCAGAAAGAGTCATTGTAAGCACTTTTTATCAGCCTTATTTCCTTGATCTTGGCTATTATTTTTCACAATGTATTAGTTATGATCCTGCTTGTTACAAAATAGAAAATGTGACAATGCTCCCAAGGAATGATAAATTTGTCTCAATCAGAAATAAAACAGTCAATGTGGGGTTTTTTGTTCTTACTGCTGACCTGATTTTCATCTGTAATAACATACTATCCATTTTGATCTTTCAACCTTAAAATATAGGGGAGATATAAAAAATGTAGCTCATTGTAAATGAATGGATGTTTGACATCTGTTAAGGAAGGTTGTCTTTAATTTACAACCGTTGTAAAATTAAGATTGTCCTCAATTTACAACAGTTCATTCAGTGACTGTTCGAGGTTACAACAGCACGGAAAAATGTGATTTATGACTGTTTTTCACACTTATGACCGTTGAAGCATCCCCATGGTCATGTGATCAAAATTCAAACACTTGACAACTGACTCATATTGATGATAGTTGCAATATCCTGGGGATCATGTGATCACCTTTTGTCACCTTCTGAAAAGCAAAGTCGATGGGAAATCCAGGTTCATTTCACAAATGTGTTACTGTTGTGGCCCATCAGCGGCCTGTGCAGATTGTAGCTGATTCCAACAATGAGGAGGCTGGTGTGGTGCTGCGTCAGCAGCCTGTGCAACTGGCGCTCGAGTCGGACAGTGAGGAGGCTGGAGAAGATGTGGTGCCAGAGGCAGGGATTCAGCCAGGGCCTTCAGAATCTCCAGAAACTCCTTTAAGTAAAGAGGATGAAGAGGAGGAGCCTCTTCTTAATGCACGGGCACGCAGAGCTGCCAAAAGGCAGGAGTGGCTCCTCAGGAGGAGGTCTCCTTGAGAGTAAGGCTTGGGGCTAATTGGCCACTCCCTTACCCTATTTAAGAAGGAACGCCGCTTGCAACAAGCTGTAGAGAACAACTTTAGTTCACTCTCCTTCGTGTCTGCAAAATTGCTTCTGGGCTTTCTGCCAACTCTAGTAAGACTGTGATTACCTTATCTTAGAATTCTGGTAGGCTGTTAGGACAGTTCATTAACAGCCTTTGAATGATAAAGACTAAGTTATTTGAGTAAGTTAGCAAAATGGAGCAAAATTCGCTTAACACCTGTCTCATTTAGCAACAGAAACTTTCGGTTCAATTTCAGTCTTAAGTCAAGACTGTAATTGCATGACTTGACCTTTTTTTAAAAAAAAAATGTGTTACTTATTTTTTCCTTTTCTTGTTTGCTTGACTGTTGAGCAAATCTGAAGTTCAGCTTCAGTCATGATAAACTCCAAGATACGTAGATTAAGCTGCCTTATTTGGATCTAGTCTGCTGGTTTATCTACCTTAATTTGGCTTCTTCCATCTAGAAATGGATCTCAAAACAATGGTATGCTTAGCTGGAGAGAGTGAAGGTCACATTTAACATTTTCCTCAAACAATGTATATGTTTCACCACTTCATATCTTTCATTTTGCTTATATGAGAGTGACAAACAAGTTATCTTTGATGTGGTACAAATACTTTATCTCAGCCAAAACACAACATGGTATCAGTCACACAGTTACATCGCTGTTTCTCAGTGCCCTGTAAATCTGACAACAGCTGAAGACTTCCTACCAAGAAAAGGGTACAGTAGAGTACATTTACAGTGATACCTCGATATTCAATTGCTTTAAAACTTGTTAAATTTGATGTTCAACACATTTTGATATGAAAATGTTGTCCAGGTACTCATCTTTTGTTTGGTATTCGACACGGTGAGATAGGAAGAGGGAGATGACTGTACAGAATGGACAGGAAATCAGCCATGCCAGGAAGGTCGCTGCAAAAGCAAGTATGGGACAGCTTCAGAAAGCAGACAGGGAGTTGGCCATGCTGGGAAGGTCACTAACTTAAGAAAATGACAGGAAGTCCTTCCCGGCTGAAACAAATAAAATGTCCCGGCACTCATCATTTGTTTGGTAGTTGATGTGCTGCGATAGGAAGAGGAGAATGGACTGGAAGTTGGCCATGCCAAGAAAGTTGCTGCAAAAGCAAGTGGGGGATGGCCTCAAAAGGCGGACAGGAAGTTGGCCATGCTGGGAAGGTTACTGACATAGGAAAAGGAGAGGCAGGAAACCCTTCCTGGGGAAGCAAAGGGACATGTGGCAAGTCACGTGATTTGTTTGGTACTCATTGTTCTTTAGTCTTCGATGTGCCTCCTGGAACCAATTAAAGACGAGTACAGAGGGACCACTGAATTTGCTGCTGCAAAATGCTAAAATACACTTGACTTTCGCATAGACTTATTCTGCGTATCCCACGGATTTGAATAATGGTGAAATGCTCTCCTTCCACTGCATCACTGCTCCTTGCCAACCCTTCCAGAAGTTAGTGAAGGATTATATATTTCAGAGGAATCTCGCGAGTCATTTTCCATCTCTGGCTGATAGTTTTGCTGTTTCTTGGGATCTTGTACCATACATCAATGTTTTTCAGCCTCAGCAACTTTAAGCTCTGTGGACTGCAATTCCCCAAATTCCAGCAGTTAAGTCCACCTATCTTCAAGCTGCTGAGGTGGAGAGGCTCTGTCATAGACGTTTTGTGCCATGAGGTAAAGTGCAGTGAGCTTTTTTCTTTTTTCTGTTCAGTCATGTTTGATTTTTGGAGGGAGTGGAGCAGTGGCCTAGAGGTGGAGCTCTCATCTCACAATCAGGAGGCTATGAGTTCGATCCTAGGTAGAAGCAGATATTTCCCTCTCTGGGCACACGGAGAATATATCTGTTGAAAAATATTCCACAAGGGCATTCAGCCATTAAAACACTCTGCTAGCTCCATTCAGTTGCCCAGACTCCACCCCGTAAGGGATTATGGGGTTGTTAAATGAGGATGTAAAGTCAAATAAATAAAATAAATAAAATAAAATAAAAAATAAAGTAAATGAAGATGTAAAGTAAAATAAAGGAAAGGATGCGGTGGCTCAGTGGTGAAGATGCTGAGCTTGTCGATCGAAAGATCGGCAGTTCAGCGGTTTGAATCCATAGTGCTGCCTAATGGGGTGAGCTCCTGTTACTTGTCCCAGCTTCTGCCAACCTAGCAGTTCGAAAGCACGTAAAAATGCAAGTAGAAAAATAGGAACCACCTTTGGTGGGAAGGTAATAGCGTTCCGTGCACCATTGGCATTTAGTCATGCCGGCCACATGACCACGGAGACGTCTTTGGACAGCGCTGGTTCTTTGGCTTTGAAATGGAGATGAACACTGCCCCCTAGAATCAGGACCGACTAGCACATATGTGTGAGGGGAACTTTTACTTTACCTTTAAATGAAGATGATGATGTCTGATTTTTGGAGATTGCTTGGACAAGCCCTTCCCATTTTCCTGGCAAAGTTTTCCGGAAGTGGTTATTGCCTCCTTCCTAGGACTGAGAGATAGCGACTGGCTCAAGCTGGCTTTCTGCCTAAGGCAGGACAAGATTCGTGGTCTCCCATTTTCTAGCTTGGTGCCTTAAACCACTGGCCCAAACTGCCTCTCTCAGTGAGCTTAGAAGCACACAAATTAAATGAATAACAAGGAGGACAATTTGAACGGTCGCACTCCCACTCCAAGCTGAAATATTTAAATGACAGAAAGGACAAACTATTAAATGCTTGAGCCCTGACGAAGGAAAGCAAATATATGTGCTCCCTACATATTAAATACTTGGGCACTTATATTAGTGCTTTTAATTAATTTGTTTTGTTCATGTAGAATTAAAAGTAACGATGCCCTCAACTCCTGAGCACGCTATTTAAATAAAGATTTTTTTCTTCCATCACTTTTCTTCTCCACCGCCCTGGCTTTCTTTGGTGGGATGCAATCCCCACCTACCCCAACCTGCCAATCAAATGCCACATGCACATGCCACTCAAATGTCATGTGTCCACATGCCACATGTAGTCCTTCTTACAAAACACTTGGCAACATGCCCATTCAAGATATTTGCTATATCTAGAAACTAAATTGTTAAGGATATTCTTGGCTCCTAACCGATGTTATGGGTTATTGAGCAGAGCACCCCTTGAGTATACACATGAAAGAGGCTGAGAGTGAATAACCACAGTTAATATACTGACACACTGAGTTGTGGTAGTCTTTTACTTTCAGAAAAAAGTAAAGCAAAGTCCAATAACAATCCAAGTCATACACAGATAAGGCGATAGTTAAAATATCAATTAAGGGATATTCCAAGTACAAAGTCTTCTTACCAGTTGTTGTCATTACACAATAAAACAGTTCTTCTTGAGTTTCAAACAGGAACAAGTTGAGTATTAAAACATTCAATAAATAGTAGAAAGCTACAAGTAGCAATGATCAAACAGTGATCATGCAGAGAGAACAGGTAAAGAGTAACCACAAATAAGCAGATAAAATGGTATAGTGTTCTCAAGCCATGATTCAGGCTTCCCATTAAGTATATTGGCTACAGAGCTTAGCCAATCAGGATACAGGATGATGCAATACAGTCTTAAAGCAATATAATACCTTTTGACAAACATGTATTGATAGTTTATATATTGCCTGACCAATTAGTTAGACAATAGCCATTTCCTAACATTAAATTATAACTCTCACCCTAATCATAAGCATTTTTTAAAAAAGATCCTATTGACAAGCCAACATTCTTCTAAAAAACCCTCTGGAATGTGGAGACAATTTAGTATTAAGGAATTCCACGTTTTGGTAACTATCGTTCTTGGTCAGTTCCTCACACAATAGAACAGACAGAACACCTCTCCTTTCTCATGCATTAAACACCCTGACATCATAAATCACTTCATGTACATAGTGAATAAAGCATGCTGTGAATAAAACACAGGAAGAAAAATACCTTGTAACATTGCAGTGTCCATCTGGACTGAAATAAGTAGGAGGTATAAATGAGCACAGCAATTCCAATACATATTACCAGATTTATGTACAGATTTGCCATTTTTGTGTATGGGAATCATGTCTAAAATGCATGTGGCAAAGATAAAGAGAAGAATTTTGCAAAACAGCTTTGGTTCACCAGAAATAATGAGAAATGCCATTATTCTTTTGGCTTTGCACTTCACCAATTCCTGCAGGCTACTGTTCGAATAGAATGGGCATTCAATTGCGTACATTAAGGAAACGTGCGTATTTAAAATCATATCTAACGAGAAAATAACGGTGCAAAAAAGAGGCATGTTTGTTTGTGCGTGAGAGAATGGATATAAAATATTAGCAAGTACTCTGAAAACAGTTCACAAACTAATTTATCGATGGAGCAGAACGCACCTATTTTTGGAAAACTTAAAGGAAAACGGTCTAGAAAGCTGAAGTCTCATTTGATCCTCCCCAAGTACTCTACCGTCTATTTTTTCCCTCAAATTATTCCAATTTTTTTCCTCAAATAAGAATGTTATATTTGCCAGCCAGACCAAAGAATTTTAGTGATTCCTATGTAATTAATGCAGAAGCTGCTTTGCCAGTGCAAAACACTCATTAGCAGTTACTTAACTATACATATATTAAAACTTAATTAGTAAATAAATTAAGCACATAATTAATTGCTTTAATCAGAGGGCTTTTAATATTGCAATTATCATTTGATATACAGACATGTTACAAATATATTTCTCCCCTCCCCCAAAAGAAAATCCATGCACTGTTAATTAATCATTAAAAGATATCTTGCTACATGCTCATTAATGATTTATCTCAGACACTAAGCCAGCTATGAGCTGCTAGCAAAAGTGGGGGGAAAACAGTTTTTAAGTGATATAAACAGAATTTAGACTATAAAAGCCCTGAAAAATTTAAGGTTTTTTTAATTATTATTTGAATGATCATCCAGGTATTCAAGTCCCAATTCCAGATCATCTTTTTTGCTCTTAACCTTCTAGTATTCTGATTTCTGGATGGTTTACGAAGCAAATTTACTACATAGTGCCGATTTATTCATTTTCTTTTCTGGGGATTTGTTTGATTTTGTTTGCTGTTGCACTTATATTTTTGCAATCAGAAAATTCTGGAATTGGAATGATGGCAAGGAATTGACCAGACGGGACCAGACCAGACCAGACCAGACCAGACCAGACCACAATGCAATGCAATGCAATGCAATGCAATGCAATGCAATGCAATGCAAGAAAATTCTGGAATTGGAATGATGGCAAGGAATTGACCATCCAGGCCAGGCCAGACCAGACCAGAATACAATGCAATGCAGTGCAGTGCAGTGCAGTGCAGTGCAGTGCAGTGCAGTGCAGTGCAGTGTAGTACAGTACAATATAGTACAATACAATACCATAGCTTTATTGGCCATATGTGATTGGAAATTAGAATGGAACGGAACAGAACAGAACAGAACAGTTTATTGGCGAAGTGTGATTGGACACATAAGGAATTTGTCCCCGGTGCAGAAGTTCTCAGTATACATACAAACAACAAAGTAATATAATCATAATGATACCAGTAAGGGAAGATAGTAGGAAAAGGTTAGAAAGATAATAGTAATAAGAAAGAACAACATACATTTGTCAGTAAACTATCATATTGCTTCATTAAATGGCAATGAATTTTGTTTTGTTTTGTTTTGTTTTGTTTTGTTTTGTTTTGTTTTGTTTTGTTTTGTTTTGTTTTGTTTTGTTTTGTTTTTATAGAAAGAAATCAGGGCGAGCACAGAAAGGGCAGGGACTTTTGAAAAGAACTTTTGTTACATATTGTGGTAGTCCTAATTATATCATCAATATCTATCTATCTTATGCACCGAAGACAAATTCCTTGTGTGTCCAATCACACCTGGCCAATAAAGAATTCTATTCTGTTCTGTTCTGTTCTGTTCTGTTCCATTCTATTCTCTACCATCTGTCTGTCTGTCTGTCTGTCTGTCTGTCTGTCTGTCTCTCTATCTATCTATCTCTCTATCTATCTCTCTATCTATCATCTATCCATTATCTGTCTCTCTATCATCTAACTGTTTTTCTGTGGTAATGGGATCATCAAACAGGAATCCTAAGTATTAACAAGATTTTTTCTTTCAGCATCAGGAATCAGTCGAATGATATCTGAACTCTGTTGGCATCCTGACACAATCCTGCATATATGGAAAGGCGAGGAAGATGGTTACGCCAAGCTGGAGAAGCTTATACGATCGTTCAAAGCATGTTACACCCCCATTTTTAAAAGTGTCAGTTCTTTGAATGGTTAGGAATACATTTCAAATTATGTGTCACAGTGATGTTTAAATGTAGGAGAAAAAAAATTGTACATAACAGATCAGCACTTCAAGCAAACTAAAATTAATATTTTAATATATGTTAAAAAGACAGTGAAAATGATTTGTTTTTGTTTTTTTACCTTTGCAATGCTAAATTCATACTGATTATGCTCTGCATTCATAGCTGGACTCTTCCATTTCTGGAAAATTTAGATGACTTTTTTCTTACTTTGACAATCCGTTAGTAAGTTTTTAATCAATTAATTTGTTACCTTCCTAAACAGTCTAATCTAAGCACGTGGAGGACCAACAACTCTCGTGTTAGGGTTAGAGTTTTTCATAATTTTCTGTGCAAATGTTTGGCTGGGATTACATTCCATAATTCTAGTACTAAACAAGCTAACTAGAATGACAAAAAGTTCTGAAAACGATTATTGTAAATCTAAAGCTGTGGAATACAACTCTATTTTGAAATTCCCAGTGACTTTCAGATGTAAATATTGCTTAATTAAAACATATATACAGTGTCTAGATTAGGAGGGAGATTAGATAAATCTAAATAAAAGAAATAAAGGGGCTGGTTTACACTAATACACTAATACTTTCTAAAAATAATTTGGAGTATGTGTATCTACTCTGGATTAAGTCAGAAAAGATTGAATATTATAATAAAAAGTTGTTTTATATATTTGTTTTATATTTTTTGGCTGCTAAACATAGTTAGCAATGAATGGCCTGTACTGAAAAATATTTCTATAGAAACAGGATCGTTTCCTGAGGAAATTTATTTATGAAGAAAACATTTTGAGGACCCAGTTTGTGGGGGCAATAAGCTGACTTTGTATAAATATACAAAAGTATGAAGGCTATTGCTTAGTGCATTGTAAGCCGCCCTGAGTCTCCGGAGAAGGGCGGCATATAAATCAAATTTTTTTTAAAAAAAATTGAAAAATTTGGAATGCATCTTATTCAAAAGACTTAAGCTTATAGAAGGAGTAGCAGTGGAGTAAAATTATCAGCAACAGAGATCAACAGTAATTGCTTTGTAATTAGAAGAATTTATCCACAAATTACTTTGGGGCAGTAACTTTCTCTCAGTCCAACCTATCTCAATTATGGTTGCTTATGAAAGGGAAGTATTATGTACTCCATTTTACAGGAAGGAAGGAAGGAAGGAAGGAAGGAAGGAAGGAAGGAAGGAAGGAAGGAAGGAAGGAAGGAAGGAAGGAAGGAAGGAAGGAAGGAAGGAAGGAAATCAATTTTCCAGTTGTAGTTGCTGAAATCCCAAGTACAGTACTCTTTGTTAATTGGTTATAGGAAGTGCAATGAGTATAAAAATGATGAGTAACAAAGAAAGTTTTCTCATAAAGAATCATGTAGCGAGTCACAAGGCAGCCGACACTAACAAGTTCTAGCTAGTGCATTGAGTACCAACAAATGATGAGTATCAGGACAAAAAAATTGCATCAAAATCAATTGAGCACAAAATTCTGTGGGTTTCAAAGCAGTTGAATACTAAAGTACCACGATATCGGGGTTTGCAACTGCTACTAATCTACCTAATCTACTTTACTGTCAGTGCTCGTGAAGAGTAGGCTTTTGAGTTGCAGCATTGTCACATTTGAAGTTACCAGTGGCATTTGTGGAAATAAAATGCTAAACTCTGTGGGGTTTTTGTTTTCCAACATTTCTCTCCTTATATTCATACCAGAGTATTCTGGGTGTATTGAGGGATTACATTTTCAGCATGCATCAGATAGAAGGACTAAATTACTAGCTACAGCAGCCATTCCAAAAAAGCATTCAGAATCCTGGCAACAGTCAGGAGCTGCACTGGTCCAAGAAAAAGGAATTTTTGGGTGGGATGCATGAACTGGGATGTGGAAACAGAAAAAATAACTGTCATAAAGGAATCATAATTTTATCCATGACAACAAAGGATGATGACAGATGTAGTTTTACATATACACATTACTGCAATTAAACACCGGCTTAACCAGCAATTGAGATACTTCCTGGTTTTATTATGCCCGTATTGTAAGCCAAGAAATCATTAGATTGCATCTGGATCCTATGGCCACATGCCTTGGGAGTTTGCAAAAAGATGGCAGCAAAATTGCTTAGGAAATCTCTGATTTTGGGTAGTAAGATTTTCCACGTGTTATAAAAGCACATGAATTATGTCTGTTGAGTTTAATGTATTTGTTCTCCATTAAAAAAACAAAAGCTGAGATATTCACCAAAACAAGTCTAGTTTTAGGCCTCACAGCTGCAGTCATTATATCATATCATAGCTATATGCCAACAGGTAAAGAATTTTGAAGATAGATGATAGATAGATGATAGATAGATAGATAGATAGATAGATAGATAGATAGATAGATAGATAGATAGATAAATAGATAG
>WNWU01000063.1:8608525-8619485 GCA_012654045.1 Ptyas mucosa | reverse complement strand
GATAGATAGATAGATAGATAGATAGATAGATAGATAGATAGATAGATAGATAAGATAGATAAAAAAGACAAGCTCAGCATCTTAGCCAGTGAGCCACCGTGTCCCAAGAGGGACTAACCTAGGCAAGAACAGTCATTTAAAATGCTTCCCCTGTAGTGTGATCCATTTATTCAACCTATTCAATGTCATTTGAAACAGCCTTCTCTCTATTGTGTGGCAGATCTGGCCCTTTTGCTACTCCTCATGTAAAGGTTCCCACTTGAATTCTGAGACAAAGATTGTACTGAGTTTTATGTCCCAGAAGAAGAAAGTAAAATAAACCATCACTGGGGGGGAAAAAAACCCTGTAGCATACTCGGAATAAAGCTGAATCACTACTATAGAATCTTCCTGTATTATCTGGGATCATAAGGGAACTATTAAATTCTTTCGTGAAAGAAAGTGAGCCTTTCTGAATGAAAAAAAAATTGAAGGGAAAAAAACCCCCTCATCTCAAAAGGAACAAGTGGATTTCTTCAACAGGCAAACATTTCAATTGTTGTACCCAGGCGGATCTCAACCAACGTACATGTCTCTTTTCATTTTTCAAAGTGGGTGCCATCTGAGATAATATATTTATTCTCTCTCTGCCCTGAGGTTTACCTAACAGCGTATCATTATTATTGTGACTTGTCACACAGTCAGCCGGATGTTCAGACTGGATTTAGCATTTTTGTCCATCTATCGAGTCCTATTTCTGGAGATTAGACAGTTGTGGTTGGATGGTGTTAATGGTATCGTTACAGGATGGAAGCTGTTCCAAGCAAAGCTGCCTTTTGCAATTGACTAATGATGGATTTGTCAATGCCGATGGCATTCAGGCGCTGCTGCGGTTGTTTTGGGATTGCATCCAAGGCACCGATTACTTTGCTTTCTTTTCCACAATTTATTTCTATTTGCAGTGCTTTGTATTTTGTTATCTGCTGACTGCCAGCTGCCAGCAATTCAGCAGTTCAAATCACACCAGGCTCAAGGTTGACTCAGTTTTCCATCCTTCCAAGGTCATTAAAATGAGAACCCAGATTGATGGGGGCAATAGGGTGACACTGTAAACTGCTTAGAGAAGGCTGTAAAGCAGAGGTCACCAACTGGTGGTCCATGGACCACTGGTGGTCCATGAGAAAATTTTGGTGCATTTTTTATATTGCACTAAATCAGGGGTCCTCAAACTATGGCTCCTGGGCCGAATACGTCCAATGAACTTTTGTGTTGTTGCAGAGAGTCTCCCCCTTCAGAGTCTTTTTGTGTGGGTGCTTCAGTCTCCTGATATGGGGCTTTGGACAAAGGCTGGAGGGAAGCGCTGCTGGTGGCGAAGAGTCAGAGGGCCCCGTTCCAGTAGGACTGCATCATGGCCTGGAACTGACAGCCCACTGAGCTTGTGGGCACTGATACCTGGCCTTGCACTCCCGCAGGTCTTCCCTCTGCTCAGAAAGCCTATGCTAGTAGTTCTCAGTGAGAGGCTTCTGCTGAGCCTCCTTCTCAGCCAGATCTAATTTGAACTGAGTCAGATGTTTTGCCAACTCTTTCTCGTGGTGGCTGCTTAGCTCCAACAACTGCTTCCTGTTTTGGCCCTAAGGAGCCCGAGCGGGCAGGTGGGCCTGAGCGAACGGGCTGGGAGGGGAGGGGCAAGTAGAGGCTGGCGAGGCACCCCTCGACATGAGTTGACATCGAGTTGGCCATGCCTACCCAGTCACATGCCCACCTAGCCACACCCACCCAGCCAGTCATTAGGCAGATCATATTAGTGGGATTTAAAATTATGAATTTAGTAGTCCCTGAGGTCCGAAAGGTTGGTGACCTCTGCTGTAAAGCCCTGTAAAGCGGTATAAGAAGTCTAAGTGGTATGGCGATTGCTATTCTCCAGTTCTTTGTCTTCTCTTCTGCTCTCTCCAGGTACTGCCACGTCCACTAAGAAATACTTTTTTGTCTTCCTTATTGAGAATGGTTAAGACTGGAGTGTTAGGCAGCAGGTGGCTGTCTGTTTGAATTCTAACATCCCAGAGTATTTTAGCTCTTTTATTTTTCTGGCTTCATGTGCATTTCTTCTTAAACAGTGGTGGGATTCACCAGTTGTAACAACCGGTTCGCTTTGCGTGCCCTCCGGAGGCCAGAAATGGGCCCATTTCCGGACTTCCGGTACTTCAGGTAGGCCTGGTTTTCGCCCTCTCAGAGCCTCCATGCATGCCCTGCACTTACCTGGCATCAAAAACAGGCCACGTGGAGACTCCTGTGAGGGTCGGGGTGGGGTGGGCAGGGTCAGCCAGTCCTTGGAACAACCGGTTCAGTGAACCAAATTAAAATTAACATGCGGTTCACCCAAACCGGTGCAAACCAGTAGAATCTCACACTTGTTCTTAAGGCTTGGTTTTATGCTGCAAGAATTAGCCCCTCTGTCTCTTTCTTCAACTTTCCTGCTCTTAGCCATTGCCATGTCTTGTTATTATCTGCTTTGCCTGTTATTATATTTTTAATGTATTGGCTGCATCATACTTTATCTTCACATGCTTCTTTGTTGCTCTTCATTTGGTACTTCTTTGTAGGCCATTTTGGTTTCTCCAGTATTGAATGAGCTTTCCTAGTATACTAGCTTCAGTGTATCTTCTTCACTGTCCTTCAGGTATTCTTCCAAGAGATGCCTATGATTCTCAGTCATCCAGGTCATGGTTGTCCCAAAGGTGCTTTTTCAAGAGGCAACTGGGCTTTCTGGTTTTTCCTTGAAGACGTTTCACTTCTCATCCAAGAAGCTTCTTCAGCTCTGAGTGGATTGTGGGGAAGAGCAGCCAGAGCTGAAGAAGCTTCTTGGATGAGAAGTGAAATGTCTTCAAGGAAAAACCAGAAAGTCCAGTTGCCTCTTGAAAAAGCACCTTTAGGACAACCATGACCTGGATGACTGAGAATCCAGATGGAAAGATCTTTGGGACCAGAAGCTCAAAGGGTTCTCTGCTTTAATGAACTCAGTTGTTCTGCGATTTGCTTTGCCTTATGTATTATGTGAACCTAGCCATGATAACTTGTGAACTAATTTCACAAATGCATATGCTGGATTAACCTAACTGTGGCTTATTTATCAGATCATAATTAAGCAGAACATAGCACAATCCCAACCGGTTACCTCAGGGACATGAAATTTAAAGTAGAGTACAATAAATA
This sequence comes from Ptyas mucosa, assembly GCA_012654045.1. Lineage (NCBI taxonomy): Eukaryota > Metazoa > Chordata > Lepidosauria > Squamata > Colubridae > Ptyas > Ptyas mucosa. Next base: position 8,616,296 of record WNWU01000063.1, on the reverse strand, counting down.
TTGCTTATGTCCTCCTAAATGCTTGGTCTTAAGACCTTTAAATGGGGGCAATCCATACAAAGTAGGATTAAGGACCAGCAAGCTTGTCCCATCCTTTGGCTTGTCTTCTGAGCATGGATTTGTTGTGAAAGGATTCCTCCATACCTAGAAGGTATTCATACAATTGCCCTTGATTTAATAACAGAATAACAGAGTTGGAAGGGACCTTGTAGGTTATCTAATCCAACCCCATGCCCAAGCAGGAGACCCTACACCATTTCTGACAGATGGCAGTCCAGTCTCTTCTTGAAAGTTTCCAATGGTGAAGCTCCCACAACTTCTGAAGGCAACTTTGGTTCCATTGGTTGATTGTTCTCACTGTCAGAAAGTTCCTCCTTATTTCCAATCTCTCCTTGATCAACTTCCATCCATTATTCCTTGTCTGGCCTTCAGGGATTTTGGAAAGCAGATTGATTCCCCCTCCTCTCTGTGGCAGCCCCTCAAATGTTGGAATGCTGCTATCATGTCTCCCCTGGTCCTTCTCTTCATTTGTAGGGTTCTCAATCATACATGCAGATTTCACAGAAAGAAAAGGTCCACCTCTCCAAAAGATGATTTCTTACCTCCCCAGAGGGAAGGTGATACAACTGAGTGGACTGGACACTTCCTTCCTCCATTTAATTATGGTAAACTAAACTTCTTTTGCATTGTGCTGGGTTCCTCCCGGTTCGGCCAAGCCAGTAGAGTTGATGATGTGACGTCACTGAACCGGTTCTCTGTGACTGGGAGCTGGGCCCTCCCGCCTGCCCCCGCTTTATTCCTACCTTTATCTCTTGGTTTTTAGCCCAGCTGATAGGCACAGCAGAGTGGATTGCTGCACCTCAGCTGATCAGAAACCCAACGCGCTTGCATGGAACGCAAGTTTGGCACACATGCAAAGCGTGCGCATGAAGAGAACCGATAGTAACACCGGTTGGAGCCCACCACTGATTGTACCTTAAAGAGCTTTATCCACACTGATATGTAATGCCACTGTGGAAACTTTGGATGATGGATTGAGTAACAGAAGGAAGCTCAAAAGTGGTTACGAATTGTAGCAGGCAACAGGAATTAAGAAAACAAATTGTCTGGTTGCTGTTGTTGTTTAGATTCCTAGGTTTCAAGCAATTCAAAACCAGAAGTGAAATGCTACCGGTTTGCTCCGGTTCGGGTGAATCAGTAGTAAAAAAATGCTTTAAAAAGTTTTTTTTAAAAAGGTTCTGACGATCACAGCTGTGCCGCGTGATCATCGGAACCTTTTTTTTAAACTTTTTTAAAGCATTTTTTTGCTACAGGTTTGGGCGAATAGGTAGTAAACAATGCTTTAAAAAGTTAAAAAAAAGTTGGCCACACCCACCAAGCCATGCCCACAGAACCGGTAGCAAAAGAAATTTGCATTTCACCACTGTTCAAAACCCTCCCAAATCATACTGTGGCCACCTGGCTATACATTTATGCCATTTGTGTTTTTAATTTTCAAGGCTTAGTTTAAATAAACAAAGACATCCTGGAGACAATACTGGTACCCTCCAAGAGACTATAAGAACAGAAACAGTGCCAAGCTGGATCAGTGGTTCCCTGGCCCATCTAATCCCACAGTATCTTCTCACAGTGACCAACCAACTGGCCTTTAGGATACCATCAAACTAGTAGCCATTGATCCTCATGAATTGATGCAACCCTTCTTTCAGGATTCAACTTCATTGGGTGACCTCTGGTTCTAACATTTTGGGAGCAACAACAAAAAAATGGTTTCTCTGTGTTCATTTTATCCACACCATGGCATAATTTTGTACACCTCAATCATGTCCCCTCTCATTTGCCTCAAAAAGCACCAAATATCATAACCCTTCCTCATAAGAAAGCTGTTCCGGCCCCTTGGTCATCTTAAGGAGCCTGAGTGGCGTAGCAGGCTAATGCCTCCTATTAAGACAGCATTTAACATCCAGCTGCCTGCAATTACTACGAGTTCTAATCTCACCAGGCTCAAGGTTGACTCAGCCTTCCATCCTTTCTAAGGTGGGTGAAATGAGGACCCGGTTTGTGGGGGCAATAAGCTGACTTTGTATAAAATATAGAAAAGTATGAAGGCTATTGCTTAACACATTGTAAGCTGCCCTGAGTCTCCGGAGAAGGGCGGCATATAAATATAAATAATTTTTTTTTAAAAAAAGTGCCTTCTACTGAACCTGATTTAGCTCTACTATATATATTTTTTTTGAGGTATGGTGACTAGAATTGCACAGATATGCATTCACACCATTCATGTACCCTGTTTCTCCCAAAATAAGACATCCCCTGATAATAAGCCCAATCGGGCTTTTGAGCATATGGCAATAAGGCCAAGCACTTATTTCAGGGTTCAAAAAAATATAAGACAGGGTTTTATTTTTGGGGAATCACTGTATATAAGGGCATTATGGAATTGGCATTTCTATTACCAACACTGTTTCTTATCATTCCTAACATGCACTTGATATTTTTAACAGCAGATGTACAGTGCGCCAATATTTTTATTGGCCTATTTATCATTATTCTAGGATCATAATGGGCGCGAGTCCTGATCCCGTAAATTTGAATGCATGGCTGGAATTTTGTGCACCAATCTACACCAGTTTACCCTTGATAAAGGAGAATATTTGTAGCTCAGGGTTGAAACGGGAGGTCCTTGGTGCGCTGTGAGCTTGGTTGTTTTCTTGCAGACATTTCATTATTGAAACTGGGTAACATCATCAGTGCTAGTAAGGAATGGAGAGCAAACCCCATTCCTTACTAGCGCTGATGATGTTATCTAGCTTGGTAATGAAACATCTGTAAGGAAATTTTAACACAAAAATAGTTCGTCACGAAAGCAACTGCCTGCAAAGCCTCCTGGTTTGCGGCTGAAAGGCGAAAGCGGAAGCAGTATGCTCCATCCCATATTTGGGTAGAGCAGATTGCCCTGATTAAAAAAAAAACAACCTGTAAGGAAACAACCAAGTTCAGAGAGCCCCAAGGACCCCTTATAATGATGGTATTCAGCCGGTTCTATCCAGTTCTGGTGAACCGGTAGCAGCGGCTGCTGGAGGCTCCGCCCACCCACCCAGATGTCATCATGTCCCGTTTTTGACGCTCTGCGCATGCGCAGAGGTGGAGCATGCGCTCACATTTGCGAACCAGTAGTGAAGGTAAGCGAATACCACCCCTGACCCAGTGGTGAAATCCAATTTTTTTTACTACCAGTTCTGTGGGTGTGGCTTGGTGGGCGTGGCAGGGGAAGGATACTGAAAAATCTCCCACCCCACTCCCACCCCACTCCAGGGGAAGGATGCTGCAAAATCCCCATTCCCTCCCCACTTCTAGGGGAAGGATATTGCAAAATCTCCATTCCCACCCCACTCTGGGGCCAGCCAGAGGTAGTATTTGCCGGTTCTCTGAACTACTCAAAATTTCTGCTACTGGTTCTCCGAACTGCTCAAAATATCCGCTACCGGTTCTCCAGAACCTGTCAGAACCTGCTGGATTTCACCCCTGCCCTGACCCCTTCGTTTATACTTGGTCACATTGAATGACATCTGCTTATTTGACACCCACTTGGAGCACTTCGCAGTCCCTAATCGTGTTTTTAATACTCCTAACCATTTAGTGTCTTCAAAAAACCTTCTTCACTAGTCATGCCCAATTCCAGATCATCGAAGCTGTTCTCCAGGTTTCTAGGTAAGAAATGGACTCTGTTCAACCTAACTTGGCTGGAGATTAACCTTGGAACCTTTTCCTAGCAATGCTATTCACCATTCTTATTACGGGAAGTTATAACATGCTTGATGTTGGCTCTTGAGCTTTCAGAAAGGGGAATCTTCCCACGTCTTGCCTGGGAAATACTAAGGATTATACCTGCAAGCTATCTACTTCAACCACGAGCTAAGAAGTTCCCCTACCCGACGCGCCGCCAATATGATACAGAACTCAAAAGCTCTGTTGCAGTCAGAGTGTGACTTTCTAGCACGAAGTCAAATCGTTTGATTAATAATCAATGTTGCTGTATTACCAGGAATGTCATCAGATGAGTTAATACGAAAAGCAATTGTAAAATTTAGGCTGGAACCATTTTATTCCTGCCCTTGTCACTATAAGCACCAGGAAAAAAAAAGGCACACAACTCCTTTTATAGCTAGTAACATCTAATGCAGGAAGACAGGAATAAGCAGGGTAGAAGCACCTGTCAGCTCTATTTCTTACTCTCCTTGATTAGCATGAAACATTAATAGGAGCTCTCTCAAATTCTGGCTTTGCCTGAAAATGTGTCTGCCTTTACTGTACAAAAGCTGCTATTTAAAAAAAAAAAAGCAGAAAGGGGGAGGTTAAACAGGCAGGGAGAAAGAAGAAATATTCAAAGAAGACTTGAAATTCCTGGTTTTTCTTTCTTTTTTTTTTTTATAATCCGATGACAAATTATTTTAATAATGGCAAGTACACACTGTTTCATTTGTATAATGCAGCCTATTAAATTCCCACCCCTCCCCATTAAACGTGGGTTGCGTCTTGGCATATTTCTTCCCCTCTCTCTTTCTCATTTTAAATGACACCCACAAAATGATCTATCATGCTTGCTGGCAAAGAATTGAAAATGAACATTGTGTAATGGGTTAACGAACAATTTAATAAAATTTTCATTGTTGCACATTTCACTTTTCCCCATATCAAGTGCCGAAGCTGTATCAGTAACCCCGGGCAATGCCTTAGGATAAAACAAATCAGATGGTACTGTTATTTCCACCTATTTATTCCTCGACTGAAAATATATTCATAAATACCAAAAGCAACCATTGGGTGTAGCCCATAAAATAAGGCTCAGCAAAGATACAGCTTCACCATCTAGTTTATTGTGGTGTTAAGAAGGAATGGTTACGAACGCTATTGTGCAATGCCTAGCCATGGAAATTCCAAATAAGGAAATTGTTTTCTTACATGTCATGAAGTCGATGCCATTTTTCATTTCTCTTAGGTCTTGCACAAGCCAGCAACTTATACAACAACTATTACAACCACAAACAAGCTTGCAATTCTTCGGTGAACCGGAAAAAGTTGCTGTTCTACCATCAACCTGGTTGCACAAATAGACCAAGTCGGTTGTGCAAAATTGGAAGAACTGATGCATACATCTCTATAGTTAAATATACTCGTACCTTAGTAGCTATTGTAGATTTGCTAACCCTCGTCAATCATCTATGTATTAGATGACAGCATGAAAAAGAATCATTAAACATTTAACCCATAGTTTCCTGCTTCCTCATCCCCATTTCAATAGGCTCTTTTGGTTGGGATCTGAAGACATATTTGAATGGTCCCAAAGGTTCTGAACTGAAGAAGCTTCTTGGATGAGAAGAGAAACATCTTGAAGGAAAAACCAAGAAAGTCCAATTGAAAAAGCACCTTTGGGATAACCATGACCTGGATGATTGAGAATCTCCATAAACATTTAGATAGTTGAACTGTCTTGCACAACTCTTTGGATTGTGCACTAGAGTTCATGAACCTCAGCTCTAAACATTGGCATGGCATCCTCTATGCTCCTATCTAGACACCCAGCTGAGTTTTCTTCTTTTCTTTTGTCTATAGTAGACTAAGAATTAAAATGCTAAATAATTCCAGCTACAGTTCAAAACATAATGTTGGATATTGTTCTATTAAATTAATGGGTCTAAATTCTGAACACACACACACACACACACAAACACAAACACTGTATATAAATAAGATGTAACTTAATAAATTAAACTTAAAATAAGATAATATAAGTGAGAAAACTATGCTAAAGCATACACTGGTCTGTCGTTGTGAATTGGTCTCTGTAACCTGCATTCATTATCTCCATCCATGTATTGAGTAGTCATAAATATAGGAAAGGAAGTGGGAAAAGTAGATAGATATAGAATACTTTATTGGCCAAGTGTGATTGGACACACAAGGAATTTGTCTTTGGTGCATATGCTCTCAGTGTACATAAAAAGAAAAAAATACATTCATCAAGAATCATAAGATACAACACTTAGTGATAGCCATAGGTTACTAATAAGCAATCAAATCATACTAGGAAACAAATAAAACAATATAAATCATAAAGATACAAGCAACATGGTTATAGTCATAAGCAAGAAGAGATAGGTAATAGGAAGGATGAGAAGAATAATAGTAATACAGTCTTAGTAAATAGTTTGACAGTGTTGTGGGAATTAGTTGTTTAGCAGAGTGATGGCATTCCGGAAAAAAACCTGTCCTTGTGTCTAGTTGTTCTGGTGTGCAGTGCCCTATAGCATCGTTTTGAGGATAGAAGTTGAAACAATTTATGTCCAGGATCTGAGGGATCTGTAGATATTTTCACAGCCCTCTTTTTGACTCGTGCAGTATACAGGTCCTCAATGGAAGGCAGGTTGGTAGCCATTGTTTTGTTCTAGCCATCCAACACTCCTCCTTTTAATGTCTGGGATTTAAATGTTTTTAACGGGGTTCTGTGTTCACTTCCCTAACTGTGTAATTGTTAAAGGACGCCAGTAGCATCCATATCTGCGTGTATCTTTTTCCATTCAGATAGGGATTCCTCTGCATGCCCACGTGTGCACACACACTGTTGTGTGCAGACACAAACACACACACAGTGCTCCCACATAATGGCTGAACTGAGCTGGAAGCCTAGTTTTATTGTTCAATTTTCATCTCACATTCTGTTTCAAATCACAGATGATCTTGCAGCTTGGGGGTAACACAAGTAAGCTCAAGTTTTGACTTAAACATTACGGGTTTTGGAAAGTTAAGACAGCTCAGCCAGCATTTTGGAACTTTTAAATGCGAATTTGTTCAACAGTCAACATGCTCTTTATTTTAATCCACTTATAGCCCCAAATTACTGCATTTTCCCTTAATAAATAAAGATTCGTGCTGAATGCTGCGTATTTAAATACACATGCATAGATCTTTTTATTATCATTTAGTATTTTGGTTATGGAAATGCCATAGATTAAAAAAAAATAAATTATGGACTTAAGTTCTATTTAAAACTCACAAGTACACAGAGTAAATTGTGTGCTTTGCTGTGCTTTGGCAGCCTTGCTAAAATCAAGTGAGGGCATATAAACATTTAAAATATAATCGTATGCTTTCTTATTTGGGGACAGGCTCATTGAATCCTGGGGAACAAACTTTCGAACAACAGCAATTAAGACAGCTGGGAAGGGGAAATACCTCCGAATTGTCTTATGTCTGCAGAAGAATGGACTAAATTTCCACATAAACACGTGTGTCACCTTTGGGGTGTTAGTTTACAAGCCGACAGACATATAATTCTCACTTACGACCTTGATTACACGTGTTTGAATGCCTTTAAACTGCTACTAACCATTGTTTTTCCAGATCCCAATGGAGATTTCAAAGCTAACATAGAAAGGGACTCTCTGTTGTCCAGATTAATGTATGTCTTTTTCAGAAGCAGGTAATAACCACGGACGGAACAAATTCATAAAGGACATTGTTGTTTATTTCTACCAGTCTAGCGGAGCATTCGACAAATGAAAGCTACAATTTTAACAGTATCAAACCTGTCCTTTCCCTCCTTCTATGGGGTACATAATGGGTTATTCCACACCTCAATTTATTGCAAAGTGTGAATTAAATTCTCTGCCATGCGAAGTGTCAACGGTCGGTTCACAATTATAGGCATGGGTGTGTTTCATTTAGAGATCGGCATTCAGGATGAAAAAAAAATAGAAATCCTCATGAT
>WNWU01000063.1:8598525-8603525 GCA_012654045.1 Ptyas mucosa | reverse complement strand
AGTGCAGCACTGCAGGCTACTTCAGCTGACTGCTAACTGCAGTTCGGCAGTTCAAATCTCACCAGCTCAAGGTTGACTCAGCCTTTCATCCTTCTGAGGTTGGTAAAATGAGGAGCCAGATTGTTGGAGGCAGGAGGCTGACTCTGTAAACTGCTTAGAGAGGGCTGTAAAAAAGCACTATGAAGTGGTATATAAGTCTAAGTGCTATTGCTATTGCTATCTGATCATTGAGCAGGAGTTATAAGTCTGAAAGAACCCCCAGACTCACACAAGGAGTTCAAAACCCAAAGCTATTCAGTCTTGCCAGGGTTCAGTTGAAGACTGTTGTCCATATCCAGGCCCTCACAGTCCCCAAGTTGTTCACAACATCACGTAATTCTCTGGAGTGGAGATGTACACCCCCTGGCAATGCATGATTTCACCCAACAATCTCATGCAGATGTTGAATAAAAGATGGAGGGCACTAACTCCTCTGACACCCCACATATCAGGGGCTGAGGGCAGACTCCCTTGTGTCCAATAACCACTGACTTGGAGAGACCTCATAGAAAGGAGGTGAACTTCCACAATATCATCATGCCCACTCCCATTTCTCTAAGTTGGCTGAGAAGGATACCATGGTCAATGGTATCAAAAGACATGAAATGTTAATTGTTACAAGAGTCTTATTTCCTTGAACGGAGAGGAAAGGCAGACCTTTACATAAAGCAGGATCTAAAGTTTCCTGGGCAATTCAGTGAGGATAAAGCAGTTAGAAACCCCTCCCCTCAGTCCAATGTTCAATAAGACAATCCACAGGTGCTAAGTTGTTTTGAGAAGCGCAGGCTGAGAAGGTGATAAGAAGCTGTTCCCAGGCATCTCTTGCAGGAGGCTTTGGAACCAAGACAAAACAAATGGCTCTCCCCCCTTTACATTCCCAAGAAGATAAATCAAAGTACAGGACTTCTTCAACTTCAACCACAATAATACACAGGCAAATAATCGATACAAACTCAAGGTAAACCACTCCAAACTTGATTGCAGAAAATACAACTTCAGCAACAGAGTGGTCAATGCCTGGAATGCTCTACCCAACTTGGTTGTTACAGCCTCAAACCCTCTCAGCTTCAATCTCAAACTGTCTACTGTGGACCTCACCCCATTCCTAAGAGGTCCGTTAAGAGGTGTGCATAAGCGCACCAGCATGCCTGCCATCCCTGTCTTACTGTCCCTATTTATCTGTACTTACTTCCTTCGTTTATGTTTATACCTATACTTGTTGTCTTGTACATGTTTGACAAATAAAGAGAGAGAGAGAGAGGGTGGGAGAGGGAGAGGGAAAGAGCGAGAGAGGGAGAGAGAGGGAGAGAGAGGCATCAGGAAAAAGGCTATACACTAAAGAATGCACCCAAGCCCCCTCCCCACTAGAATGGCATTGTCCCAATAAGAATCTATGGGATCTGACAAGAGGTCAAGTAAGGCAAGGATGGACACAAAGCAACCATCCTACCTGTGCCAAATATGATCCAAAATTGTGACCAAAATCTATTCTCGTACCATATCCAGGTCTGAAGCCTGACTGACATGGATCAAGATAATCTGCTTTATTTAAAGCTGTTGTGCAACCACCTTCTCAATCGTTGTTTATAGTTTAGTTTAGTTTAGTTTAGTTTAGTTTAGTTTAGTTTAGTTTAGTTTAGTTTAGTTTCGTTTACTTTACTTTACTTTACTTTACTTTACTTTACTTTACTTTACTTTACTTTACTTTAGTGTCATTGCACCTCGTACAACGAAATTAAATGCCATCTTCAGTGTACATTATAACTATAAAAATAAAACACAAACACACATCCTTCACATTCTATACAATTGAACTGAAAACCTCTGATATTGCATTAATATTGCATTATACAGTAGAATTCAATATAGTTACTGCCCTGGGATAGAAACTGTTTTTCAGCCTATTTGTCCTTGTCTTTATTGTCCTGTACCGTCTGCCAGATGGTAATAGTTAAAAAAAAAAAAGGGTGCTCAGGATGAGATGGATCTTTAAGAATGTTTTGAACTTTCTTAAGGCAGTGGGAGCTATAAAGCTCTTCCAAGAAGGGAGATGGCAACCAATGATCCTCTGGGCAATGATGGATTATTGGTTTCCCCAAAAGGGAAGGTTGGATACTGGACAAAAATGATGCAGTATTATGGGGTCCAGCAATGGCTTCTTGAGGATGGGGTGAACCAAAGCATCATTGAGAGGCAAAGGAACAAGCACCTCACTCAAAGAGGAAGACCCCACCCACATGGTGCCCCCGGGCTGCTTTCACAAGACAGTACTGGCATGGATCTAGGGAGCAAGTAGCCAAACTCATAGTCTAAGAATCTTGTCCAGGAGTGGTATTCACTTACTTTCCCTACTGGCTTGCAAATGTGAGCGCACGCGCATGCGCCCAACCACAAAAATGTGCCTAAATAGGATGGCATAGAGTCGGGGCGGGGGGGGAGGGGAAGGCCCACCCGTGATTTCTGCTACCGGTTCAGGTGAACCAGTCCAAACCGGCTGAATACCACCTCTGACCTTGTCCACTTCCTCAGCTACAACCCTTTCAAATGGCCAAATTCAAGACCTTGGATCCATTCTTACCTAGCGTGAGGGAATCCACATACCACTGTCTTGTGTGCCCATACATGTAAAATAGGTCTTCATGAACTAATACTCGGAATCGAAAGAAAAGATTACATTTCATGCATTCTAGGTATTTATCCCAATCCTTTAGTCCCACCTCCTCATTAGTAGCGGACTGAGTGTTTTACTTTCTGGTTGGCCCAGCAAGGTGGCACTCCTGTGCAGAGTTTTCTCAGAAGGAAATGTCATGGAGTGAACTGTGACCAGCTAATGAGTTGAATCCAGTTTGGGATGCAACTTGTTTTCCAAAGCACCTGAAGGCCAGACAAGGAAAAATGGATGGAAACTGATCAAAGAGAGATTCAACGTAGAAATAAGGAGAAATTTAGAACAATTAATCAGTGGAATGACTTGGCTTCAGGAGTTGTGGGTGCTTCATCATTGGAAGCTTTTAGGAAGAGACTGAACTGTCAGAAATGATATAGGGCAGTGATGGCTAACGTTTTCCAGACCGAGTGCCCAAAATGCACGCCCGAACCCCCAAAATGCAATATGTGTGTGGGCCCTGCACATGCGCCCCAGCCCCCCCACATGCACGCATGGCCTCCTGCATGTGCCCCACCCCCGTGTATGCGTACATGCCTCCTTTCACATGCCCCTCCCCGTGCATGCACACGCGCCCCCCCCACATGTGCCCCACTCCCCTCACATGTACAGCAGAGGCCCAAAGACCAGCTGGCCGGCGGGTGGCACACACGCATGTGCAGTGGAGCTGAACTGGGGCGACGGCGTGTCATCAGAGAGGGAGCTGCGTGTCACCTCTGGCACGCATGCCATAGGTTCGCCATCACGGGTATAGGGTCTCCTGCTTGAGCAAGGGGTCGGACTACATGACCTACAACGTCCCTTCCAACTCTCTTATTCTGAGTTGAGCATAGTAGATAGAATTGGTCTTTTGCTCTGAGACAGAATACCAGCTTTACATTGCAGGGGGACCAAGGTACAAACCCCAGCGGGATTACAAAACATATTTTAATGAACTCTTCTAAGACAGCTTTCTGTGGAAAACTCGTGTCACGTATGGATAATAAGGCTCCGCTGACACATCTGATAGCATCAAGCAATACACTCCTTCTTTGAGAATACCAGACACCCAGGAAAGCAGGGGAAGGATTCGTATATTTGAATGCTCCCCTACGGAGGAAAATCTTCTTCCAGAATCCTATAAAGGGAAGGTTAGACTTCTCCTTTCTTCTCATGTGGTAGCCTTCTAGCACATGAAAGGGGGGTGTTCAAAGCTACCTCCCCCTAACTGATTTGGTACAGTCCACGGAAAGCTTTAGTCATACAAATAAACCCGAAATCAACATGCCAAGATTTCTCCACCAGGACATTTCATTTCTGCCTCCTTCGCTTGCCAATAGCGCTCGATTTGCATCTCTCAAGCTTTTCAATGCCAGCTATCCTGCCTGCCCTCCCCCCCACCCCCGTCCTTCCCTCCCTCCTTCGTTCCCGTTATCAAGAGAAGAGATCACGCTACATTAAAGACACAAGGGAAGGAGAAAAACGATAAGATACTTCAGGGTAAATTTCTGCCTGATCTACAGAACCAATGCAACCGTACAATCTCCTGCCGGGTAACCCGAGGTGCAGCTTAGTGCGAACGTCAGCTTCTAATTGAATTCACAAAGCAAATAAATTACTCAGAGAGTTTCTAAGTATCCAAAGAAAATTAACAGGGGTGGAATTCACAGGCATCCAAATTAATTAGCACATGGGATAAATACCCAGTGCAGAAACAAACGTACTGAAAAGTCATAAGTCATAAGTTTATTTTGTCAAGCATATATAAGATAACAGGTAAAGGTATAAACATAATTTGAATACATGGAAAGAGTAAGTAAAAAGGAATATTAGGACAGGGATGGTAGGCACGCTGGTGCGCTTATGCACGCCCCTTACAGACCTCTTAGGAATGGGATGAGGTCAACAGTAGACAGTTTAAGGTTAAAGTTTTGGGGGCTTGGGGAAGAAACTACAGAACCAGGTAGTACAACTCACTGTTGTTTGCCTGAGTGGGAGAATCTTAAGACACCCCCCCCCCCCCCCCGCCCCGGTAATCAGCTCATGCCGAGCGATATTTAGGAATTGTTACCGAATCAATTTATTGATTTGTATTTATTTAAATGCCTTTCCCAGATGATCTCAAAGGCGTATGGGAGGGAGAGAAAGGAAGGAAGGAAGGAAGGAAGGAAGGAAGGAAGGAAGGAAGGAAGGAAGGAAGGAAAGAAAATAGCTATCTAGCTATCTAGCTATCTAGCTATCTAGCTATCTAGCTATCTAGGTAGATAGATGATAGATAGATAGATAGATAGATAGATAGATAGATAGATAGATAGAT
>WNWU01000063.1:8572884-8590604 GCA_012654045.1 Ptyas mucosa | reverse complement strand
TTCTTCTTCTTCTTCTTCTTCTTCTTCTTCTTCTTCTTCTTCTTCTTTCTCCTTCTCCTTCTCCTTCTCCTCCTTCTTCTTTTCATCACCGTCGTCATCATCATCATCATCATCAACTTCTTCTTCTTTTCATCACTATCGTCATCATCATCGTCATCTTCTTCTTCTTCTCCTTCTTCTTTTCATCATCATCGTCATTGTCATTTTCATCATCGTCATCTTCTTCTTCTTCTCCTTCTTCTTTTCATCATCATTGTCATTGTCATTTTCATCATCATCTTCTTTTTCTTCTTTCTCCTTCTCCTTCTACTCCTCCTTCTCCTTCTTTTCATCATCATTGTCATTGTCATTTTCATCATCATCTTGTTCTTTTCTTCTTCCTCCTCTTCTTCTTCTTCATTTTAGCCATTGTCTTTCCACTGCAGGATGAAGGCCTCTTCCTCATGTTTCCAGCTCATATGGTCCAGAGCTGTCTTCTGCCAATTGGGCAAATTCTACATAGGGTATCTAAAAGAATTGTCCAAATAGGGCTATCATCCAAATGGCCATAGATGACATGGGAGGAGTTTACTCTGAGAACTTTACCTAGAATCAAGCTCATGCAGAACCAAGCTCATAAGATACTAATACCACTCTATAAAGCCCTAGTAAGACCACACCTAGAATACTGCATCCAGTTTTGGTCACCAAACTATAAAAAGGATGTTGAAACTCTAGAAAAAGTGCAGAGAAAAACAACCAGGATGATTAGGGGACTGGAGACCAAAACATATGATGAACGGTTGCAGGAACTGGGTATGTCTGGTCTAGTGAAGAGAAGGACCAAGGGAGACATGATAGCAATGTTCCAATATTGAGAGGCTGCCACAGAGAGGAGGGGGGTCAAGCTATTTTCCAAAGCACCTGAAAGACAGACAAGGAATAATGGATGGAAACTGATCAAGGAGAGATTCAACCTGGAAATAAGGAGAAATTTTCTGACAGTGAGAGCAATCAACCAATGGAACACCTTTCAAGAAGAGACTGGACTGCTATTTGTCAGAAATGGTGTAGGGTCTCCTGCTTGGGTGGGGGGTTGGACTAGATGACCTACAAGGTCCCTTCCACCTCTGTTAATCTGTTAAACAGAAGTTTTAATAGAAAGTTGAAACCTGCAAAATAGATTTCCAAAGATTTTAAACTTTGGGAAAATGGAGTGCCTGATATCCCCAAGCATGATTTTCAGTTGTAAAACATGTTTAAATCCCTTACATAGAGGACCACCTATAAACTTCAGTCCATGTTCTTTCTCTCTTCTTCTGTTCTGCTTCCTTCTATTCAGAAATCAGTTTTTGGAGAGTCTGCAACAAGGCTGTGAGTAAACTTTTATCTCATCAGATGCTAAGCAGTGCATTTACAAGCAGCCTGAAAATTGGATCATGAATCTAATGGGTGCACAGAGACCGTGGATATTTATTGCAGTAGAAAATAAGAACAAACATTTCAGGAGCTAAATCTATTTACCACCCAAAATATTGCATTCTTATGATACCAAAGAGATTTAAAATCAGCTTTTGGAATTGACCAAATGTAAGCTGTTGTACAAGTTCAGAATTTTGCTTGTTTTATTCTCCGAAATATTATTCTTATCTCAGATTATGTATGTAAAAGGAAAGCGGTTTGTATCACAGGAGCAAAACACGGAGTGTAAGAATTACAGCTGATCCACATAATTAAGATGTTGTGCATTTGGATATTTACTGGAAAAGAAAAAAAAATGGATGAAGCCAAGAGAGATTTTTGAAGATAATTTATCTAGGCCTCCAGAACGGATAACTGTGTTACATTCTGGAATAGAGTATCAGCAATTTGAGAGGTATTGGATCAGAATCAGAAAATCTAATCTTTGTCTCTGCTTGGGATGTTTATTACCCAACTACTTATTCATCAGAAAGTTGCATGGCCCCAACTCTCAATTCCAGTTCCATAACAGAGTTGGATGGGACCTTGGAGGTCTTCTAGTCCAACCCCCTGCTCTGTCAGAAAACCCGATACCATTTCAGACAAATGGTTGTCCAATCTCTTCTTAAAAACTTCTAGTGTTGGAGGATTCACAACTTCTGGAGGCAAGTTGTTCCACTGATTAATTGTTCTAACTGTCTCTTTAGTTCTAGGTTGCTTCTCTCCTTGATTAGTTTCTCTCCATTGCTTCTTGCCCTGCCAAAGCAGTTAGGTTAATCTCACAATTGAAACACTGGAGAAGTCTATCCCTTGAATTTGTGGATGTACACTCATGGATGCAAGATTTAGCAGTCTTCTTTATGGCCACACACACTGCACATTGAAAACATTGCCAATCTAGATTATCATTCTTTTTTTATTATTTTTAAATTTAGATGGCTGCCTATGACGTTTAGTTATCCTAACTGGTTCCCAACAACCAGTTAAAAACAAGGGAGTCAGAAACAGAACAACCCTTTCTACCAAATCACCTTGTAGAGTTGTTGTCGTGGGGAAAATCAGAGGCAGAAGAAGTGCTGGATATGCTTGCCACTTTGAGTTATTTGTAACAATAACAAAGGTGGGATACCAATACATAAATCATACCCAGCAAAAAACAAAGGATAATTTCTTCAACCTCTTAGTAACTGATCAAAAGGTGGACAACTTAGGTGGCTAGCCACATTCTATATATTATAGCAATAACCCCTAAACTTATATACTGCTCCATAGTGCTTTACAGCACTCTCTGAGCAGTTTATAGCATCCGCATCTTGCCCCCAACAATCTGAGTCATAATTTTACCAACCTTGGAAGGATGGAAGGCTGAGTCAACCTTGAGCCCATCAGGATTGAACTCCAGACTGTGGGCAGAATTTGCCTGCAATACTGCATTCTAAACATTGTGCCACCAGGATTATGATGGAATGCAAAAGACTCTTCAAATGGAGTGTGGTTATATTAATGTGTGTGGGAAGGTTGTGTTGTGTTGGTTCGGTTCTGTTGGGTTGGGTTGGGTTGGGTTGGGTTGGGTTGGGTTGGGTTGGGTTGGATTGGTTGGGTTGGGTTGGGTTGGGTTGGGATGGTTTCTTATACCAGATACTAGAAAGGCATGTTTCATCTTCTTTTCCTACAGTTGAAAAATTGGGCAGGTACTTAAATGTAAGTTTGAAATAACATCTTATTTTCTTGGCAGTGTCTATAGAGTACAAGATGCTTTGCCACTGGGCTCCATGGAGATCTCTCTCATATCTAAGAGAAAAGTTTGAATGCTCAAGAATACCAGCAATGGTTCATAAAATAGAAAAGAGAGAATGCCTTAAACAAAACCAAGCTCTATGTTATATAGGATTCTACAGAGTTATTTAGAGGTGAACTCAGACTGTAACTTCACGTAACAGCAATGCGATGCACATAACAGTCTAATAGCAAAAACCACATTTCCTTTTGCAATACAAATAGAAACAGGTCAAAAGCAGGGGAGAGTAGAGTGTAAATAACTTGTAGCGTTCACTGGCTTTTAGCATTGATATTCCAAAGATGTAATTCTTCAGCCTGGCAATTGCTTTTCACTGATTCTTACATCCATGCTTGAATCCCTTAGAGAAAACCATGATATGACAATAACCAATTTACCATCTCTTAGTGCTGTTCTCTTTGGTTTCAAACAACTGTGTGTGTGTCTACCAGCAGAAGCTAAACAATTTTCAGATATGAAGTCTTGACTCAACACTATTGACTGATGGTGTCTTCCTCTGTCTCCCAATAGCCCCAAAACAGGGGAAACCTGAACAAAGGATGAATAACATAATTTTAGATTTTTTTTTAAAAAAAATCACCAATATGATGTGCTCAAAAAAAAAGAAGTCTTAAGAGTTTTTAGAATGCACTTATCTTTTCACTTTAGGGTTTAGGGTTATGCAGTGCTGTTTGGGAAGTAACAAATGTCAATTTCAGACAGAGCTCACTGAAAATATTTCTAGTATAAGTCCTATTGAGATGCATTGGCCAAGAATGCAAAATACAGGATATAAAATATACCATGTTTCCCCAAAAATAAGACTCTATTTTATTTTTTTTCTCCAAAAGAGGCATTAGGTCTTATTTTCAGGGGTGACTTTTTCACTGTCTCACCTTGCGGTGGCAGCACCAACAGCCACGCCAAGCAGGAGCCCATGTGACCATTGTCGGCCCACTTCTTCTGCGGCCACTTGCTGTTCCTCATGTGCAGTGCCACCTGGCCTCAAAGGCCTCTGACAGCAAAACGAAGGCCGGGTGCGCCACACACAAGCAGTGGTAAGCGGCAGTAGATGTAGGCCGGCAAGGCGAGTTGGGTGTCATGGTGTGGGAGGCCTGATTGCAACTGTCCTAAAGGAAGCGGGGGACGTGGGGCAGCTCCACCCCCTATCCCCACCCTAGCTTGATTTTTACCTGTGCACCTCCCCACCTCGTGCAATCAGGTGCAACGGAGTGGGTGGAGTGTTAACTAGGGTTTATTTTGGGGGGTAGGGCTTATATTGGGTGCGCATGTAAAATCAGGCTAGGGCTTATTTTTGGGATAGGTCTTATTTTGGGGAAAATGCAGTACATATTTAGCTGATTCGCACATGACTTAAAAGAGTGACCCAGCAACTATGTGTAAGCTTTGCTTACAACACCTCCGCTTATCTCTTCCTTGTAGAACTTCAAGTATGGCTCAAAATGGCAGGAAACTCAGGTACTGTTCTTCAACAGCCACAATTTTTATTTTCCAAGTTTATTTTTAGAAAGATAAAAGTTTCCCTTGTCCGGTCATGTATGATTTTGAAGACTGATGCTCATCTCCATTTCTTAGCCGAAGGAGCCAGAATTACATACACAGTGGTAGCTCGGTATACATGTCATTAATTGGTTCAATGTGTACTAAAAAGGATGAATCACAAACAAACCACTTGATTTACCACATGACCCTTTCTTTCAGCCAGGAATAACTTTCTGACTGTCTTTTTTCCCATGTTAGAGACCTTCCCAGCATGGCCAACTTCCTGTTCATCCTGTTGTTATTTTGTTGTGGGTGTTCCTTGGAAACCTGACACATCCTCTATGGCTGTTCCCCTCCTTTCGCAGCAATCTTCCCAGCACGGCCAACTTTCTGTCCACCCTCTGTGGCTGTCCCCCTCCTTTTATGGTGACTTTTGCAGCATGGCCCTAATTTCCTGTCCACCCTCTGTGGCTGTCCCCCTCCTTTTATGGTGACTTTTGCAGCATGGCCCTAATTTCCTGTCCACCCTCTGTGGCTGTCCCCCTCCTTTTATGGTGATTTTTCCAGCATGGCCCTAACTTCCTGTCCACCCTCTGTGGCTGTCCCCCTCCTTTTACAGCAACCTTCCCAGCATGGCCAACTTCCTGTCGGTTCTCCACAGCCATCCTTCTCTTCCTATCACAGTGCATCAAGTACTAAACGAAATGCATCAAAAATGCGTTGAGAACCAAATTCACTGAGCTTTGAAGCAGTCAAGGACCAAGGTAACATTGCAATAAATAAATAAATAAATAAATAAATAAATAAATAAATAAATGCTCCATCGTGAAAGTGAAACAGGATAAAAGAAATGATGGTATATCATCACAGGAATGCAGTCACGCTCCATGTCTCATGTGGAGATCCTTAAATCTTACCCATTTGTTCCAATTCATCAATATGTCATTGTACAGGCACTTATTTATTTATTTCATGGAGATGTCACTAAGCTTTGTAATTTGCGACAGTAAACCAGAACTCCTTCAGGGTCACATCTTGGACAATGTGAGCCTGACAATATTTTTCCATGAAATATTTTTCCCTGAAGTGGCAGGGGCCTTTCCTCTGAATTAGCAGATTTTGTCTCCTGTTTCTACAATATCTCAGAGCAGCTGAAAGAAGGCGGTAGAAATAAGATCCATAACCACAGTGAAAGCATTGATATCAGTAATGTTAACTCTGCTTCTGCTCCAACAGGAATGGTTATATTTTGATTGTGTACTGTATGTATTTTTTTTTAAAGTTGGTAACCACCAGAGTTGTTTGGCAAGGATGAATACTGAATGGATGGATGGATGGATGGATGGATGGATGGATGGATGGATGGATGGATGAATGAATGGTTCATTTACTTTTAACAATTTAAGGAGAAAAGAAGTCGCTACCGTCTAAGGTGCAATTTTTAGAGAAACCCAAAACATATTTTGGAAACTCTACTGAATCTCTCCTGCCTCTACCCCAGAGGTGTCAAATAGAGAAAGTCTCTTTCGGTGTCCCTGTAACAAGGCCATTCCTTGTGAAGAAAAGTCCCCAAAGAATTGTGTAATTTGCTGGAGTGGGGGGTGGGGGTAGGGCAACCGTTTGCTGTCAGATTTAAGCAACGGAAAGGACAATCCGAAAAGGGAAAGGACAGGAGGACAGACGAAACCAATAGTCTTCTTTTTCTTCTTTTGCTCTTTTCAAGAGCAAATTTGCAACCTTTTGCTTTCCAACAGCTGCCGGGGAAAGTGTCAGAATTACGAGCAACCAAGATTCGTCGCTACAGATTACCTCATCTGAATTTTCAAAAGGGGATTACAATCCCATTAAAGGACAAGGATCTTCGGAGCTAATTAATTTTCAGGGAATTGCTTGCAAGGCCTAAGCAAGGAGTTGATTAAATATTAATACGGGATACTAAGGTCACTTTTTTTTTTTTGGTGCAACCCTCGAAAACAGAGATCTAACTGCGGCATTTGCTTCGCGGTGATGGAAAATAAACGGAGAGGTCTGTGCATAAATAAGTTAAATAGATGATGGATTCCCCCCCCCCCTACATTTGATTCAGGCTTTTTGAGTCTAACTCTGTTACCAAACTTCTCTTCATTTTTTTTTAAAAATAAATTTCACCTCTATTTACAGCTAGGTAGAAACACATAATTAAGGTTTCTCTTTCCAGGAAGTACTGCCCAAAGCATTTGCCTGAATAGTAGACAACAAACATCTATGAAAAAGCCCAATGCTACCCTCTAGTGATCAAAATGAAGTGACCTCCAGATAACGTAGTAACAAAGTGGACTTTAAACACAAGAGCAAACAAACAAACAAGAAACAACATCCAGAAGCCACGCAGGTTACTGCTGGTTTCGTTTACTTAGACATCTTTTCATGACAGAAGGGGGGAAATGTAACAATTTAAAAGGCCAAAACGTTTTGTTTTGTTTTTTGGCCAGATTTCTCTGGTTTAGGTTCCCAAACAAAAAAACAGCCATTTATGGATTATTTGGTTAAAACTGAAGCAAGAAGAAAAGTCTCAGAAACACAAACCCAGCGCTGTAGAATAAAGAGGAAAGACGTTCCCACGCCTCACTTCCTCAAAAGACCTATTGTCCATTCTTTCTTTTCAGCTCTGGCTTGAACACTGGCTGCAGATGAAACAACATTTGCTTTGGGTGGTAGCATTTCATCCTGCTGGCAGGTGAAGTGATTGCCTGTGGAAACGCCACCTTAATCAGGCTTTTCCAGAAAAAGATTTCATATCCTGTTTTTCTCTTTATTATTTATTTATTTATTGGTTCGATTTATATGCCGCCCTTCTCCGGAGACTCAGGGCGGCTTACAATGCGTTAAGCAATAGCCTTCATACTTTTGTATATACCTGCTTAGTAGGGCTTTCGGCTCCCCCAAGCGGTGTTCTTTTTTATACAAAGTCAGCTTATTGCCCCACAATCCGGGTCCTCAGTTTACCTACCTCGGAAGGATGGAAGGCTGAGTCAACCTTGAACCTGGTGAGATTTGAACTCGCAGTAATTGCAGGCAGCTGGCAGCTAAGTGCTAGTTAACAGCACCTTAGTCTGCTGCGCCACCAAGGTTCCTTGGAGATATACCTGTTTTGCAAGACAAAGATCAAATATTGATGTTTTCTGGTGTAAAGTGACATCCCACTGGCATAAAAAAAAACAAAAAAACCAAGGAGTGAAGTCAAGTGGACTCTTTCTAAATCCCTTTTTTTGCAAATAAAACCACCAAGAAAATCTTGCAAGGTTTCTGTTCTCTAGCAGGATGCTCTAAACTGAGGAATCTTGACTTCCTCGGTTGTCCATTATATTTTGCTATTCTGTTACCAAGTTTTCAAAATGAAAAAGGTCTTCTGCAGTCATGATATAAGCCTAAGATTGAAAATCAGGCCTGTCAGATGTTACATCTCTTCTATCCTGCTCTATGGAGTGGAGAGTTGGTCTCTGACAGAAAGCCACTTGAAGAGACTAAGAAGCATTTGAAATGTGGATTTACAGATGGCTGTTATGTATAAGCTGGGTTGACAAAATCAGAAATGAGGAGGTGATAGATAAGCCGCCTGGGAAAGCCAAGGGAAATCATCAAAACCATTAAAAAGCGAAAGTTAGAATATTTTAGACATGTGATGGGACACCCGGAAAAATATGGCATCTTTCACTTAATCCTCCAAGGAAAGATTGAAGGCAAATGAGGTCCAGGCAGAAGAAGAACATCATGGCTTCAAAATCTAAGAGATTGGTGTGTAAAGCAGCACTTTTTTTGTGTGTCTGTTGATAAAAATAGGATCACCAACATGATTGCCAATTCCGATGACGGATATGGAAGAAGGAGAAGGAGGAGGAGGAGGAGGAGGAGGAGGAGGAGGAGAAAAAGAAGAAGAAGAAGAAGAAGAAGAAGAAGAAGAAGAAGGAGAAGGAGAAGGAGAAGGAGAAGGAGAAGGAGAAGGAGAAGAAGTAGTTACAAGTTCCCAAAGTCTCTGAGCATCACCTTCCCTTGTTGAGTTGATTTGTCTTTTTTCTGTATTTCAGAAATAAGCGTGGAATTTTCTTCTTGTTTGTTTCTGTTTATTTTCCAATTCTATTGGCAATCAGTTATCTAAGCCCATTCTCAAAGGAACTGATGAGTGCTTTGGAAAATGGTTGTTTTGTTTTGCTTTCCTATTGATGTGTTGATCTGTGCATCTGAATTTGTCTTCATTTGGTAAAACTGAGAATATAATAAGGAATATAAGTCGTTCCATTCCCCACCAGCCAGTCAGAACTGAAGAAGCTTC
Source organism: Ptyas mucosa (assembly GCA_012654045.1). Classification (NCBI taxonomy): domain Eukaryota; kingdom Metazoa; phylum Chordata; class Lepidosauria; order Squamata; family Colubridae; genus Ptyas; species Ptyas mucosa. Next base: position 8,581,575 of record WNWU01000063.1, on the reverse strand, counting down.
TTGGATGAGAAGTGAAACGTCTTCAAGGAAAGGCAAGGAAGTCCAGTTGCCACTTGAAAAAGCACCTTTGAGACAACCGTGACCTGGATGATTGACAATCTCCATAGACATTTAGCAAAGTCAATGTCTTGATCGTGCTAAATTTTTCACTACGTCATGGAATTCGTCCAACTTCCTTCTCATGAAGGTATTCCAATGAAATCATCCCAGAGAGATTATTGACTTGCTGTTGCTTCAATTCGTCAAATGAAAGAAAGGCTACCATTTTAACTCTGTTTTTAAGCTGTGCTTTTATTCATGTATCTATATGGTTTTATAAATAAATTGACATCTCTTGCAAACAGCCTAGAATCACTTCGGTGAGATGTAATGGTGGGATTCAAATAATTTAACAACCGGTTCTCTGCCCTAATGACCGGCTGGGTGAGTGTGGCCATGGTGGGTGTGGCCAGGGGGTGTGACAGGCAGCACTTGGCCTCCTGCACACCCCTGGGAGCAAAAATGGGCCGGGGGGTGCGCTGTACCCACCTCCCACAGCCCATTTTGGGCCTAGTAGGCCTCCCTGCAGCCTCTGGGAGCAAAAATGGGGCGTGTGGGGGCTTCTGGAAGGGCGGGGCAGGGAGGGCGGGGGCCAGCAAGCAATTTAACAGCCGGTTCGGCTGAAGTGGTACAGACCAGTTGTGTCCCACCACTGGTGAGAGCTACAGATTAGAAATTTAAAAAATAAATAAAAATAAACAGAACCAAATTTCTATTATCAAAGGAGTGGTGCAGCAGTCTAGAATACAGAAGCATACAAGAATTATTCAAAGATAGTGGAAAGACTGTACTTGCAGGGTTCATTTCTATAGTATCTAATTAGAGAAATTGATCGCACTCAAAAGTGATCACCTGAGGGTACAATGGCTCAGCGATTAAAGACGTTGAGTTTTTGGGGGTTTTTTTGTTTTTTGTTTTTTTTTTGTTTTGTTTTTAATTTGATTTATATGCCGCCCTTCTCCGGAGACTCAGGGCGGCTTACAATGCGCTAAGCAATAGCCTTCATACTTTTGTATATTTATACAAAGTCAGCTTATTGCCCCCACAATCTGGGTCCTCAATTTACCTACCTTAGGTACCTACCAAAGGATGGAAGGCTGAGTCAACCTTGAGCCTTGGTGAGATTCGAACCTGCAATAATTGCAGGCAGCTGATGTTAATAACAGGGTTAATAACAGAGTTTGTCAGCCAGAGAGCTGACAGCCTGGGTTCAAGACCCGAGCTTCATGAAATGGGTTGAGTTCCCATTCTGTGCCCCAGCTCCTGCTTACCTAGCAGTTCAAAAGCATGCAAATGCGAGTAGATAAATAGGTACCACTTAGGTGGGAAAGTTACAGCATTCTGTGCACCTTTGGCATATAACCTTGCTGGCCACATGGCTGCATTTGGACAATGCTGGCTCCTTCGGCCAAGAAATGGAAATGAGCATCATGCCCTAGAGTTAGATACAACTGGACAGGGAAGCCTTTACTTTTATAGTGGAAAGGAAAGGGTTGTGAGTTGGGAAGAAGTTGTGGTTTTTTAAACTGGTTTTCATCTGAAAGATGGGAATAAAACATTGTTCCTATATGATTGTTATTATTATCGCTATCATGAGTTACGTACTTTCTTTTGATAAAATGATTCCCACCCCACTTCAACTTGTCACGTTCACAAAACCAGGCAAGTTTAACATCTTAATGATAGCTGGGGCCACAGTGTGCTTTAACATCTCAGAAGAATTTGTTAACTGGTAGTGTCTGTGATTCTCTAGTAGGGAGAATGAGGAAAAGAAGAGGTTAGATCCTTCACTAGTCTGAAGAAGACCAAGCAAATCAATTCCTTATTATTATAGTCATCCTGGAAGACAGGGAATATAATGCATCAAAATTATTGGTCTCTGGAACATGTTCCCTTTTCCTATGCATTAATTCATAATCACTCATTCAAAAGTTATGAACTCTTGTCAAAGTTATAAATTTCTGTACATGTGTAAGAAATCTGGTTCCTTAGCTTGATGGTTTTAGTGCCTGTGCTTATTTCACACGCCATGAAAATAATAAGTTATTCTCTTCTTTTGGCACAGTTGAAGGTCTAAATTGGAAGGAGCATTCTCGATCAATTAATATGTCCAGTTTAATATGCAAAATGCACTTGGTAAAAGAAATTCATATTTAATTGGTTCCAATAGTGGGGGAGTATACTGTATATAGCTCAGGGTTCAACTGTGGTATCCTTGGTTCTCTCTGACCTTGTTTGCTTGCAAACATTTCATTACCCAACCTAATCGAGAATGTAGGGATTGCTCCCTCTTTATACACAGTAACTTGCTCAGCCAATGTTGCGAGGTGTGTGGGTTTCTCCATGGTAGTTCCTTAGTTTTCTGCTTGGTCATTTGTCAGCTGTTAATCCCTGCTTATCTCGGTGTTGGTTGCTGGAGATGATGCATTCTGATCTCTCTTTTTCCTTTTTAGCTTTTTTGGCATCTCTGGAATGGCGTGCAAATATGATTTATCTCTGTGTGTCTATTGATGGCTGGTTTGTCTAAATGTCAAACTTCCAGGAATTCCTCAACGTTTTTGCATTTAGCTTGGTCAATGTTCTCAGCTGAAACTATGTGTATTTATCATGTTGTCTGACTGCTAGTTGGTATTTATGGATGCACTCTGCTGCTGTTCTGATTCTGTGTCCTACACAGTGGCTGTTACAATCCTTACACTATATGTTATAGATGGCTTCTGTTTCTCTCCCCTTCCCTTAAGCTACACGGTCTTTTGATTTACTGAAGATGTTTTGGAGGGGTTTGGTTGGTTTGTATGATGTGGTGATCTTGTGTTTTTGTAATAGTCTATTGCCGTGATGGCAAACCTATGGCATGTGTGCCACAGGTGGCACACAGCGCCCTCTCTGTGGGCACACAAGCTGTCGCCCCAGTTCAGCTCTACCGTGCATGCACACATGCCTGCCGCCAGCCAGCTGGTCGTCAGGTCTCTGCTGTGCATGTGTGGGGCTCGGGGCACGTGTGGGGCACATGCGGGGGGCCATGCATGCATGTGCGGGGTGTGTGTGGGCGTGTGCACATATGCATGGGAGTGGCATGGCGCGTGCGGGGGGCTGCGCACACATGCATGGGGGCAGGGCACATGCGTGGGGCCACACGTGCATTGCATTTTGGGGGTTCGCGCACGCACACTTTGGGCACTCGGTCCGGAAAAGGTTAGCCATCACTGTTCTATTGGTTGTTTCTGAGATGTTTTCGTTGAACGGACATGCTTTCCTTTTTGCAGTTTGCGTTGACTGTGCTGTAGTGGATTGAATGGTCAGGCATCTTTTAATGAGGTTGCATGGATATCCATTTTTTGGAAGTTGTTGTATAGGTAGTATGTTTCCTTTTCATTAAGTTCTAGATTGCTGCAGTGCAGCAGTGAATTATGTTCATAAATGGTTCTTCTTGTGGAATGCTGGGTTGTTGCTTTGCTAATGGAGCACTTGGTTAATGTGGACCATTTTTCAATATTTATTTATTTATTTATTTATTGGTTCGATTTATATGCCGCCCTTCTCTGGAGACTCAGGGCGGCTTACAATGCATTAAGCAATAGCCTTCATACTTTTGTATATATCTGCTTAGTAGGGCTTTCAGCCCCCCCCCCAAGCGGTGTTCTTTTTAATATAAAATCAGCTTATTGCTCCCACAATCCGGGTCCTCATTTTATCTACCTCAAAAGGATGGAAGGCTGAGTCAACCTTGAGCCTGGTGAGATTTGAACTTGCAGTAATTGCAGGCAGCTGGTGCTACTTAACAGCACTTTAGTCTGCTGCGCCCCCAAGGCTCTTCTACAATACAATAGACTTGTATTTCTCACGTTCAATTATTTCCTCCACTGATGAGAATATCCAGGAAGGATGGTGGATTGTTTTCTTCTTCCCCAAGCTATGGTATAAAAACAAGAAGCAAACCCTACAGTCCATCACACTGATGATGTTACTAATTGAGTAATGAAATGACTGCAAGTGAACAGCCAAGCTTAGTGAGCACCAAGGAGTCCAGTATTAAATTGGAATTCCGAACAAGGAATTGGTATGAAAATTCCTTTTTTTTTTCATATTAAAAAAATAGGAAGACCAGCACAAAATTGGTACTGTCACAAACACAGGTTGACTATGTTATGTATACATGTTTTAGAGCAGTGTTCTCCAACTGGTTTGTCCGTGGACCACTGGTGGTTCGCAAGAAAATTTTGGTGGTCTGCAGAAAAATTATTTGCATTTTTTATATTGCACTAAATCAGGGGTCCTCAAGCTACAGCCCTGGGACAGATATGTGTTGCTGCAGAGAGTCCTCCCCTTCGGGGTCTTTTTGTGTGGGTCGGAGGGGGCAGAAATTCCAACTTGGAGTCTGATTCGGCCTCCTGGTATGGGGCTTTGGGCGAAGGCTGGAGGGAAGCACCACTAGTGGCGAAGAGCCGGAGGACCTTATTCCAGTGGGACAGCATCATGGCTTGGAACTGGCTGACCATCTAAGCCTCCAGGCACCTGGCCTTGCTCTCTCGCAGATCTTCCCTCTGCTTGGAAAGCCTATGCTCGTAGTCCTCAGTGAGGTACTTCTACTGAGCCTCCTTCTCGGTCAGATCCAATTTGAACTGAACTGTTTTGCCAACTCTTTCTCGTGGTGGCTGCTTAGCTCCAACAACTACTTCCTGTTGGAACCCAGGCGGGGTGGCTGGAGAGGAGGGGTGAGTAGAGGCTGGCGAGGTATCCCTTGACATGAGCGACATTGAGTTGGCCATACCCACTCAATCACATGACCACCTAGCCACGTCCACCCAGTCGGTCATTAGGCAGATCATATTAGTGGTCCGTGGGATTTAAAATTATGAATTTAGTGGTCCCTGAGGTCCAAAAGGTTGGTGACCCCTGTTTTAGAATAATAAATAGGAGCAGCAATAAAGCTACAAGCCAAGCTGCATTGGGGGATTCTCCTGCAGAAGAAATGAAGCCAATAAGGTTAACTTACATATCCTGATGGATCTTTCTATTCCTTTAAAGCAGTTGAGGAAACCTTTTTTAAATTTAATTTTATTTCATATTTTCTACTCTACACAAATAATCTAATACCAATAGGGCAAAGAGACCTTCTTTCTCTTTCAATTTCCTCTCTCCATTATATATATATATCACATTCTGGAATATGCGTTGGTGGATAGGGAACATGGGAAAACTGTAGCCATAAAGGGTTAGAGTGAAAATGTCAATGCCGGAGATTTTTTTCTAAAGACCTTAAATAGACATTGATTGGATTAGCCTCAGGCTATTGTTGCTGCCAGTATAACAACAACTGGTTCCATCTATAGGTTTGTATTTTTTTTCTATTTAAATAATATACCATCAAAGCTCGGGATATCATTTATGAACACTTAAATAGGCCTAATGCTCGGGATTCTTTCTTTTCCAACTTTCTATGGCTTTGACTCTTTCTCTTTCTTCCTTCGTGGCACGAACACTTGAAGCTTCCTCCCAGAACAATTTGTGATTATTTTCCCTATTTCTTTAAATTCCTTCCTAAATTCGTATTTTTCCAGGAAGGCTTTAGTTTGCCCTGCACTGTCATGAAATCAAAGTAATTCCACCTAAAGTCACCTTTGGTGAGATAGGATGGGTGGCATGTAAGTTAAATAAATACAATTTTATTTACTACCAACCTGCCTTCCATTGAGGACCTGTATACTGCACGAGGCAAAAAGAGGGCTGTGAAAATATCTACAGAACCCTCACATCCTGGATATAAATTGTTTCAACTCCTACCCTCAAAATGATGCTATAGAGCACTGCACATCAGAACAACTAGACACAAAAACAGTTTTTTTTCCAAATGCCATCACTCTGCTTAACAACTAATTCCCACAACACTGTCAAATAATTTACTAAGACTGTATTACTATTATTCTTCTCTTCTTTACTAGTATCTATCTCTTCCCACTTATTACTATAACCATGTTGCTTGTATCTTTCCATTTATATTGTTTTTATTTGTTTCCTAGTACGATTTGATAGCTTTTTAGTAACCTTGACTATCACTAAGTGTTGTATCTTTTTATTCTTGATGAATATATTTTATTCTCCTTATGTACACTGAAAGAATATACACCAAAGACAAATTCATTGTGTGTCCAATCACACTTGGCCAATAAAGAATTCTATTCTATTCTATTCTATTCTATTCTATTCTATTCTATTCTATTCTATTCTATTCTATTCTATTCTATTCTATTCTAAAAAATAAAACCAACTAATCACATATTGAGTCCCCAACTTAACAACTTAATCATAACAACTTATCAACTAAAATCAATCCCTGATAAGAGACTAACTGAAGAATTCTCAGATAATTTTCTCTTTAACTCTCAAGACACTTTTTCCTCCTATGTATTCAAAATGGACTGTGATTAATATATGTGTGTATACATATATACATACACAGACACATGTGTGTGTGTATATATACACACACATACACATACACATACATATACATATACATATACATATACGTAAACATACATGTACAAATACATATAAATCACAGTCCATTTATATCTATATATACACACATACATATACATATACATATATATTAATCACAGTATATATATATATGCATGTATGTGTATGGTTATATATTTATTTTCTTTTGAGAGCAGGCATCAGAATTTCATTTTTTTAAAAAGGTGTGCCAATATGTTCACAGAAAAAAAAACCTGACAATAAAGGTTATCTTATCTTATATAAAGACTTCAGAAAACAATGGCATTTATATCCTAACAAAATATGTATATAATGGCAGCTTGATGGTCACTTGTAATCATGAAGAAAGATATGCCTTGAACTGCCTGGAACTGTCTTAAACCATGAGATGGGAGGCAAATAAATTTAATAGTTAAATATGGCAGAAATCTATGAAAGACCGTTTAGCAGAAGCCATGGAACTGCTATGGTCCTTGTCCTGAAAGAGAGTATTAAAAGACTACATTTCTGTATATAATTCCCTGAAAATAGTCTTATTAAATGCAATGGAACTTATTTTTGAGTACTTGTGCCTAGGATACCTTAGGAAATATCCTCAGATGTACAGTAATTAACTCAGTGAATTGCATTGAGCCGGCACAGCGTATCCATTTCATGGGTCCATCTGAAAATGCTCAGGGTGGATGGTTTGATGTATTTTTGGTCCAAGAGGTGTTTTCATTTTATATGTCTATTCTGTTTCCACATGAATCTGTGAAATCAGGTAACAGATGACGGTGGAGAATGTAGGATGATGATTTAACTATGTCTTTCTGAGATCATTTATCGTATGTATTGATGATGTATATAAGAAAAAATGTCCTTTTATGTTAAATAATATAAATATAGGTAGGATAGGATAGGATAGGATAGGATAGGATAGGATAGGATAGGATAGGATAGGATAGGATAGGACAGGACAGGACAGGACAGGACAGGACAGGACAGGACAGGACAGGACAGAACAGAACAGAATAGAATGTATTGGAATGAAGAACAGAACAGAACAGAACAGAACAGAATAGAATGTATTGGAATGAAGAACAGAACAGAACAGAACAGAATTCTTTATTGGCCAAGTGTGATTGGATGCACAAGGAATTTGTCTTTGGTGCATATGCTCTCAGTGTACATAAAAGGAAAAAAAAGGAAAAAATACATTCATCAGGAATCATAAGATACAACACTTTGTGATAGTCATAGGTTACTAATAGGCTCAAATCATACTAGGAAACAAACAGAACAATATAAATCGTAAGGATACAAGCAACATGGTTATAGTCCTAAGTGGGAGGAGATAGGTAATAGGAAGGATGAGAAGCAGAATAGTAATACAGTCTTAGGAGTTCATTTGACAGTGTTGTGGGAATTAGTTGTTTAGCAGAGTGATAGCATTCGGGAGGGGGGGGGTGGAAATGTCCTTGTGTCTAGTTGTTCTGGTGTGCAATGCCCTATAACGTTATTTTGAAGGTAGAAGTTTAAACAATTTATGTCCAGGATGTGAGGGGTCTGTAGATATTTTCAGAGCCCTCTTTCTCGCTCGTCCAGTCAAAATAAAATATAAAATTAAACAGAAGGAAATGATGACACAAATTGTAGATCAGGTCAATTCATGTCATCCTGATCAAATTCCTCCACCTTTCTTGAAAGTAATAAAAGTACTTTTTTTCCTCCCCCTCCCAAAAAAAGTTCATGTTTTAATTGAAAGCTACGATCTCTTTGAAATGTCATCACTGTGATACAGTATAAGAAGCACCTGAATGGGTCCCCCCCGCTTTCCTTTAGTATTTTTCATAAGGCTTTAACGCGTTTGGTTTGGGGGGGGGGGGTTAATTACCTTTGCAAGAGATAAGGTGGGTATGTCCCTAAACCGATGTTAGTTTGGCTGTTTTTATTATTTATCCAGAGTTTAATACAGACAGCTTTGTTTAGAGGCATAATAAACGATCATGCAAATTAGCAACATAGAGATACCTATACCTATATCTATATCCATATCTATATCTATCCATCCATCATCCATCTGTCTGTCTGTCTGTCTGTCTGTCTGTCTGTCTGTCTGTCTATCTATCTATCTATCTATCTATCTATCTATCTATCTATCTATCT
>WNWU01000063.1:8538165-8571204 GCA_012654045.1 Ptyas mucosa | reverse complement strand
TATCTCTATCTCTATCTCTATCTCTATCTCTATCTCTATCTCTATCTCTATCTCTATCTCTATCTCTATCTCTATCTCTATCTCTATCTATCTATCTATCTATCTATCTATCTATCTATCTATCCAGCTTTGTTTAGAGGTGTAATAAACAATCATGCAAATTAGCAATGTGGATATATATATATATATATATATATATATATATATATATATATATATAATGCAAAATGAAGCTGACAGTGCTCTTCTATTACTGGGGTCTGATTAGGGGGGGAGGTAACAAAAAAACCCTCTGACATCTGTTTATCCCCTGCAGCCAAGCTTGTATTCAGAATACAGTAATTGATTCTCAGCAGTCACTTGGGAGTCGATACCGACTCACTTTTTCCACACCGCACCACGCAGGTAGCTCGGCAGCTAATTCCGAATGTACATCGGCATCGTTATCTCCTGGTGAACTGTGACCCAAAACACTTTAGAGGCTCAGATGAAAGTGCTTCCTCAACCCTCCAGTGCTGAGGGGATCCAGGATTCCTCAGCCTGGTAATTCACACAGGACGCCCAATCAGAAACATTCCCCTTTGAAGCCCTCCTCAGCTGGGGAGGCCATGAATCATTCATAAGTTCTCTTTCTGCAACCAGACGAAAGGCGAAGATGAGGAAAAGCTCGCCTGTATTATTCAGGACGGCATCCTCAATGAGCCTCCCCGTGTTCAGCAAATTGCTACAACGGTTTTCTGCTTAGTCCTCACCTGTACACAGCCACAGCCTTTTGTGTACCAGCCTTTTCTTTCTTCAACCCCGCCTCTGGCGTGTTTTAACAGAAAGAGGCTAATTGTTCAGGAGGGCATTAGCTTTGTTTCAAATACGAGGAGGAGGAAATTAGCAACCATCGGAACTGGAGGAGAGGGTGGGTGGCAGGGCACGGCCTTCTGACTCTAAGTAACACCAGAAATCTTTGCTTTGAAATGTCGGGGTCACCTAATGACCGGGGGGTAACGAAAATTTCCATTTTAAAACCAAAGAGGGGCAGGGATAGATGGGGCTTTCCGATTATTGTTTGATTTTCTTTCCCACCCACGCCCCCCAACTAATACTTGCCTACCTGACCGTTACAATGAAGCATTGGATATCCTGCGATCCAATGGTCAGTGGCAACATTTTAAGCCAGGCCGCAAAATTTTAAAACAATATCAAATTAAAATCTGGGCTGAATTGATTAAAGCCATGAGTAGCTGACGGTTATTAGATTATCTCAGCAATCCTTAAAACATTTTCTAAAAGGTAATTATTATCTCCAGAATACAAATGGGGGAAAGGAAGAGAAACTGGCAGTAATTGAGATACGAAACGGGAATTTCGTTCCAAGAAAAATTCTTCACGCTACATTTATCCCCGTTCTAAGTATGTATCAAATATAATCAATTGGAGAGGAAATAGTACAGGACAAGGCATTGATCAATGCTTTTTAAATCTTTATTTCTGAAAGTCAAAAGGTAATTATTTGGTGAAAGGTTAGAAAACTATAAACAAGGTTGATTTTTATTTTTTTATTTTTTTCTCTTTCTCTTTAGAATTCTGCAACTCAAGCAACGCCCAACTAACAATAGCATAAGTAGCTACCGTATTTTTCGGAGTATAAGACACACCTTTTTCTCCCCTAAAAGGGGGTGAAAATTTAGGTGTGTCTTATACACTGAATGTAGCCCCGCCCATCCACTGGCCTCTGCCTCGCAACAGTTACCTCCTTGCAAGCAAAAGCAAGAAAAAACAGCTCCTTTCAGTTTCAGCACAGGCTAATTAGCACAAGTTGATTGGATCGGCCTCCTGACTCTCAGCTGATTTGCTCTCAGCTGTTTTGTGCAGGGCTCTGCTGCTTGCTTCAAAGAGGTAAGTTGCTGGAACAGATTTTTTTTCCCCTTGTGCTAATCAAGCTATGCTGAAAATGAAAATGAAAGTAAAGCAGGCTGTTTGCTGTTTGCTGCAATGAGGCAAAATTGCTCACAGGCAGAAGGAGATTTCTTTTTCTTCATTTCCTCACCAAAAAAGGTAGGTACGTCTTATACTCCGGTGTGCTTTATACTCCGAACAATACGGTAAGCAGTCTAAATCTAAGGAAATATTTCCTAAACATATATGTAATTAACCTTTAATACACTATGCAGTAATAATTTAAATAACTTTTGAATGAGTTAGGGTTAGGGTTACTTGTTCAGTTACTTGCATTTATTTATTTGTTCATTCATTCATTTTATGACATGAAAGACATGGATAGCAGCAGTAAAGGTGTATAGAAAGACATAATAATACGGTACACATAAGGTGAAGATATGTGGTCAATTTTGTAATGTATGAGAAACTCAAGAAGTTTTATATTGAATTACAGGTTACATTTTAAAAACGCGTTGCAAATTACTTGTAAAATGCATTAGGCAAATGCACGGAACTAAATCAGCTATGTCTCCATACATTTATCAATTCCTAAAAACGTGAAACAACAAAAACAACAAAAAATAAGGAGAGAGCAACCTAGAACTAAGGAGAGATTTCTTGACAGTTAGAACAATTAATCAGTGGAACGACTTGCCTCCAGAAGTTGTAGGTAACCCATCCTTGGAGGTATTTAAGAAGAGATTGGACAACCATTTGTCTGAAATGGTATAGGGCAGTGATGGCTAACCTTTTTGCCATCGCGTGCCAGGAAGGGGGGCAGGGAGGGCACGCACGTGTGTGTCCACACCCATAATTCTATGCAAAAAACGGCCGTTTTTGGCCTCCAGAGGGCCTCCTGGGGAGTGGGGAAGGCCGTTTTTGTCCTCCCCAGGCTCCTAGAGAGGCTCTGGAGGCTGGGGACAGCAAAAAACGTGCCTTCCGGTCCCACTGGAAGTTGGCAAACAGTCCGTTTCTGGCCTCTGGGGGGCCTCTGGAGGGTAGGGAAGGCTGTTTTCATCCACCCCAGGCTCTTAGAGACACTCTGCAGGCTGGGGACAACAAAAAACAGGCCTTCCCCACCACCCCCCGAGGCCCTACGGAGGCAGGAAACAGCCTGTTTCCCTACTTCTGGTGGGCCCAGAAGCCTCGAAAATGAGCTCGTGTGCCCACTGATATGGCTACGTGTGCCACCTGTGACACGTGTGCCATAGGTTCGCCATCACGGGTATAAGGTCTTCTGCTCAACTAGAAGACCTCCAAGGTTTCTTCCAACTCCGCTTTTCTGTTATAAGAAAAATAAAGGCCTGTTTGGGCAGAATGTATGAAACAACATGAAAAAAAGACAGTTTGCATCTAAACATGTTTATATTCCTATTTGAAAACCATCTAGCATACGTTTATACCAAGTGCAAGTGTTCTGACCCAACTCCCAAACACGACAAACCACAACAGCATAACACAACAGGCCACAACACGACAAACCACAATAGGCCACAACAGCAAGCTTAGAGAAGGTGGAGAGTAAAAAGCCAAAGAAGCTGAACAGTGAGCGACTACTACACCTCAGCTGATGAGGGAAAATCAAGTTCTATCAGATCAAAGAAAGGGAGTAGAGCTGAAACTTGGAAACATCTTTGAGAGCCTGCCAAAGAAACAGATTCCAAACCTTCAAAGGGAAGAGGCACCGAGGACCAAGAGACAGAAAGGAATCGTGAAGGACGGAAGGGATGCAACTGTGCCCCCTTTTTTAAAAAAATGAATTAGTGATTCAATAGAATGAGAAATTAAAAAATAAAGTGTGTGTCGGTCAAATCTATCACCTTGTGAATTGTGCTGTTTAATAGCAAAGATGTAACCGAACAATTCCCAAGATGCAACAAATAGCCAAGTATTATTTCTCGGTAATCTTTGAGGGAACAAATGACTCTCCAAATGGTTCTCAAAAAAACATATGTAAGCAGACCAGGGGTGAAATCCAGCAGGTTCTGACAGGTTCTGGAGAACCGGTAGCGGAAATTTTGAGTAGTTCGGAGAACCGGCAAATGCCACCTCTGGCTGGCCCCAGAGTGGGGTGGCAATGGGGATTTTGCAGCATCCTTTCCCGGGAGTGGGGTGGGAATGGGGATTTGGCAGTATCCCTCCCCTGCCACGCCCAACAAGCCACGCCCAACAAGCCACGCCCAACAAGCCACACCACACCCAACAAGCCACGCCACAGAACCGGTAGTAAAAAAAAATTGAATTTCACCACTGAAGCAGACTATTTTGTGTTGGGTAGATTTTGTCTCAGACAGTTTTTGTTCAGTTAACTGAAACAAAAAACAAAAAAAAAAGCAATAAAAATGACCAGAGGGTTAAAAAGACTGAAGGAATGTTTAGACTTGAGAAGAATGACAGAAGCCATGAAAGCATCTTCATGTATACCCATCTTTATATGGGAGGGTTGTTTTAATTGGGGTAAAAAGCACATTGGGAAATTAAAGGTCAGTAATAGAGCCATAATGATGGCAAAGAATTGCAGATATTGAATACGTATAAAAAAAGCTTAATAAATAAAACAAAAAGCGTACATCCTTTTGGAACTGCGTGAAGGGTTGAGATGGGGGTGGAAAAAAACCCATAGTATGTCCATGACCTTGGAGGGAGCCTTAAACTTTGACATAATTATAGATGTGCACCTTTCTAACTTGTCAGTCTGGCTTTTCCCTAAGGATTCTGCTTTTCTCAGTTTCCTAGAAGCGTACAAAAGTCAATAGTCAAAGATCTTCCACAGAATACACAGATGAGTCTCACACATATGGGCGATCAATTATCCAGTGGGGAGGGAGGGAGGGAGGGAGGAAGGGGGGAGGAGGAGGAGGAGGAGGAGGAGGAGGAGGAGGAGGAGAAAGGCAAGCAAACAGGCAGGCAGGCAAGAGAAATGTTAACATATTTATTTATCGCATGGTACGTTCACGTCACGTTTTGATAAAAACACAAAAGAGATATATAAATATCAGATATTATAAATGTATGTCTAGATTACAGGTGTAATTTTTTTTAAAAAAAAATTTTTTTTGGCTTCATTTGTCACAGCCAGGAAATCAGCAAAATCTCCATTATAGGCTCTGTTTTGGCAATCTGTCACTATATGTTGGATAGTTTGTTTTTCAGCCCCACAGCCACAATTCGGCCTTTTGTCCCAAAGGTGCTTTTCCAAAAGGGAATTGGACTTTATTTTTGGTTTCTTTTTTCTTTGAAAACATTTCATTTCTCATCCAAGAAGCTTTTTTTTTTTTTTTTTTTAGTTCTGCTTCTTGGATGAAGATTTTTGGCTGAGAAGTGAAATGTTTTCAGAGGAAAGAAAAAACAAAACAAAACAAGAAAGTCCAGTTATCTTTTGCAAAAGCACCTTTGGGGCAACCATGACCTGAATGATTAACAATCTCCATAGATACATTTTGCCCCACATATACAGGGCACATCTACCATGGCCAGTGAGAATTCGGTTCAGTGTTGTCCCTATCGCATGGAGCAGGTCAAATCCAGGTGGTTTTTCCAAGATGCAGAGGAAAGGTTGACATTGCAGGGAGGAAATTTTCTATCCAATGTTGTTTCTGCATATTGTATGCGCTAAAACAGGAGTCAGCAACCTGTGGCTCTGGGGCCGCATGTGGTTCTTTCATCCCTCTGCTACGGTTCCCTGTCACTGGTCGGCTCCACAATTGATAGGGCTTTCGGTTAGGACAGGTAGAGGAAAAAGGACGCCATGCTAGGAGGAGACTCTATGGTGTGGGAACCGGACTTCCAGCTGGCTCCAGATTTGAATGGGGGGGGGCTTCCAGTTAGGACCTTTGTGGCTCTTTGAGTGTTTAAGGTTGTTGTGTTAAAATCATCTTCTATAAGTACTTAACCCAGGGGTGAAATGTAAAATGTGTTACTATCGGTTCTGTGGGCGTGGCTTGGTGGTGGGGGTAATGTGACTGGGTGGGCGTGGCCAACTTCTTTTTTTAAAAAAACTTTTCAAAGCATTTTTTCTAATGCTTTGAAAAGCCTCTGGCGATCAGGCAACTCAGCTGGGATCGTCAGAAAGACTTTTTAAAAAATGCTTTGAAAAGCTTCTCTGCTGATTAGGCAACTCAGCTGGGATCGTCAGAGAAGCTTTTTAAAAAATGCCTCTCTGCTGATCAGACAACTCAGCTGGGATCATCAGAGACTTTTCAAAGCATTTTTAACCACTTCTTTCGGCCAAGAGGTTGCAGAAGAAAATGCTTTCAGGAGCCTCTGATGATCCCAGCTGAGCCGTGCGATCATCAGAGGCTTTTTTTTTTAACTTTTAAAAGTATTTTTTCGTCGGAAGAGTTTGTAGAAAAAATGCTTTTAAAAGTAAAAAAAAAAAGCCTCTGATGATCGTACAGCTCAGCTGGGCATGGGGGTGGGGGGGGTACAGGGATTTTTGCTACCGGTTCTCCGAACCACCCGCCGCCATCACTACCAGATCGGGCGATCCAGTCCGAACCGGGAGCATTTCACCCCTGACTTAACCTCGAGTACTTTAATATGTTAACGTATGAGTGACAACTTCAATATTTGCAGTCTTACTACTGAAGGTAACTGCAAAGAAATGTGTTCTGTTTTGTTGAAATGCAACTATACCTACTTTTACTAAAGCATAAACTGGGGTGGGCTGTGCTTCTCTTCCTAGCTCTGTGCTGTTGAAGAACTTTGCACCATAGGCAGTCTTCAACTTACGGCCACAATCGAACCCAAGGCTGTTGTTAAGTGAATTGTGTAGCATTTTACGACCTTTTGTGCCATGGTTGTTAAGCGAATCACTACAGACCCATGTGGCTATTCAACGAAACTGGTTTCCCCCCATCGTCAAACCTTCCTAGGAAGGTTGTAAATGAACCTGGGACTTTGTAATCGTTGTTAAATACATGCTGGTTGCTAAACACCCAACTTTTGATCACGTGACTGTGAGGATGCTGCAATGGTCATAAGTTTAGTTTAGTTTAGTTTAGTTTAGTTTAGTTTAGTTTAGTTTAGTTTAGTTTAGTTTAGTTTAGTTTAGTTTAGTTTAGTTTAGTTTAGTTTAGTTTAATGCAATGAGGTGCAATGAATGAAATTAAATGCCATCTTCATGTACATTATAATTATAAAAATAAAGCACAAACACACATCCTTCACATTCTATACAATTGAATTGAAAACCTCTGATATTGCATTAATATTGCACTATACAGTACAATTCAATATGGTTACTACCCTGGAATAGAAGCTGTTTTTCAGCCTATTTGACCTTGTTTTGTTATCCTGTACCATCTGCCAGATGGTAATAGTTCAAAAAAAAGGGTGCCCAGGATGAGATGGATCTTTAGGAATGTTTTGAACTTTCTTAAGACAGCGGGAGCTATAAAGCTCTTCCAAAGAGGAGAGAGGGCAACCAATGATCCTCTGGGCAATAACGTTAACCCTCTGGAGTGCTGTCCTATCTGCCACTGTGCAACTGGCAAACCATACACAGCAGGGATGGGTTCTACTTACCTTTACTACTGGTTTGTAATGGGATCGCGTGTGTGCTCCGCTGGTGCATGTGCCTTGCTTCTACGCACATGCCTTGCTTCTGTGCATGCACAGATCGCTGATGACAACATCCTGGGCGGTGGGCAGGGCCTCCCGCCAGTTTTACTATCTGTTCTTGCGAACCGGTCCAAACCGGGGGCAACCCTCCCCTGATACACAAGTGCAGTAAGTTAAAATATTCTCTATGGTGCAGCAATAGAAGGCCACCAGCAGTTTTTCATTCCATTGTTGTTTCCTGAGAAGTCTCAGGTAGTATAATCTCTGCTGGGCCCTTTTGACCAGTGCTGCAATGTGAGCGTCCCAAGTCAGGTCCTCTTTTATGCTAACACCCAGTAACTTAAAACCGGCCACTTGCTTCACTCTGTCTCCATTGATAAGCAAGGGCTGGATGTCTGATCTGTTCCTTCTATAGTTCACTATAAATTCTTTGGTCTTATTGGTGTTAAGGGCCAAATTATTGTCTCCACACCATGAAAGCAACTGGTCCACCTCATCTCGATAGGCAGACTTATTCCCCCCGGGAGATGAGTCCCACCACTACTGTATCATCTGCAAATTTAGTAATAGCATTACTGGCATGAGTGGGAATGCAGTCACGCACATAAAGAGTAGTAAGTAAGTAAGCTTTTATTGCGGTCAAAGACCAAATTATATACACATAAAAAAGGAGTATGTTTTACAAATATAGATAGATCATGTGACAGTGCACCATCTACTGCCTCAAATACAAACTGTACTATCAATACTAGGAATCCTCTGCCGTAGGGCTTGCCCGTCTCTTCTCCCGTTTTTTTCCAGCCACGACTGTGGCAAAAAATTTTGCCACCTTTGAGGTTATGTTGGGGTCTGTGTCCTGGAGTAGGAAGTAAAGGCTAAACATATCAGGTGAACCGGGGAATCTCTGGGAAATAGGAGAAATGAATCTTGATCTTATATCCCGGTAGTGGGGACATACGAATGTAATATGGAACAGGGTTTCCGGGGATCGGCTATCACATGTACAGTAGGTGGGTTTTACCCCCCCCCCGAGAGCCTACTATCGAGGACGTTTGAGGGGATCACATTAAAACGTGCTTTCATAAATGCGAACCTGTGTTTGATAGAATGTAATGCGGAGAGGTAAGGCGGGGGGTGAGACGAGGGGACAATGCCAAGGGAAAACGGTGAGCATGTTCCTGATCCGTGTGCCAGATTTAATTGTCTATCAATGTCGTCCAGCCGTTGAAAGATCAACGATTTGGCAGCATCGGGGCCTAGGATAAAAGCTTCAATGGGGGAAATCCCGATCATCAAAAGTTTTGTATGGATATTACGGGCCCAGGGACTAAGAAAAGGGTCCCGCCATAGGCATTGGCCTAGGTAATAGCCTGGAAATCTAGTCCACAGGGACAGCCAGTAGCCAATTGCACGTTTCCACAAGATTGTATTGAGTGAGGATATACCCAGTTCCAGACGAATTGCGGCATTGCTTACGCAGGGGGGGACTCCCATCAGACGGCGTAGGAACTGGCTGTGGACAGACTCAAGAGGAGAAATGTTGGATTGGACCCAGAGGGAGGCGCCGTAGGTGATAGCTGCTATCACCTTTGCCCTATAGACTTTTAATGCTGAGGGGATGTGATGAGCACCCTCAGTATGAAAAAAATGCAGGAGGGCATGGGTGGAAATCTTAGCCTTGTTACAGAGATACTTAATCTGCGCAGGCCACTTGGTATTGGATTGAAAGAGGATACCTAAATATTGAAATCTGTGGACCTGTTCCACTGGGATTCCATCAAGGTGCCATTGATAGATTTTCCTGCTTCTTGTAAAAATCATGATTTTGGACTTAGAGTGGTTTATATGCAGTTGGTTAGTAGAGCAATAGGCAGAAAGGATTTTTAAGGCTCTAAGTAGGCCCACCCGGGAAAATGAAAGTATTGCGGCATCGTCAGCGTAGAGCAGGAGTGGGCATCTATAATCAGCTAGTCTAGGGGCATGGATGTGGGCCATGTGATCTGAAAATGCCTTTCTCCAGTCACTGATATATAGGTTAAAGAGAAGGGGTGCCAGTATACACCCCTGCCTAACCCCCTTGTTAATGGGGATAGCGTTAGAGAGGTCCCCCTGCGGGGTAAGGCGCACTTTTGCTTCTGTTCCATCATGCAATTGGGAGATAAGCCAGAGTAATCTTTTGTCAATACCCCAGGCAGAAAGTTTGGCCCACAGCTTAGCTCTAGGGATGCTGTCGAAGGCAGCCTTTAGATCTATAAAGGCGACGCAGAGACGACCCTTCTTGGGAGTGGAATATTTTACGGCAAGATGATGAAGGATCAAAGCATGATCAATTGTAGAGTGGTCTGGACGGAATCCTGCCTGCTCATATCCGAGCAGGTCGGCCTCTTCAGCCCAGCACTCCAGTTTGGACAGGAGGTAGCGGGCATAGAGTTTCCCCAACATTGAAAGAAGGCTGATGTTACGGAAGTTGCCGGGATCAGAATGGGCGCCTTTCTTATGTATTGGAATAATTATGGCATCCTTCCAGAGCTTGGGGATGAGGCCCGTTTGGTTGATTGCATTAAATACCTCGGTAAGAACCGGGGTCCACCAGTCCTTATGGGCTAGAATGGCTTCGGCTGGGATAAAGATAAAGAGTATAGAGTAAAGGACTCAACATGCAACCCTGTGGTGTACCAGTGTTAGGAATAAGGGCTGAAGAGATATGATTACCTAATCTGACCCTCTGAGAGCAGCCAGACAGGAAATCCATAATCCAAAGGCAGAAAGACCAAGATTTATAAGTTTAGACACTAGTCTATGTGGAAGTATTGTGTTAAATGCAGATCTAAAATCTATAAGGGTGAGAATCGGGTGAAATGCTCTGAAGTCTGCTACCAGTTCGCTTTGCTTCGCGCGCATGCACACCGCAGGCGCTAAGTAGCCTTTTCTGAGTCTGCAAAGGTAAGTAGAACAGTGAGGGGGCGGGAGAACAGCTGTGCCGCGCAATTTAATTTCAATTTTCAATTTCAATTTTCAATTTAATTCAATTTATATGTCACCCCTCTCCGAAGACTCAGTGCGGCTCACAATACATTTAAAATCCTAATAAAAAACATTTAAAAATTAAAAATATTAAAACATTAAAATTCATTCCTACCATTCAAAGCAGGATTTCCTGCTTTCTAGCAAATATAAATCATGCAGCACAGCTGATTGTCGCACAGCTGATTGTCGGAACTTTTTAAAAACTTTTTAAAGCATTTTTTTACTACCGGTTCCAGCAAACCGGTAGTAAAAAAATCCTTAAAAGGTTAAAAAAAAAGTTCTGACAATCAGCTGTGCGACAATCAGCTGTGCCATGCAATCGTTGGAACTTTTTTTTTTTACCTTTTTTTAGCATTTTTTAATTACCGGTTCTAGCGAACCGGTTCGGGCGAACCAGCCTGAACCGGTAGCATTTCACCCCTGGTGAGAACTAGTCATAAGCCACATCTTCAGTGTCATTGTAACTTTGAACCATCATTAAGTGAATGGTTGTAAGTCAAGGTCTACTTGTAATTACATGACAAATGCAGTTAAATGACATTTATGCTATAGTTCAAAACTGTTGTAGGGTAAAACCTAACAGCACAGAGTGTGACTTGTGGATAACGAAACCCCTGTTTCATAATTCACCTCCAGATGAACTCAAAATATCATCTAAACAGATCAGATGTGATAGGAGAGTAGTTAAATAGCTGATTAATACATAAAACTTCCAAGAAGAGATGAAGAGACACCCTCATTAAAAATGCAATTGATAAATTTATCATATAGGTTAATGGAGAAAATCAGACGTGGAATTAAGCTCTCTTCCCTATCATAATGATGATTGAAAGCAAACAGCCAAGTTTCTTCACTGCTTGCTGCGTAGGGAGTCAAACTAAAACTGCAAAGCAAAAGAAAATCTGACAGGGAGAAAAATTTCCAGCCCATCATAGAAACATTTTATGTTTTAACTATTTAAAAAAGAGGTGAATCTTTCCTGATTTTTGGACTGAACTCATTCTGAAGACTTCGCGAGAGTTTTTGATGCGGCACCAAGATTTCCTGCCATTTTAACAAAAAAAAGAATGATATTCTTTTAAATAGTTGTTATTCTTTTAAACAGAAGAGCAGTGTGGTGGCCTAGTGGTGAAGACACTCGCCTCCCACTCGGAAGGTTGAAAGTTCAGTCCTAGGTAGCAGCAGATATTTCTCTCCTAAAGCACAATGGTAAAAATATCTGCTGCGAACTCCATGTGGTGTCAGGAAGGGCATCCGGACAGCAAATGCTCAACTCCATCCAGTTGCCACAACTCTACTCCAAATTAAGGGATAACAGGGTCATAAAAAGAAAACAAATCTTTTAAACAGAAACTACAACTTTCATATCTCAAACTGAAAAGTCACAGTCATTTCTTCCGCAAATGATTTAAAACAAAAACTCTAGGCAACTAGCAAAACATAAAAACAAAAAATAAAAACAGTAAGAAGAATAAAGAAAGATGCCAGATAAAAAATATTGGATTCCATAATTTTCAAGAACAACCTCCCCCTATGCTTGAAGAGAAACGTTTTTGATCAGTGTCCTACCTGCTGTAACATACCTGGTGAAACATGGACACAAATCTCACAATCGAGACACCACAAATGCTTTAAGTGGTGCAAAGAGCCATGGAAAGATGCATGCTTGGCATTACAATACAAGATAGAAAGACCTGTGTGTGGATTAGAGAACAAATGCAATTATACGATATCATCAAGAGAGTAAAAGAACTGAAATGGAAATGGGCTGGTCACATAGCAAGAAGAACGGATGGCAGGCAAACCAAGGCAGCCTGTTGTGGTCCACCAGCAGCCTGCGGAGCTGGCAGAGGAGTCAGACAGTGAGGAGGTTGGGGAGGAACATGGGCTAGTCCTGGAGTCTGGGGAAGGCCCGGACGAGGGCTCTGCATAGGAGGCAGAGATGGGGCCAGGGCCCTCTGGAAGTGATGCGCAGACTCCGGAACCCCCAGAGTTGGACAGCAGAGAGGCAGAGGAACAGGAAGAGCCTGTTCCTAGTGCATGCATGCGCAGAGCTGCCAGAAGGCAAGAGCAGCTAAAGTAAAAGGGGCAACTTGGGAGTAAGGCCAGGAAATGATTGGCCCGTCCCATAAGACTTAAAAGAGAAACAAAGGCACTTGGATCTTTTGCAGGAAAGCAACATTGCTAACTCTGTTTCCAGTCGGCATCTCTTGTTTGTTTCTGAACTTCGTGGAGCTTTGCCAAGTAAGGCCTTTGGCAGGTGTCAAAGAAGATAAAGATTGGTGATTATCCCGAAGGACTTCTTCCGAAGGACTTGTTTTGCAACTAATTGGGACTCAGCTGGGAATGAACGTAATTCTCAGCTGTTACAATAAAATAGGTTTGTTTGGGACTAATTGTGTATTGTAATTACTCAGTAAGCCTAGGTCACAACACAGTCATAAAATGGATCTCACTGGATAAAAAATGTCCATGAAAGAGACCTAATACAAAATGGACCAACGACATCAGCAAATATTGCGGGTCTAACTGGCAAAAGAAAGCTCAAGACCGTATAGGTTGGAAACATGCGGAAGAGGCCTTCCTCCTGCAGTGGATAGACAATAGTTAAAACGATGAAAGTTTGTTGTAGATGAAGGCATTGTTTTGGGATAGCCACATTCTGGCTGCAGAACTATGGAGTAGGTATTTAATGGGCTATATAATAGATGGAACGCAGGTTCCATCTTTTCCATTCACACATTCCATACGGCCTGTCCACTTGCGTGAATAGATATATGAATATGTTTTCACGCATGAGAAAATGGGAAGGAAAAGATAGAATCACCCCCTTACTTACTTATCCCCTCCTCCAATTTATCTGTTCTCACAGCCTGCATATGCCATCTATCCGTCCATGCGCTCTGTGTGTTCATAAGTGTATTTCAATTAGCAACTGGGTTATAGAATGATCCATAAGTGGGATTCGGATTCAGAATATTTATTAGAAAGAAAGACCAGAGAGTTAAAAATAGGCAGAGTATCTAAAGTTCTGGAATAAAATAATGACAAATAACAAAATCTCTATTAAAATCATAATTTGGCAGCCTGTCTATCAGCTGGACGTAAACAAGAGCACGGCCTAAGCTCTAATGTAATATTAATATCCTTTCATTTTGAAAGCCTATAATGTGTTAAGTATAAAACAATATTTTTTCTCTTTGCAGTCCCAATGAAATTTGTGGCTTCTGCTCTACCTTTAAGGCAGTGGTGAAATCCAAATTTTTTTTACTACCGGTTCTGTGGGCGTGGCTTAGTGAGCATGGCAGCGGAAGGATACTGCAAAATCCCCATTCCCTGCCCACTCCTGGGGGAAGGATACTGCAAAATCTCCATTCCCTCCCCACTCCTGACGGAAGAATATTGCAAAATCTCCATTCCCACCCCACTCTGGGGCCAGCCAGAGGTGGTATTTGCCAGTTCTCCGAACTACTCAAAATTTCCGCTACCGGTTCTCCAGAACCTGTCAGAACCTGCTGGATTTCACCCCTGCTTTAAGGATTTTTTCCCCATGCCCATAATAGCACTTCCAGAAGGAGGAAGAATTTTCATCAGAATTTTCTGAATCTAAGAGAGGAAAGTACGTGTGTGAACAGGCTATACATAAATATTTATATGTAAAAGATCAAAAGAAAGGGGAGTGGCAATTACCCTGCTCTGTCTTAAAGGGGGTATCATAAAATCTGATGGGATAACAGATCTATAATTCTTTGATAATTTAAAACATGCTACCTTGATGAGATGATGCAGATGAAGATCTGTCAACCGCTTTCCTTTCCTGCAGTTAGTTCTTTTAACAAGACGTATTTCAGCACAGTCTTGCCTGAATTATCTGATCTTTTAACTGAACTTGATATAGAAATCAATTTAAAGAGGCTTTCTTTTTAAGGTAAGGTAATAAAAGATAAGGTGGAATTAAGAAACTGTTTTTCTGCCCAATATCTGTCAAGAGTGAAACTCTGGCAGCTACGTGCTTCATTGTTTCAATTTCTCATTAGAGGAAGGGGCGGGGAGAGGGGTGCTATTCAGCAGGTTCTGACAGGTTCTGGAGAACCGGTAGCAGAAATTTTGAATAGTTCAGAGAACCAGTAGCTGAAATTTTGAGTAGTTCAGAGAACCGGTGGTGGAAATTTTGAATAGTTTGGAGAACCAGTAACAGAAATTTTGAGTAGTTCAGAGAACCAGTAGAGGAAATTTTGAGTAGTTTGGAGAACCGGCAAATACCACCTCTGACTGGCCCCAGAGTGGGGAGGAAATGGAGAGTCTCCTTCCCCTGCCATACTCACCAAACCATGCCCACCAAGCCACACCATGCCCACCAAGCCACACCCACAGAACTGGTAGTAAAAAAATTTGAATTCCACCACTGGCAGGGAGGTGTTGGTTATGAATGGGTTAACCAGAGAAATGAAACTACTATAGCTCCACTGAAGCTTGTGAGAGTCTGGAAACTTTTCAAGGACATCTTTGCAGGTGTGCAGTTGAGGCAGATGGTTCCCGTAACAAAAAGAACATGGTCTGTGTAAAAGCCTGGGGGCTTGGCTGGGAAAATCATTGTTTAATACTACAAACTGGGGCCTGAGGATCTCAGAGTTAGTTTTACCTCAACCTTACTATGCCATGTATTCAAGAAACAGTAAGCTTTTCAGAAACAAAATGGTCCTGGACTTTTATTAGGATGCTCAAGTTGGATGTTGACAATATCATTTGAAACTTGCCTTTTTGGTGTGGTGCCCTTAAAAATGTAAGGACTTCCTCAAATCAAGTCAAGCTCACTTCCTGGGGCTACATGAATACGTCAATGTAAATACAAGGAGTCCTTGACTTATGGCCACAACTGAGTCCAACATTTGCATTTGTTAAGTGAGCTTTGCCCCATTTTACAACTTTTCTTGCCACAGTTGTTAAGTGAACCACTGCACTTGTTAAGTTAGTAACTGGGTTGTTAACTGAATCTGGTTTCCTGCTGACTTTGCT
Source organism: Ptyas mucosa (assembly GCA_012654045.1). Classification (NCBI taxonomy): domain Eukaryota; kingdom Metazoa; phylum Chordata; class Lepidosauria; order Squamata; family Colubridae; genus Ptyas; species Ptyas mucosa. The sequence goes on along the minus strand of WNWU01000063.1, from coordinate 8,555,667 downwards.
TATCTGTTGTAGCCTGTCAGCTGCCTGTGCGGATTGTAGCTGATTCTGACAGCGAGGAGGCTGGTGTGGTGTTGCGCCAACAGCCTGAGCAGCTGTCACTCAAATCAGACAATGAGGAGGCTGGAGAAGATGTGGTGCCAGAGGCAGGGATTCAGCCAGGGCCTTCAGAACCTCCAGAAGCTCCTTTAAGTGAAGAGGACGAAAAGGAGGAGCCTCTTCTCGATGCACGGGCGCGCAGAGCTGCCAAAAGGCAGGAGTGGCTCCTCAGGAGGAGGTCTCCTCGAGAGTAAGGCTTGGGGCTAATTGGCCACTCCCTTAGCCTATTTAAGGAGGAACGCCGACTGAAGCAAGTTGTAGGGAACAATTTTAGTTCACTCTACTTCGCATCTGGATTCTCTGCACATTGCTTCTGGGATTTCTGCCAACCTTCCTAAGATTTTGATTACTTTATCTTTGGTTTCCTGTAGACTGTTAAAAAAGCTTATTAACAGCCTTTGTTTTGAAAAAGACTGAGTTAGTTTAGTAAATTAAGTTTTGTACAACTTCGTGTGTGCTGTGTTCTTTGGGATCCGTAGCTGGGGCAGAACATTATCAGAAGACGCAAAAAGGTGATGGCACCAGGATACTACAATTGTCATGAATATCAGCCAGTTGAGAAGCATCTGAATTTTGATCATGTGATCATGGGGCTGCTACAACGGTCACAGGTGTGAAAAATGGTCATGTCACTTTTCCACCTACCATTCTCATTTCAAATGATCACTAAATGAATGGTTGTAAGTCAAGGACCACCTGTAACTTCATGGAAGTTGCTCGATACTGCTTTTTTCTTTCTTTCTTTCTTTTTTTAAAAATAATTTTTATTAAAAAGTTTTGTTTTTTTAAAAACAAAAAAAGAATCTTTTACAATTTTCTTCTTTTCAACAATTTCGCATCAGTAAACGTTTCTTACATATCCATTTTTTCTCCCTTATTTCAATTTATCCTTTATACATATAATTCTAATATTGATTTATTTACATATATACATATAGATAACAACGTGCACAATTTTGTTCCTACGATCTGCATCTTTTCTGTTTCCTCTTGTTTGTTACTGCATTTCCACTCCTATATCTTTCTCATTTACTCTTTCCTCGCTTTTTATCCCTCTCCTCTAACCATTCATATCATTTCTCCCACACTGTATAATATTCTGTTTCCTCTTTTTCTTGTATTTCCTTTGTAAGTTTGTCCATTTTTGCACATTCCGAAACTTTTCTAATCAGATTATCTTACGTCGGCATACTGCTTTTTTCAACGTCAATTATTTTTTTCAGTGTCTTTGACTAGCAATTATGCCCTGCAGTCAGAATGATTGGAAGGTTTTTTTTTTCTTTTCTATTAAAATGTTTGCATCTTGCCTTTTTGGTGCAGACATACCGTGTAGTTTGCAAAAGAACCCTGAAACATGCATATACACCGACTGATGAAAATGTTAACAGTGCAAAACAACTGCAAGAAATCTTTGAACTCCAAATGCATTTCAAAGAACAACAAAAAGAAAATATTATAAATTCAAGGCTTTTCCCCCTCAATGTTTGGTTCTAGCTGTACGCCAAAAGGCTCATAACCCTATCAGAATCGTGTAAGCTGTCTGGCCCACATAGGTAGAATTTCATAGAATGCACACCAAAAACTAAAAGCCATCGACTTGATTTCGTACCAGCTGAGCTCATATGTAGATAAGGAAACATTCTGGTCAAGATCATTTAGAGTCTTAAAAATCTGATCTCAACTGAGAAGTAAATTGATAGCTAGTTCAAATGAAACATACCAGAACGACTCGATCATAACAGAATAGATTAGATAATCGATTTGTGGCAGCAATTGAAACTCTTTTCAAGACAGAATCAGAATTCAAACTCTTTTCGAGATTGCCCCAGCTACGGATCCCAAAGAACACAGCACACACAAAGTTTGTACAAAACTTAAATTTACTAAAATAACTCAGTTTTTTCCAAACAAAGGCTGTTAATAAACTTCCTTAACAGCCTACAAGAAAACAAAGATAAAATAATCAAAATCTTACGAAGGTTGGCAGAAATCCCAGAAGCAATGTGCAGAGAATCCAGATGCGAAGTAGAGTGAACTAAAATTGTTCCCTACAACTTGCTTCAGTCGGCGTTCCTCCTTAAATAGGCTAAGGGAGTGGCCAATTAGCCCCAAGCCTTACTCTCGAGGAGACCTCCTCCTGAGGAGCCACTCCTGCCTTTTGGCAGCTCTGCGCGCCCATGCATCAAAAAAAGGCTCCTCCTCTTCGTCCTCTTCACTTAAAGGAGCTTCTGGAAGTTCTGAAGGCCCTGGCTGAATCCCTGCCTCTGGCACCACATCTTCTCCAGCCTCCTCATTGTCTGACTTGGGTGCCAGCTGCACAGGCTGCTGGCGCAGCACCACACCAGCCTCCTCACTGTCAGAATCAGCTACAATCTGCACAGGCCGCTGACGGGCCACAACATAGATTCATCTAGAAAGCACAAATAAAACATAGGCATGGGAGTGGATCATTATAATACTTGTAATCAAGTTCGATTTATCTAAGTTATTGCCTGTCTATCTGTTGTGTCCGCATAGATAAATCTAGGTTTATCTATATGGACAATAGATGGGAATAACATGGATTGCCATCACCATATTGGTACTGAAAGTTCAACCTAAATCTACAAGTAGCATTATGAAGCGGTTTTATGAAAATATTAAACAGCTTAAAGTATCTGTATCTGTATTATCTATCCATATCTATTCATGATTCCAGAAACATTACAACTAGAACAGTGGTAGAATTCAGGTTTTTTTACTATGTGTTCTGTGGGCGTGGCTTGGTGGGCATGGTGTGGCTTGGTGGGCGTGGCAGGGGAAGGATACTGCAAAATCCCCATTCCTTCCCTACTCCTGGGAGAAGAATATTGCAAAATCGCCATTCCCACCCCACTCTGGGGCCAGCCAGAGCTGGTATTTGCCAGTTCTCCGAATTACTCAAAATTTCCGCTACCAGTTCTTCAGAACCTGTCAGAACCTACTGGATTTCACCCCTGAACTAGAAGTTTTCAACTGATGTGATTAGAAGGTCAAGAAGAGACATAGATACATACTACATTCATACAAACATATGCATATACAAACACACACACAAAATGGTACCTCAGTACTTGGTGTCAATATGTCCCAAGAGATGTGACAAGTATTAAAAAGGACATGTTCCAAACAAACCACATGACTTACCATGTGACCCTTTCTGTCTTCCCCTTTTCCTATGTCAGTGACCTTTCCAGCATGGCCAGCTTCCTGTCCACCCTCTGTGGTCATCCCCCTCCGTTTGCAGCGTCTTCCCAGCATGGCTGACTTCCTCTCCATTGTCCACAGCTATCCCACTCATCCTATTGCAGCATGTTAAATACCAAACAAATACTGAGTACCGGGGCAACATTTTCACATCAAAATGTGTCAACTACCAAATTCAACGCGTTTTGAAGCAGTTGAGTACTGAGGTACCACTCTGTGTGTGTGTGTGTGTGTGTGTGTGTGTGTGTGTGTGTGTGTGTACAAGTTTAAGAACTTTATATGGAAGTCTGGAAATAAACCTGATTTCAGCAGCTTCTGACCAGTTCTGGAGAACTGGTAGCAGAAATTTTGAGTCGTTCGGAGAACCGGTAGTAAAAATTCTGATTGGCTCTGTCTCCATCTATGCTCTGCCTCCCAAGTCCCAGCTGATCGGGAGGAAATGGGGAGTTTGCAGTAACCTTCCCCTGGATTGGGGAGGGAATGGAGATTTTACAGTATCCTTTCCCTGGAGTGGGGTGGGAATAGAGATTTTACGGTATCCTTCCCCTGCCATGCCCACCAAGCCATGCCTACAAGCCACACCCAAAGAACCGGTAGTAAAAAATTTTGAAACCCACCACTGGTATCAGGGGTTAAGGATAAGTAGGGTTACTCCCTAAAAAGTATTCTTATTGCTTACATGTACCTGTAAAATCCCAACATGATGAGAAAAATCTGAATATTGGAAATTGGGGAGGATTCTAGTGATTTCTCTACATGGATGCAGAATATGAAATGAGAAGTTGCTGTTTTTCTTTGATTCTTCTGGTTGAATCTAACAATCCAAGTATCATTTCTTAATCTTTTTAAGCTAAGTCGGTAAAATCATTTATTTGATCAACGATCGGAACAATAGTGAGAATCAGACTACAAAATGAAATGACAGTGTAGTATAATAATAAGTTAATACATTATTAAATCATATGTAAAATTCTAATGAGATGACACACAACATAACTCACTCAAGGTATAATTGATGTTGTTCTGGGGCAATTTGTTTGCAGACTTTCATAGCTGTTGCTGAAAATTAGCTATATTATACTGTACGTAACCTAAGGTTTGTTATCTGATTAAAGGAAAACACTTGTATTTTGAAGGTAGAATTTACAAAAAAATTCTGAAGTGGTCTTGGTTAGGAGAGAAAGTATCTGAGATGTGCATTTAAAAATGTCAAGAGAACCAAACTAAAGCAGGAAGCATTCGGTGCTTCATTTTTTTTAATTATTATTTTTTTACAGGTGGACTTTCCATTCCCTGAATTTATTGTACTTGCAGTGATAATTGGCATGGCTATTATTATTATTTTTTTTTGCATGGTGAAATTCCTTTTAAGAGCTACAGGAAAGCTAATCCAGCCATTCTCGTTTATACTTTTTGAACTTGGTCAATTCAGAAAAGTGAAGCTTTGTTCCATTAATTTTAAATCAAAATATGTAGAATTACAAAGGTGGTTTTTTTCCCTTAAATAAGATGAACAAAATTCTATGTTTGTATAAAAAGATGGATCTCTCTCTCTCTCTCTTTCTCTTCTCCCTTTCTCCTTCTCCTTTCTTTCTCTCTCTCTCTCCTCTCTCTCTCTTTTGCTGTCTCTTTCTCTCTCTTTTTTTTCCCCCTCTCTCCCTGCATGCACACATTAAGCAGTTCCTTCAGGACATTTAAGATGGATAGCAGATAGGTGTTATTTTTATAAATATGATGAACAAAATTCTGTGTTTGTATATAAAAAAAAGATCATCTCTTCCTCTTCTTCTTCCTCTTTCTTTCCCTTTCCTTTTTCCTTCTTTCTCCCCCCTCCCTCCCATCCTCGCTCCCTCTCTCTCTGTCTCGTTCTCTCTCTTTTCCTTCTCTTTCTCCTTTCTCTCTTTCTCTGTCTCTCTCCTCTCTTTTTCTCTGTCTCTGTCTTTCTGCCTCTCTCTGCCTCTCTCCCTCTCTCTTTTCCTTCCCTCCTCTGTGGTGTGTGTGTGTGTGTGTATCCGTGCGTACATTAAGCACCTCCACCAGGACATCTAAGATGGATAGCAGAGAGGGGTTAAACCCTCCTGCTGAGTTGAATCAAGCAGGATGGCTTTCCCCTCTAGAGTGCTCAGGGAAAATAAAAAATAAAATGTTGTGTGACTGAATCTATGGCTGGAATAATAACCCCCAATCTAATTTGCCTGCTGCTGCAGTCAAAGCTTCATGATTCTGTTGTACAGCCTATATTCTCAGGCCCCCTGCTACCAGCTGTTGAAACCTTGTGCCTTGAGAGACTAGCTTTGCCGAGAAGGAAAGACAGAACTAAATTATGCTCAGAGTTGAAGCACAGGGAGGAAAAGACAGAAACCTCGAAGTTCTGTTGGAAGAAATGTCCATCTGGGTTCAGTTCCAAGTGGGGAAGAAAGACACTGGAAACATGGAGACTGCTTGAAAAGATGATTTAATGGTGGACAGGACCACGTGGTTTTGAGGTCCTGGGCAAAAAAGGCACATGGGGGAGAGAGAGGGGGGGAGGGAGGGAGGGAGGGAGGGAGGGAGGGAGGGAGGGAGGGAGGGAGGGAGAGAGAGATTTGTACTCTCTGTTGGGCTTTGAATTTGAGCTTGTATTCTGATTGGTTGTCAAGACTCCCATGGGGCTATGCAGGGATAACTTTGTAGGTTGTCTGTGTCCCAGGCTTGGTTGAGCCTTGCTGGGTGATGATGCAATGAAGGGGCTTTGGGCAATTCCTATTATGGCTCTGCCTGAAGGAGGTAGATCTTTGTTATGTAGAATAGACTGGCTCAAGCCTTAATGGCCCATTAACTAAGGGGGTGGTGGTGGCTGAGTTTCTGCCTCCCTTTTAGGGGAAATGTTCTGCCCTTTTAATATGTCCTAAAATATCTCATTTTCTTAGGAGAGGGGTGGGTGCTAACTTCCTACAGTTCAAAACGAAGAGCTGAACTATGAACCTCTACGTGCTATCGTTTGGTACTAGGCTGAAACTAATATTCAGTTCTCTTGAGTCTCTTCCTAACCTCTTGAAAATATTTCTGGGGTGCCTAGGTGCCTGCTTATTTTCAAACAAACATTGCTCTGGATTATTGGGTATATTCCCTCCTGACCATTCTGAATCAACTTTTTCTTCTTTTTATCAGTACTGAAATCTTATAAAAATAATGACACATTTCAGTACAACTAGAATACTGATCACTGCTGAATGGAATACCTGCAATTTCACATTGCCAAATGTACCACTTCTGATTTATATATCGTATAACTTGTTAGTCGTTCTTGTCAGAAGATTCATGACTGGGAAGACATGGTAACAAGGTCAGCCAATGAATAGGCATAGCAACTAAATCAGCCAATTGGGAGCTGAGACAGACTGGAGCCAGGGCATGTCTTAGTCTGCAGCTTCTGATTCTGTGCAGAGAAATGAAACTGAAACCAGTAAGTGTAAACTTGTCTGCTGTCTGCTCTGCTGAAATGAAACTGTGAATCTGCTGTTGGTATTGTAAACTTACTTCATGTATTATTGTGTATATAAAGAAGTTAATGAATCCCGCTGAATCAGTTTATCTGTGTGTGCTTCTGGGTTTGATTTTTGCAAGAAACTCTGACAGTTCTTTAACTTATAGTCAACGCAGCTCAGTTTTTGTAGACCCATTTTATTTAAAAATAAAACCGCTTCATATTTATGACGGTTGCCATGTCCCGGGGTTACGTGATCCCCTTTCACGAACTTCTGATGAGCAAAATGAATGGGAAGCCAGATTCATGTTGCTAACTTAACAAGTGCAGTGATTCCTTTAACAACTAGGGCAGGAAAGGTTGTAAAATGGGACAAATCTCATTTAACAACTGTCTTGCTTAGCAACAAAAATGTTGGGCTCAGTTGTGGTCATAAGTCGAGGACTAAGGACAATTCTGGCTTCCGAAGGAGACCATGCCTCACGTTTTAGCATCTGCGTGGGTGCAAATGTAGTAGCCCTTCTCTATATCTGGGCATATTGATATAAAGTATTTTGTTTGCCCATATTGAAAGATAGACTATACGAAGCATCCCTCCAATTACTGAATGATTTGATTCATATTTTTTTCCAGCCATTCAACCACAGCCCAGTTAGGAGACGCGTTCAATAAATACCCAGTTAATAAAATATGAAATTGCCTCTTTAATTTTGCAGGACTCCTTCTCCATATCTGAGATTATTTACGATAGAAATATCCTCAAAATGTAACATAATTTAATGTCCCACTCTATTTGTACGTAAAGTAGTAAACAGTAGAGAACACCCATTTAGGAATATACCCCTTATACTTAATATCTATACATCATTCTGTAATTTAGAAATATGAATTTCGGGTAATTTTCTATCCGTTCAGTGCAACAGCTTCCACGTTCTTTTATACAGATTTATCCTGCCCAATTAAAAAGTCTTTCGAGCTTTTACAGATTCTTGCTTGTTGTTTCATGGTTTCCCTTCTGGGTAAAAAAAAAGTAAGTAATAATATAAATAATAATAATAATAATAATATATAAATAATAATATATAAATAATAATATAATATAAATAAATAGATAATATAAAGGGTACATTTTCCAGATCATACTCAGATATGTCATTCAGCTATATAACTACTGAATACTCCCCGTTTCTGATTTAACCTCAAAAATACAGGTAGTCCTTAACATATGACCACAATTGAGCCCAAAATGCTGGTGCTAAGTGAGTCATTTGTTAAGTGATTTTGTCTCATTTTACGACCTGTCTTGTTAAGCGAATGGCTGCAGTTGTTAATTGAGTAACATGGTTGTTAAGTGAATATGGCTTCTCCATTGATTTTGCTCGTCAGAAGGTCACAAAATGGGATCGCATGACCTCGGACACTACAACCGTCATAAATATGAGTCAGTGGCCAAGGGTCTTGAATTTTGATCCCGTGACCATGAGAATGCTGAAAAGGCCCTGCGTGTGAAAAATGGTCCTAAAGTATGAGTCAGTTTGCCAGGTGTCTGACATACGATCATGGGGACGCTACCAAGGTTGTAAGCAGTGGAGGAATTCAACCAGTTTGCACGTATTCGGGAGAACCGGTTATTAACTTTCTAAGCAGTTCGGTGAACCTGTTGTTGAAAGAAATCTTATTTTGTTTTTTCCCATTTTACAAGGCTAATCCTGTAAGGAAGGCAGGAAGGAAACATTCTGGTGTTTCTAGCCTAATCTTTATTGGCCTGCTTATAGAAACTGCCTCTCTGGTTAACCCTTATTACATTGTAACAACTAAGGCAAAGCGCCCATCGATGTGAGTGACATTGAGTTGGCCACACCCACACGGTCACATGACCACTGAGCCACGCCTACCCAGCTGGTCATTAGGGCAGAGAACTGGTTGTTAAATTATTTGAATCCCACCACTGGTTGTAAGGGTGAAAAATTGGCATAAGTCACTTTTTTTCAGTGCCGCTGTAACTTTGAATAGTCATTAAATGAGCTGTTATAAGTCAAGAACTATCTGTATAGCTAGTTCTGAAAGGGATTGGATCCCAATGAAAGATCAGGTATATTTCTGAATATAAATCAATGTTGGCTGAGGAATTCTGAGAGTTGAAGTCCACCAGCCTTAAAGTTGTCACAAAGTTATTGAAAGTTGGAGACCTTTGATCATCCTCATAAAATTTTGGTCCCGTTTTTAAAAGATATCTGTATTTCACACATTTGGTAAGCATGCAAGAAAGGAATTTCTCCTATGACGCTTCTAAACTATAAAATGTTCACAATGTTTACTCTTCTTTCAAAAAAGATATCAGATTCTTCTTTACAACAATAACTTTTATTTCTTTTATAATAGTATTATTTATGTACCTTGATTTGTGTTTAACTTTGTGGCTCTTATTTTATTCTATATTTTATTTGGTTTTTAGCCATCTTTGTTGTCTGTCCTGGATGGAAATGCATTTAAAAAACAAAAGTGAAACATGATGTATATGGTCTTTTCTGTCTCCACATCTGACACTCTGCATGCTAAATGATTTTGCTTTCTTATCCACAATCTTTATTTCGTAATGTGAATAATTGAAAAGTACTAACCTTGTCTGTTATAGCCCTGTTACTGCTTTTTGACTATAATTATAAATATAAAAACATACGTGTGGAATGCATATATTCATATGAAAAATCACCAGTAAGGCTAAAGAAATGAAGAAAGGTTTCCTACATATTTTCTATTAAAAATCACAAATGTCTAATATAGGTAGACTGTATGAGGCAATCGAGCAGAGTGGTGGCTCAGTGGTTAAGATGCTGAGCTTGTTGGCTGGAAAGTTTATAACTCAGGTTCGAGACCGGTTCGGGAGAGCAGGTGCAAAGCGCGTGCGTGAAGTGAACCGGTGGTAACACCGGTTAGAACCCACCATGGTTCGAGACTCAAGCACCACACGACGGGTTGAGCTCCTATCCTCGCTCCACCTCCTGCCAACCTAGCAATTTGAAAGTATGCAAATGTGAGTAGATAAATAGATACCACTTTGGTGGGAACAGTGCTCCATGACATCATGCTGACCACATGACTGCGGAAATATCTCCAGACAGCCCTGGCTCAAAGGCCTTGAAACGGAAATAAGCACCAACCCCTAAAGTCAGGAACGACTAGCAGAATAAAATCTGCAGGGGTGGTGTGGTGGTGTAATGAGTTAGAAAGGTATTTATAGAACATAGTATAGAACATTTATAGAACATAGTATAAGAAATCAGTAAACCTTCCTTCATAGTCTCCATTTGAAAGTCTACAGCAACAATGAAAGATTCTACCGCGGTTCTAGGCAGTAGTGCAATGCTTAACGGTTTCTCCTATTAAGAATATATTTCTAATACTCAGACTGAATCGCCTTTCTTTTAATTTCAACCTGACTGTCCTTATGCAGCTCTCATTCTTAAAAGGGAAAAGTTCGCTAGCTCCTTTAGATCACAGTCTTTTACATTGCCTCTTATATTATCATCTCTTCTTGGTATTCTCTTTCGCAACCTAAATATGCCTATCTTCTTTAAAGTTTCTGTCAGGGTTCCAACTAATGAACCCAAGCAAATCAGAACTCTGAAACGAGGATCCTCCTTAAAAAATCTTCTTTATTGAGTGTATCATATCGGCACAGTTCTAAAGGAGAACCAATTCTAAATCTTTCCTGCGGTTTCGGTATAATTAAACTAGGAAATAATCCCATCCCTATGTGTCACAGGTCACATTGTCCAATTGGGTTAATTGGCGGGCTCTCCAGGCACTCCTTCCCCGACTTATCTGTTGCCAGTGGAGATGACCTTGGCTCTCATGAGAAACCCTCTGTTGTATCTAGTAAGGCATTCCAACCTCCTTCCCCCCTTTCCCCTCTGTGTGGCAACTGAGGAACAGAAAAATGGCTGCTGCCAGGTTCGGTTCGAAGTTGATAGTTTCTTCATAGGGATTCAAACTTTCAAAGCCTTACATTACATGGATAGCTCTCTTCTGGCAGTGGCAGTTTTTCAAGAGTCGACCAGAAGGTGGGCTTCCCAAGCATCACGTGACAAGGTGAGCTCCCTTCATGCTCCACCTCAGGTTTGAGACCTGAGCACCATGCGACAGGGTGAGCTCCCGTTCCTGACCGCAGCTTCTGCTCACCTAGCAGTTTGAAAGCATGCAAATGCGAGTAGATAAATAGGTACCACTTTGGTGGGAAAGTAACAGCATGCTGTGCACCTTGACATATAGTCATGATGGAAGAATCTTGGGACAATATTGGCTCCCTCAGGAAATGGAGGTGAGCATCACTTTCCAGAGTTGGACACAACTGAACCGGAGAAATCTTTATCTTTTTTTTTTTTAACGTTTTTAGTGTCCAGAAATGAATAGTAAATTCAAGTTTAATTCAAACAACAGATCCATTACTTCCTGTGATCTTGATGTATTGCATCTGGTTAATGCATCGCAAGATTACATTGGCCATTTTAGTTGATTCATGCTACCCATGTTTAGCTGGTATTCTAGCATTTATAGCATCTTCTCACATGCCCTACCCACAAACTAGGTTTTCCAAAGCCTGAAAATATATATATGAAGGGAGGAGAACTTGTGGCTCAGAAGGTTAATTCAACTGCCTAACATGCAGGAAGCCCAAGTTCGAATCCGAGTAAGGGTATGGCTAGCTGATGAAAGCTAAAAAGCTTGAAATAGATCTATACTAGTCTTCCTTTATTTCTTTATCAGCAAAATATAAACTTTGATATATATATCTCCTACCCTCAAAACGACACTATAGAGCGCTGCACACCAGAACAATTAGACACAAGAACAGTTTTTTCCTGAACGCCATCATTCTGCTAAACAAATAATTCCCTAAATTGATTGATTTACTAAGTCTGCACTACTATTAATCTTCTCATTGTTCCCACCACCCATCTCCTTCCACTTATGACTGTATGACTGTAATTTTGTTGCTTGTATCCTTACGATTTATATTGATATTGTTTCCTGATTGCTTATTTGTACCCTATGACTATCATTAAGTGTTGTACCTTATGATTCTTGACAAACGTATCTTTTCTTTTATGTACACTGAGAGCGTATGCACTAAGACAAATTCCTTGTGTGTCGAATCACACTTGGTCAATTAAAAAAAATCTGTTCTGTTCTGTTCTGTTCTGTTCTGTTCTGTACCGTTCCGTTCCATTCTATTCTATTTTTCCTACCCAAATGAAGAACCTTCCATTTGTCACTGGACAGCATCTCCTTTCTGGATTTGGTTCCATGTTCAAGGTCATTTGAATGGGGATAATTTAAGTTATAAAAATATGCAGTCGTACACCAAACATGGATACTGAAACAACGACATTTAATAATCCAAAACAGCGGGGTGTTGTTTTTTTTTCCCTTTTAAACTGAGATACTCCAGTTAGCTTTTTGTGAAATGCTGTATCTTTCTTTCCCCCCCCCCACACTTAATTATACAGTATGTTCTGATTCATCAAGTTACTCTCTCTTCTTCCCCCACCCCTCCTTTCCTCCAAATATAAGATAATATGTTGCATGACTCCTCTTTCTGGTTTTCTTTTCCCTTAGAGAGAACGCCCAAGACTCAGTACTGATAGATCTTCATATCCAAAGGGGAGCATACTTTCAGGATTAAAGGCAAGACCCTCAATTAGACTTATCTCTGATTTCTTCAGATGTTTTTTCTAATCTTTTAATATGGGATTAAAGCGAGCTAAAACCACAGATTGTTTTTGCTCTTAATTAAGACCTTCTAAGCTACGTTTTAAATATCTTTTCCCCCTTCCCTTTGAAAGCGAGGGTATATTCTTATTTTTTTTTAAACTCTTTCTTAATTTGGGGTAATTCCCATCTAAACTCTGATGATAATGAACTTTTATCCATTCCTGTGTGAAGCCGGGTACAAAATAGCGTGATAAGAAATAGGAAGTGCACATACATTTCTCTATAATTTGCAGGAAAAGTCCCTAAGAGACTGATTAGCTTGGCCTTGTCACATATAAGGATGATAATTATGGAGGCTTAACTGAAGATGTGCTGGATCTTTGGAGCAGAGATGACTAGATCTAAGACTGTCTCATAGATCAGCCCTAATTTTTAATATTAAACATAATATGAGAGGGGAGGGATTAAGCATTTACCCCTGAGACTTTGTACCATTGGTCCTTCCAATAGAACGGCATCAAATTATTTTTCCCTAGAATGCAGAAACAGTTCAAACAAGATTATCTTTAATTAGTATAATCTTATGAACCTATTGTGGAAAGTTTATTGCACCCACGATGGCTCTCCCTTATTTCTTATTTAGGCACTCTTTATTACATCTCACATTGCAATTCTTAATGGTAAAAACGAATATGTGGCTCTTAAAATAATATTGTTGTATTTTCTTATTTAATAAACACCGTTTTACTTCTCTAATTCTTAGGTGTAAGACCGGTTGGCATTCATCTACACACTGTCTTGCCAACGGATCCAGGCTGCATTCACCCTTGCTCGCACCTCACCATTCATGTCGCCATTGCCTTGGAGATTGGATCCCAGATACTGAAAAATATCCACCTTCTTTAGGGTTAAACTCTTAAATCTAAGATTTACACGACAACCATCTGCCCTGTTGCACCGTAGGGCACTGAATGCTGAGCAGCAACAATAGGGACCGAAAGCTCTTTCCATGCCATGGAAATGCGAATGCTCTGTTGGATATCGGGCATCTGCCTTCTTGACCACATCACAAATGACACCATTCAACAGCATTTTGGGGTGGCACCAATTGTAGAGAAGATGAGAGAAGGCTGCTGGTATCAGGGGTGGGTTCTACTTACCTTTACTACCGGTTCACAATGGGAGCATGCGCGAAGCTTCTGCACATGCGCAGATCATCCATGATGACGTCCGGGCGGGTAGGCAGAGCCTCCCACCACTTTTACTACCGGTTCGCAAGAACCGGACCGAACCCAGAGCAACCCACCACAGGCTGGTATGGACATGTCCTGAGAGCAGGACCTTCCACCATTGCCAAGACTGCCTATCAACTGGAAGTCAATGGCCAAGCAACCCCGTGGGCATCCAAAACAGAGATGGCAAAACACCATCAACAAAGATATGCAAACCGCAGGCCTGCGCCCTGGAGACGCAGCTGACCGTGGAAAGTGGCGTTCAATGATCCGAAAAGCAAAACCTGCACTTGTGGAAATATTCTAGGAAGAAAAAGAAGATTTACTTCTCTAATTCCAGAGTTTTTAATTTTTTTGGTGTGACTATAGTATGATTGGTTATAATAATTTACTATTTATTTATTTTTTTTGGAAAAATTGTGGGGATCTACAAGCTATTTCTATGCATTAAGTGGGTTCCTAAATTAATCCAAACAATACTTCAAATACGTTTAATACAGACGATGACAATAATTATTAAGTTTCATATTCTTAACAGTACGTATAAAACCTATAAGGCAGTGGTGAAATCCAAATTTTTTTAGCACCGGTTCTGTGAGCATGGCTTGGTAGGTGTGGCAGGGGAAGGATACTGCAAAATCCCCATTCCCATCCCACTCCTGGGGGAAGGATATTGCAAAATCCCCATTCCCACCCCACTCTGGGGCGAGCCAGAGGTGGTATTTGCCAGTTCTCCAAACTACTCAAAATTTCCGCTACCGGTTCTCCAGAACCTGACAGAATCTGCTGGATTTCACCATTGCTATAAGGACAAGATTCAGCAGTCCATCTGCATTTAAAAGATAAAGGCCACTCTTTTGAAGGCAGCAAAGTCCACATTTTGGAGAGAGAGGACCACTAGTTTGAAAGAGGGGTCAAAGAGGCCATCTATGTCAAAATTGAACAGCTCTCTCTCAACAGAGGGGGAGGGATATGACATCATCTATCTCCAGCCTACAATACAGTCCTTTCAACAGTTCCAAGAAGTCTCCACACTCATTTGCACTACTCAGGTGACCCTGAGGACACAAATAAATTTCCAAGTGGCCTCAACAACTCTCTAAAAGAATGCAAATGGCCAGCTGTCTGCAAGGAGTATAAATCCTTCCATTCCCCACCACACAGTCAGAGCTGAAGAAGCTTCTTGGATGAGAAGTGAAATGTTTTCAAAGAAAAGCCAGAAAGTCCAATTGCCTCTTGAAAAAGCACCTTTGGGACAACCATGACCCAGATGACTGAGAAGCTCCATAGACAGAAGATATGAAAATTTATGATGTAGGAGAATAATGGCAATTTATCACAAGTTGTCCATAAGTGTAGGACCCCTTCTTGATGCCTTGAGGCTTTGAAGAAGAGATTGGACAACCATTTGTCCAGAATGGTAAAGGGTCTCCTGCTTGAGTAGGGGGTTGAACTAAAAGACCTCCAAGGTCCCTTCCAGCTCTGTTATTCTGTTAAGCCCACTATGTGAAGCAACTGGGGAGAAGGAAGAACCCATTTGCAAGACTTGTTGTTGTTGTTAGTTGCAAAATCATGTCCGACCCATCACGACCCCATGGACCACGTTCCTCCAGGCCTTCCTGTCCTTTACCATCCTCAGGAGTCCATTTAAGCTCGCACCTACTGCTTCAGTGACTCCATCCAGCCACCTCGTTCTCTGTCGTCCCATTCTTCTTTTGCCCTCAATTTTTCCCAGCATTAGGCTCTTCTCCAGTGAGTCCTTCCTTCTCATTAGGTGGCCAAAGTATTTGAGTTTCATCTTCAGGATCTGGCCTTCTAAAGAGCAGTCAGGGTTGATCTCCTTTAGGACTGACCGGTTTGATCGCCTTGAAGTCTAAGGGACCCACAGGAGTCTTCTCCAGCACCAGAGTTCAAATATTTGCAAGACTATAGGAAGATTTGCAAGACTACATAGGAGTTAAAATAGTTTTTGCATGGAAATGGACTACAAGACCTCGAGACCTGGGGGGAAAGGAAAGATTTAAAGAGCTAACCACAATTGTCTCGCGTCCTCTTCTTTCCATGCAAGTAAGTATTCTTCATAAAGCAATTTTGGTCAGCTTGGCCAAAATAACACCATATTTTAACTTGAAAATTCCCCCAACAATCTCTGTCTCTGTCTCTCTCTCTCTCTCTCTCTCACACACACACACACATGTGCGCACACACACATACACACATATTGATAAAATATGTGATCCTTCATATGTCTCCTACTGCAAAGAACTTGAAATAATCACTAAAGCAGCAGGATCCAATTTGGCCAGAAAGTATCTTGCTGGTTCACCCTCCTGAGCAGGTTTAACCTCTAACTGCAAGAACAAAAAAATTAAGACTATCTATTTCAAAAGGCTCGAAGGAGTCTCATTATTATCATTTCTGGATGCTAAGCCTGTAACTAAATAAGGAAAGGGGGGATGGGCTCCCTATGGCGACCTGAGGATCAGTCCAATTTAGAGAGACACGTCCCATTGATTTTTAGCTATAAGTTGCAATTGATCCTTTTACTGTCAGCTACGCTCATGGACCTACCCGGTGTCACTAATCCTCTTAAGCAGCAGTCAAGGAATTGAGATAAAAGCTGTCAAATCACTTTGGTTTAGATAACACTTTTCTGAAGTTAGAGATTCTCCAATCTTTGGATGTAATGGGCCAGCTATGCAGCTCCGATCTGTCTGTAATGTGCTGAGAAAAAGTGGGCACGAATGCATTTTTAAAAAAAGGATTTTAGGGCAAAAGCAGGTCATTTTATGGATTATTGTGAAATTCTTAGAATTCTATTACTCAAAAATAGCATGTATAAGATCACACTGATGGCAACACCTCCATTAAGGGGCACTTTAGGAATAGTGAAATGGCCAGTTTTTTGTCCAGTATAATTCTCTACGGTTTTCTAAAATTGAATGCAAACTTCAAATCAGAGGTGTATTAATTTACAATTTAGATTTATCAAATCGACTAATTACCCAAGAAAGTAAAATTAATACACAGTGTAAAGGTTATTAAATTTTAAAATATCAAATAATTCAGCTTATGTGGGTGTGTCACCTTACTAAATGAAAACCGTGCAAATTTAGATTTTAATCTAACTATTGTTAAATTAACAATTAACAATTTAATATTTATTAAATTTGTCTGCCACCCACAAGGCGATCTGGGTGGTTTACAAGGTTAAAAGCAATAAAATTATACAAATATCTCCCCCTCTCCCTCTCCCTCCCTCTCTCTCTCTCTCTCTCCAATTCTAGGGCATTGTGCTCATCTGTGTTTATTGGCTAAGGGAGCCAGGGTTGTCCAAAGACATTTTCCATGGTCATCTGGCCAGCATGGCTATATACCAAAGGTGCATAGAATGCTGTTACCTTCCCACCGAAGTGGTACCTATTAATCTATTCATATTTGCATTTTTTCAAACTGCTAGGAGGGCAGGAGCTGAGGTAAGGAATGACAGCTCACCCCTTTGCACCGAACTTGGGTCTCAAATCCAGGCTGTCAGCTTTCCATCTGACAAGCTCAGGGTCTTTAACCCCTAAGCCATTTCTCCCCATATATCTATATCTATATCTATATCTATATCTATATCTATATCTATATATCTGTATCTGTATCTGTATCTGTATCTGTATCTGTATCTGTATCTGTATCTATATCTATGTTTTTGTAGATTTTCATGGGTAGAGGTATGCAAGTTTTGGTGTATTCGGGTCTTTTCCCATGTAAGATTGAGAG
>WNWU01000063.1:8500062-8538155 GCA_012654045.1 Ptyas mucosa | reverse complement strand
GTCACAGACAGGCAGAAAGACAGACAGACAGATAGATGATGGATAGACACATAGATAGATGGATGGATGGATGGATGGATGGATGGATGGATGGACAACCATCAACCACCTCCAGCATAATACTCCCCCATTAGAACCCCAAGCCAACTGACAGAGACCCAAGTCAACTTCAGGCTCTTGCAGAAGGTCAGAACGGTGGGAGAAGATCTCACCCCGGCAGGCAGGATGTTCCAAAAGGCAGCAACTTAGTATATGTTCCACTATGGGAATAACACATTACGTCACACCAACCATTCATTTGTATAGCTTTATAAAAAATAAAATCTGCTTGGCATTAAATAGCAACCTATTTGTTTTCTGTCATTTTTACTTAGGAATATGCATACTCTATCGTTTCTCACAGTGGTTAGAATGCAGTACTGAAGCATTGCAGGCTAATTCTGCTCACTCCAGGAGTTCGATTCTGAGCGGCTCAAAGTTGACTCAACCTTCCATCCTTCCGAGGTCAGTAAAATGAGGACCCAGATTGTGGGGGGCAATATGCTGACTCTGTAAATTGCTTAGAGAGGGCTGTAAAGCACTGTGAAGTGGTATATAAGTCTAAGTGCTATTGCTATTAAGGACATTCCAAAGCCAGCAGAAGAAGCTTTAATTATATCACTTTCCAAATTGAATGCTTGGCAGAATTCATTGTATTTTAACATAAGAGCTCTTTGGGAGATAACCAGGCTGAGTCTGAGAGAAGGGGTCAAGTGCATCTTCAGTCTCGAGTCCTTTCATGCTCACAAGAGATCTAAGTCCAGCCCAGCTTGAATTCCTTATCTACCGTCAAATTGCTTTGTCTGTTAGTAGTTCAGATTTTTGTAGACAGAATAAGCTTGCAATAAATTATATTTATTTGAACTGCCAGGATCTTCTGATTTTTCTGACACTTGACAAGATCTGAATTGCTGATTCATGGTTCCCTTAACATTATTAAATGTGCTGTATCATTATGGACATGAAACTATCACTGGATCATATTAAGAATCTTAGTGGTAATGGTCAGTGGAGATATGATCCGTTTTTTTTTACTGCTGTAATGGTTTTGTCAAAGTACAGGGTTGAGCTTCTCATTTGACAAAACACATATTGCCCACTCTTCATTTCAAATTCTTTTCAAACCCATGAGTTAAATGCATACCAGGAAGTTAATCAATACTTCTTTGATAAGATGTAGCATGTCTTTGCATAATAATGAAAGTGACAAAAACAAGCTCTACTTCATTTTTTTTTAAAAAGGTAAGAAAATATCATTGTGTTTGCCTACCATCAAAATTCTCAAGACTGTTTTTTCTTACATGCAAATGAAAAATGCATTTCATTTCATTTCATTTTTATTAAAAGTTTTAAACCAACCAATAGCTGGCCTATTTACAATGAACACAGTCGGAATAACAGCTCAAATAAAAGTATATACAATAAGATGCAAGATCAAAAAAAAACACATAAACTAAGCAGCTGCAAGTCAGTCACTGAACAATTTGAATTAAAATACTGTTAAAAGCCAGTTAAAAAGCCTGGGAAAATAGAAAGATCTTCAGATGATATTAGAATAATGCTAGGAAGGGTATTAGTTAAGAATCTTTGAGAAGTGTATTCCATAATAGGTGTTACTACACAAAAAACAGTCTTGGGAAAGGACCATCTCTTTTGGTTAGGGACTTGAAAGAAGGGCCTTATTAGGTAATCTTAATTTTTTTGTACTCTTAAATTCTGAGTAGATATGTATGGGACAAATTGCTCCTTCAGGTAACCTGATCTTAAACCTCTTTAAAGATGAAAAAGACAGATGCACCCCCCAAAATCCATTTTATCTGGATTGAGTCTGTTTAATGGCCCTCGTCCAAAATTCTGCCATTTACAATGAAAAACCCAGAGTAGGATACGATCCCATTGCAGGCAAATATTAGGCTGTTTAACAGGGTGACTTTCTGATTTTTTTCTTTAAGTGCATACATGTATTTATTTTTTATGTCATTCATGTTATGCTCTGTAAATACTACAGTAGTTTTGGCAATTGGGCATCACTTGGAGATTTTCCATTTTTTGTTAGTTTGTTTATCAAATTGATTGGCCAGCCATCTTATCATGGCTTACGATTCCCTGCTTGCCTCTATTCACTCAAATGGCATACAGTAGTGGCCAAAATTGTGTAAACCTTTTGGGAAAAGTGTATTTTCTAAAACTAGCTAATAACACCACTTTTTTTGGAGTTTCCAGATAATCATATTTCACTGCTGGAATGGCCTGGGAATAGCCCAGATCTTACCCAATTGAAAATGTATGGAGCCAACTAAAGAAACTTGTTAGTCAGAAGCAACCCATCAATAAAACCCAGTTAATAGAAGACATCATTCAATCTTGGTTTCACACTATAACAGCTGTAGAACTCAACGACTTGGTTCACTCCATGGGAAGACGTTGTAAGGCCATAATTCATGCTAAAGATTACCCAACGAAGGATTAACTGACATGGTGATCATTTTTGTATATCTCGCTTTTTCTACATGTTTCACTTTTCTTCTTTATACTGTAACTGCTATTCTAACAGCAAATCCTTCATAAAAGCTATTGCATTACATTCTTGATTAAATTATCTTTCCATTGATATATAATTTTATGGTACTACTGTGTTTCCTTGAAATAAGACACTGTCTTATATTTTTTTTAAAGCCTGAAATAAGCACTTGGCCTTATTATCAAAAGCCCGATTGGGCTTATTCTCGGGGAATGTCTTATTTTGGTGGAAACAGGGTACTAAAAAAAAGTGATGTTATTAGCTCGTTTTAGAAAAGGTTTCCCAAAAGGTTTCCACAATTTTGGCCACTACTGTAAGTGTGGAATATATTATGAAAGCTGAAGGTTTATAGAACTTCTCAAGCTGACTGCTATTAGTAGACGAGAACTTTTTGGAGAAAGTTTGGTGCTAGACAAATTTAGATTCTAAACCATGCACAAATTGTAGATATTAACCTACTCTGTGCTCGTTATCACTATGGCTTAAACTTTTATAACACAATGTAATGTGTTTTATGGGCCCTACTACATAACAAAGTTATAGCATTGGTGTAATATTGAATTAAACGAAATAGCAACCATTGAGGTACAATCCCTAAGCTATATGGATTTGTGATGCCATAAATTTTGAGTAGGAAGCTTTAAACGGCACATTCTTTTCTTGTGTTTTGGTATTAATTCTCACCCATGTATCCATCTGGATTTAGTTTTGTTCAGCTGAATGATTGATTTCCCAAACAATGTTGCTAAATATTAAAAATTACAATTATCGGGTATTGTATTGTTCAAAACCCTTACTGACTAGAAGAACGTTCATCTCTATTTTTAAAGCTATTCCTTGCTATTCAAATTTATCTTTTTGTTCACATTATTCATCCTGCACATTATTTTGGTCTCCCACTGATACAAATATACATATCTGCTGTGCCATATCCTGTCAGGAAAGCTTCCTTGTAGATAATTTTTTTTAAATGAGCGGTTATATTGATGAGTTAATTTTACCATATTGATATTCATATTGGATATGTATTTTATCTAAAAAAAACCATATTATTATTCCAGCCAATGCATGCAATAAATTGGGACAAGAGCATTAGCCTTCAAAGTTGCCCATAATCTTCGCTTTTCTCTTAATACCAGTGGCCATAAAAAAAAAATAAGGTTACGTAATCATTGTTTCAGAACTTTTAGTTCATATCTGCCTTCATTAGAAATAATCAATTTTCAGATGGAATCGTTTTAGGAAAGGAGCTATTGATTCTTTTTTTCCTTGAGATATTAAGAGCATTGCATAGAGAATCGTTTCTTCATATTTGAAGGAGATGGTTTTTTGGTCTCTTTCTTAAAAGGTAGTTTTCAATGGATTCAGGCCAAGTTAATCAAATAAAGGCCTAGTTTTCAATTACAGGAAAGCAGATTTCAGCTGAACATTAGGGAAATATTATTGACAGGAAGAAAAGTCGTTTAACAATAGAAGAATTGTCTGGACTAATAGTAGTAAGTTAACTTGCACAGTGTTGGAAGAAATGTCCATCTGGGTTCAGTTCCAAGTGGGAACAAAGACACTGGAAACACGGTGGCTGCTTAGAAAGATGGTTTTAATGGTAGACAGGATCACATGCTTTGAAGATCTTGGATGAAGGAAAAAAAAGGGAAGAGATGCTGAGAGTGCCTGAGTTTTATACTGTCTCTGGGCTTTTGAATTTGAGCTTGTATTCTGATTGGTTGTCAGACTCCCGTGGGGGCCATGCAGGGGCAACTTTGTAGGTTGTGTTTTTGAGTCCCAAGCTTGGTTGAGCCTTGCTAGGTGATGATGTAATGAAAGGGCTTTGAGATTCCTATTATGGCTCTGCCTGAAGGAGGTAGATTTTTGTTATGTAGAATAGGCTGGCCCAGGCCTTAATGGCCCATTGACAAAGGTTGTGGGGGAGGGCTGAGATTCTGCTTCCCTTTTAGAGGAAATATTCTGCCCTTTTAATATTTCCTAAAATATCTCATTTTCCTAGGAAAGGGTGGATGCTAACTTCCTACAACAAGTTGTCTTATAACTCTGGATTTCCTATATCAAATTGTTTCCAAACGGCTTTGGAAAAAAGCAGAAAAAAATCCTGTTTTCCCCCCCAATTTTTCTGGGTTTTTTTCCCCAGGCCTTCTCACCTCTAGTCATAAGTCAAGAAATGTATCACCTATTATTGGTAACCGGATGTGTTCTTAGGTGGACCTTGATGTCTTTCAACTAGCTATTTGTTTTGCATTTTGAAGATTTTTCTAAAAAATTCAAAATTCAGGCCTTCAAGGTCTGACTACATTACACAGAGGAACAGCTTCCCCCTGTGTATAATCTACCCGTTATCTGAATTAAAAAGGCAATTAAAAAATTGAGGCTGAAAATATATTTAAAACAAAGGAGTTGTTCTCAAGGCAGACAAAATTTTTGAATGTCTTATTTCCATTTCTCTCTCTCTCTCTCTCTCTCTTTTCTGGGACACATGTTGTCGTAGCCCCCGTGTCCATCCTCAACGGCTTTATTTTTTTAAAAAAGTGATTTTATTTAATCATATTTATCTCACAAAGCACCCAAGCTGTATGTAAAATATGGATTAGCAGGGTGTTAAAAGTCCATCTGTTGCTGATAAAATTCCCGCCTGAAGTTGCGTGGCAACCTTTGTGGAGGCGAGTGTGAATCCGAGGCTCCCTGTGTTGTTTTTGTTGTGTTTCCAAGTGTGTCCTTGATGCAGAAATGGCAGGTAGATTTCTCTCTCGCTGGGATGTCGGCTGTGAAGAGAGGCTCCCATTACAGGGGTGTTACAGCTGGGTTGAAATTACTGGGATCTCAAAATGATTCCTCTTACGTTTTATTCTTCCCCGCTGCCAGCTTTACATTCCTAGGACGCCGAGTTGCGTTTCTCTTTCCTTTCTTTGTTCTCCTTTCAGTCAAGACAACAAAATCGATCAACCCAAACTTTAAGGGAATGGCGGGAATGATCTAAAACTCTTTGCTGGGCCTTCTTTAGCCTTGGGTTTATTTCCGATAGTTGTGATGCTCATCCTGGCAACTTGGGAATTCTAAGGTTTTCTTACCATAGTTTATTGCAGGCTCCAAAGATTGAATCTTTTGAGAAGACACATTGCCACGAACATCACACCATTAAGTTCAGGTGACTGTGGGGTGCTTGTCATTTAAGTAGCAGAATGAATATTAGGTGGTCGATTTGTGTGACATTACTATGGATAGGACCAGGGGTGAAATGTTCCCGGTTTGGACTGGATTGCCTGATCCGGTAGCGATGGGGGCAGGTGGTTCAGAGAACCGGTAGCAAAAATCCCTGCCCCCCCCCCCATGCCTAGCTGAGTCACGCGATCATCAGAGGCTTTTTTTTTTACTTTTAAAAGCATTTTTTCTACAACCTCTTCGGCCAAAAAAATGCTTTTAAAAGTAAAAAAAAGCTTCTGATGATCACGTGTCAGAGGCTTTTAAAAGCATTTTTTCTACAACCCCTTCGGCCAAAGAGGTTGTAGGGAAAAAAATGCCTTTAAAAGCCTCTGGCGATCCCAGCTGAGTTGCCTGCTTGTCAGAGGCTTCTAAAAGCATTTTTTCGGCAACCTCTTAAGGTTGTAGAACAAATGCTTTTAAAAGTAAAAAAAAAAAAGTTGGCCAC
The DNA here is from genome assembly GCA_012654045.1 of Ptyas mucosa. Lineage (NCBI taxonomy): Eukaryota > Metazoa > Chordata > Lepidosauria > Squamata > Colubridae > Ptyas > Ptyas mucosa. The sequence goes on along the minus strand of WNWU01000063.1, from coordinate 8,531,937 downwards.
ACCCACCCAGTCACCTTACCCCCTCCAAAGCCATGCCCGCAGAACCGGTAGTAACAAATTTTACATTTCACCACTGGATTAGATTTTTTGGAGTTCACTTTTGGAGTCCTATTTTTCAGAGTAGCATACATGTTTAAAATCCCTTCCTTCTCAAGAGGGTTTTATTACTGACTAGGTGGCTCAGTGGCTAAGACACTGAGCTTATCGATCAGAAAGGTCGGCAGTTCGGTGGTTCAAATCCCTAGTACAGGTCTCCTGCGTGAGCAGGGGGTTGGACTAGATGACCTCCAAGGTCCCTTCCAACTCTGTTACTGTAACATGAAATACATGCTCGCTCTCAAATGTATCTGAGTGAAATCCGGCAGGTTCTGACGGGTTCTGGAGAACCGGTAGTGGAAATTTTGAGTAGTTTGGAGAACCGGCAAATACCACTTCTGGCTGGCCCCAGAGTGGGGTGGGAATGGAGATTTTGCAGTATCCTTCCCCTGCCATGCCCACCAAGTCACGCCCATGAAGCCACACCATGCCCACCAAGCCACGCCCACAGAACTGGTAGTAAAAAAAATTGAATTCCACCACTGACATGTATGATGTTATCCATTCAATTGTACCCAAGTCTTGGTGATCCTATGGGCCAGGTTTATCCACATCTTCATATCTTGATAGATAGGTACAGAATAATAGAGTTGGAAGGGACTTTGGAGGTCTTCTAGTCCAACCCCTGCTCAAGCAGGAGACCCTATACGATATTTCAGACAAGTGGCTGTCTAATTTCTTCTTAAAAGCCTCCATTGATAAAGCACCCACAACTTCTGAAGGCAAACTGTTCCACTGGTTAATTGTTCTCACTATTAGGAAGTTTCTAGGTTGCTTCTCTCCTTGAATGATTTCCATCCATTGGTCCTTGAGCCAGGTTTCACCTAATCTGTACTTCTACATTTGGTTTTTCTTGCCTAAGTGTAAATTTTTATTTTTCCCTACAGTACGTTTCATTTTGTTGGAGAGGGCCCAGTGTTCAAATCTGTCACTTCCGGTTTTCAGCAAAAATGCCCCATAGCAAACAATGGGTTCACTTAACAACCACCACATTAATAATTGGCACCCCCCCCCAAAAAAAAGGTTGTAAAATTGGGTGGGTAATGTGGGAGACCCACTTGACGACTATAACAACTTATGAACATAATAGCGGTAGCACTTAGACTTATATACCGCTTCACAGTGCTTTATAGCCCTCTCTAAGCAGTTTATAGCATCAGCATATTGCCCCCAACAATCTGGGTCCTCATTTTACGCACGCCAGAAGGATGGAAGGCTGAGACAACCTTGAACTGGTCAGGATCGAACTCTTGGCAGTGGGCAGACTTTGCCTGCAATACTGCATTCTAACCACTGCACCACCATTGCAAATATCAGTCAGGGACTACATCAGGGGTGAAATGCTCCTGGTTCGGACCAGATCATCCAATCCAGTACCGATGGAGGCGGGTGGTTCGGAGAACCGGTAGCAAAAATCCCTGCCCCCCCCCCATTGCCCAGCTGAGCCACACAATCATCAGAGGCTTTTTTTTAAATTTTAAAAAGCATTTTACTTTTAAAAATGCTTTTAAAAGTAAAAAAAAGCCTCTGATGATCACGTGGCTCAGCTGGGATCATCAGAGACTTTTTTTTTAAAAAAAAAGAAAGCCTCTGCCGATCAGGCAAGTCAACTGGGATCATTAGAGGCTTTAAAAAAGAAAGAAAGAAAGCCTCTGCCGATCAGGCAAGTCAGCTGGGATCGTCAGAGGCTTTAAAAGCATTTTTTTAACAACCTCTTCAGCCGAAGAGTTTGTAGAAAAAATGGTTTTAAAAGTTTTTTTTTAAAGTTGGCCACGCCCACTCAGTCATATTACCCCTCCCCCACCAAGTCACGCCCACAGAACCGGTAGTAACAAATTTTACATTTCACCACTGGACTACATGCATGTGATTTTTCCCATGGAAATAAATTCTAATTAAAAGTATTTTTTGTTTCCTCTCTTTTTATCCAGTTTCAGATTTCTATGGTTATCTGACAGCTCTGCGATTTGTTTTAATTGTTGGCTAGCTGCAATTTTCTTGATGCTTTCTTCCTAAATTGCATCTGTCTCTAAATGCCTAGTTTGCAACTCTACCCACCTCCATCTCTGCTATATTTTTCTACAACCAAATACTGCTTTTCGTTGTGGTGAAATCTGTCAAGAAATGGGCCTATTGACTGCTTTGCTTTAAAGCAAGATATTGTATTTAAATTATGTGTCAGAACTGGTGCCTTCTTTATAGGTGACCTGCTGAGAGGTTAGCCATGCAACCTTGCTCTATTAGAAGCTTATGCATCCTATAAATCAGGAGAGCTATTATATTATGTATAGATACCAGGATTCTGATGACTCTGGCATAGGCTGCTTTTTTTTAGTTTTTATGCTGTAAGCTTGTTTTTCTTCACATAGAAAGTTTGAAATGCTTTTTTGAACAATTAATTGTTTATAATTATTACTTGTAACCTCAACATAATGGACTTCTATATTGCCTGAGTTCCTAGAAATTCAGTCTCGTTTCTGTATTCCTCCTTTATAAGAGCATAGTGGTGAGAGCTAAGCCATCAGGAGAAGGGAAAAGGTGTCTGTCGGTCTGTCTGTCGGTCGGTCGGTCCCTCCCTCCCTCCCTCCATCTCTCTATCCATCCATCCATCCATCCATCCATCCATCCATCCATCCATCCATCTATCTATCTATCTATCTATCTATCTATCTATCTATCTATCTATCCTGTTTCCCCTAAATTAAGACATCCCCTGAAAATAAGTCCAATCGGGCTTTTGAGTGCATGTGTTAAAATACCCCCCCACACACACTATATAAATGCATGAGCAGCCGGTCCCCGCCATTTTCTCTGGTTAGGGTTAGGGAGACAAAGCTGGAAATTAGGTAAGACGGCAAGAGGAGCCCCATCTTGTTCCATGCGCCCCAAAGGAATAAGACATCCCTGAAAATAAGGCCAAGCAATTATTTTGGGGTTCAAAAAAATATAAGACGGTCTTATTTTCAGGGAAACACGGTATCTATCTATCTATCTATCTATCTAGTGGTGGGATTCAAATATTAACAACTGGTTCTCTGCCCTAATGACCAGCTGGGTAGGCATGGCTCGGTGGTCATGTGACTGTGTGGGCATGGTCAACTCAATGTAACTCACGTCGATGGGCGCTTCGCCTTAGTTGTTACAATGTAATAAGGGTTAACCAGAGAGCCAGTTTCTGTAAGCAGGACAATAAAGATTAGGCTAGAAGCAGCACCAGAATGTTTCCTTCTTGCCTTCCTTACAGGATTAGCCCTGTAAAGTGGGAAAAAAACAAAAGGAGATTTCTTTCAACAACCGATTCTCCAAACTGTTTAGAAAGTTAACAACTGGTTCTCCCGAATAGGTGCGAACCGGCTGAATCCCACCACTCTATCATCTATCTATCTATCTATCTATCTATCTATCTATCTATCTATCTATCTATCTATCTATCTATCTATCTATCTATCATCTATCTATCTATTAGGGGTGGGTTCTACTTACTTTTACTACTGGTTCATCTTTGCTCAGAAGAGGAGAAGATCTGGGTGGACCTCTTGGGATAATAGAAGCAGGAAGTTGACTATCAAGGGAGAAGATCTATTGCTCTCCATTTCCGATGTTGGACAAAGAGAGGAGCAAGGCAAACTTTCCTCAATACAAATATCTTTCAGTATATTGATCTCATTATTGAGGATTTCCAAAACTGTTTGCATACCTTCCCAAGACAGAGACCCTTTTCCAATACCTTCTATTTTGTGAACACCCATAAAGTGGTGGTAAGATTCCATTATTTCAATATATTTCAATATTAGTCAACGGACGAAGTGATTTGAAGACTTTCAGAAGGCAAGACAAAATGGAGAACTGGGCGCGTGAAGAAGATTGGCGCTCGACTGTTTTAGGTCTGCAAAATAAACTATTACATTACAAAATAGCCTCTGCAATCCTGCTAAAAAAGAGAGTAGTTGGGGTAACTCTGGAAAGTCAACCAGAATCTCAGTCTTTCAGAGAGAGAGAGAGAGAGAGATGGAGAAAGAGAGAGGTGGAGAGATAGAGATAGAAATAAAGAGATAAAGAGATAGGCAGAGACAAACAGATAGAGCAATAGTGATATAGATATTATATGTGTGTATGTATGTATGTATACCCACACACACACACAGAGAGAAAGGAGATGGATGGATGGATGGATGGATGGATGGATGGATGGATGGATGGCTGCAGGGGTGGGTTCTAAATTTTTTTACTACTGGTTCTATGGGCGTGGCTTATTTTGTGGGTGTGACTTGATGGTCATGTGACAATTCTTTAGGATTTAGCAGAGGTACTGGTCTACCAGGCTTTTAACTACTTGCAGAGGTATACCGATCTACCCATTTATTTTTTGCAGGCACTGATCTACTCATGTATTTTTGCAGGCACTGGTCTACTCATTTGTTTTCTTTTAACACTGATCAGCTGTAGGGCGGCCCGGCAAGAGTTTAAACAGTTTTTTCCCTCTAGCCATCAGCTGGGACTCAGGAGGCAGCAATAGATTGGGGGTGGGGCCAAATAAAAGGTAAGAATAATGCGGGGGTGGGGGTGGGGGTGGGGGCAGGGGGCAGAACCGGTTCGGTGACGTCGTATCATCACCACTACCGGCTTGGGAGAACCGGGCCGAACTGGGAGGAACCCACCACTGCACCAGGCTCTTCGGGGCAAGGAATCTATAACTCGGGGGAACCACAACCCAAAATGCTCCTGTGGAGGGGAGACTCAAAGCAAGCCCACTTAATCTTATCTATATAAAAAAAGAGATTCAAGTTCCAGCCATTCTCCTTCATGATTATTTAAAATGGAATTATAAGCAATTGCTCAATTAAAAGCGCTCCCGGTCTGTATTTCTGTCAAGAGATTAGCTTAACAATTACGGAACACACTAAAGAGATTTATCTATACCATCAAACTTTCCTGGGATCTTAAACACACAATATTTTATCTTTTAAATAATTCTCTGAAGCAAAGAGAGGCCTTTTCTCGCTTTTCACTAAAGCACCATTCCGTTACAGGTTAATGCAGGCAGAAGCCGTATCAAAAGATGGCAAAGCTAAGCTTCGCGTGGGAGAGGGTTTTCTCTTATGAAATATCTTCCATGTCTTCATCAAAGCTTGCAAACTATTTGCATAACAGTAAGGAGAACCTGAGCCGTCCACTTTGATTGTCTGCATGGCTTCTACATTAATTCCCTTTTTATAGGTCTCTTCATCATGTTGTTGGAAGAAATATCCATCTGGGTTCAGTTCCAAGTGGGGAAGAAAGACATTGGAAACATGGAGACTGCTTGAAAAGATGGTTTTTAATGGTGGACAGGACCACATGGTTTTTTGAGGTCCTGGGCAAAAAAGGCACATGGGTGACACACAGAGAGAGAGATTTATACCCTCTATTGGGCTTTGAATTTGATTGGTTGTCAGACTCCCATGGGGTCATGCAAGGGTAACTTTGTAGGTTGTTTTTCGAGTCCCAAGCTTGGTTGAGTCTTACTGGGTGATGATGTAATGGGCAACTCCTATTATGGTTGAGGGCTAATCCTACCTTTGTTAGATCTTGGGTGAGGGCATTTGCTTATGAATAGACCTAGCTATCTCTTTATCTCTTAAGTGCTGACATCTGCTGTAGGCTATTGAGAGTGTGGGGGCTATTAAGAGTCAGTTTGCTACCTGCCTTAAAAAAACATGTTTCTCCATTTCTCATCCAGGGAGGTACAATAGTCTGCCTTTTTAATATTTCCCAGAATATTTCACTTTTCTAGGAGAGGGGTGGGCGCTAACTTTCTACAATATATATCTCTCATTTTTGAGTTATTAATGAGTGGATAATCTGAAATAACATTAACTTTTCTCTCAAAGGTTAATGGCTTTTGTCAATGTATTAGATAACCCGTCATCCTTACCTAATCAGAGAAATAGAATGACCGCAGGCAGATTGCTATTATTTCGGTTTTAAAATTAAAGAAGAAAATATCGTTTTATTTAGAAAGGAAGATGTGATCGAGATAAATATTAGATGCTATTCGTTTAACAAAGGGATGCTTTCGATGACAACATTTGTGGTTGATCTGCCATCCTTTAAGAACCCTCTTAATGTTTTCACTTCTTTTTTGTTCAGCTGACCATACTGGGGCATCTGTCTCTCCAGGAAAGTGGGTTCAACCTATTTTTCAAAGTATCTGTGATGACTCTTGCGATTCTATGGAATTGTCCTGGTGGTGCTTCTGTCTCATCAGAAGCCATTTTTCATAACTTCCCTAATTCTGTGTTTGTGTGTGTACGCACACATTCATTCATTCATTCATTCATTCATTTATTTATTGGTTCGATTTATATGCCACCCTTCTCCGGAGACTCAGGGCGGCTTATAATGCGTTAAGCAATAGCCTTCATACTTTTGTATATACCTGCATAGTAGGGCTTTCGGCCCCTCCTAAGCGGTGTTCTTTTTTATACAAAGTCAGTTTATTGCCCCCACAATCCGGGTTCTCATTTTACCTACCTCGGAATGATGGAAGGCTGAGTCAACCTTGAGCCTGGTGAGGGTTGAACTCGCAGTAATTGCAGGCAGCTGGCAGCTAAGTGCTACTTAACAGCACTTTAGTCCGCTGCGCCACCAAGGCTCTTTGTCATTGATATAGCCAAGGCACAATTTGGACATCACTAACATCAGACTGGTTGCCATAGCCAATGAGATTAAGTAGAAGAATGGACAAAAGAGATACATGAATGCCTCTTTTTTCCCGCCTCTGTCTCATAAAAGGCCTAGGACAGTGATCGCTAACCTTTTGATTGTCGTGTGTTGAAAGCGTGCACACACGCTTGTACCCATAATGCAATGGGTGCGGAACCCCCCCGCTCCCCACGCCCCACACATGCACACGTAACCCCGTGCTCCCCCGATGCCCCATTTTGGGCCTAGTAAGCTCCCTGCACTTATAACCCATAGTGCAACGCGCACACGACCCCCCACACACACACCATGCCCCCCCCGGTGCATGCACACAACCCCCCCCCCGGTGCATGCACAGCAGAGACCCAAAAATCAGCTGGCAGGCGTGTGCGTGTGCCAGTGGTAGGTTGCCCCTGGTTCAGAAGAACCGTTAGTAAAACTGGCAGGAGGCTCCGCCCACTGACTCCGACACCATCAGGAAGCTTCTCCGCACGCAGCACGGCCCCGTTGCAAACCGGTAGTAAAGGTAAGTAAAACCCACCCCTGGCACGCGCGCATGTATGGTGGAGCTGAGCTGGGCTGAGGGCTCTCCGCGGGCCTAGGATAACCTAGGACAAGCTAAAATGTGCCAGAGAAACTACATGAGTAAAGAATCCGAGTTCATCTTCTCCTCTTTGTAAGTTCAAATACAGCAGGAAATCAATGTTAAGAGCTTATAAGGATTTCTTTTCAAAGTTATTTTTTTTTAAAAATGTTGGATCTAATGACACAAGAATTGGGTTTTTATGTGTAACCATTAAATAATCGTAATGCCTGGTTAATGGACTAATGAGTCAGTGACAAGCTATATAAGCTTCCAGTGAACCTCAGCTTTTCGGTGACTTCTCTAATGAAAGATCCATACGAGGTCCGTCTATTGCCACGAGAGAGATAGAAGGAAAGTCGCCTAATCAATTGTGATGGTAAATCAATTGATCTGTAACCCTGTTTTCATAGAGTGAAAAAGATACAGAAGGAAGGGTTTTACGACCATCTCATTTTTTTTTCCATCTGGGGAAAAAATAAAAATAAAACAATCCATGAATAAAAGAGACAGCACGGTATTCGGAACGGGGGAGAAAAAATGTTCCCTGTATTATTGTAATTCAAAAGATAACGGAGAATCCGATTATCCGCTTTATAGAAATGTCTGTTATTTTGGTCATTTCCAAGAGATTTGAAGCCACAAAGGTTTAAAAATGTAAAACACATGAAGGAGCTGCAAGCAATTTGCTCTCACACCTGAGTATATAGGATTATGATGAAAAATACAGGTATGTGGGTGCCATCTGCAATAGCTCACTGATGAAGGCTTGGAAAATAGTTCCAATATACCCCCTTAGGACAGGGGTGGGCAAATGTGGCTCTTTTACAACTTGTGGACTTCAACTCCCAGAATTCCTGAGACAACCGTCTCAGGAATTCTGGGAGTTGAAGTCCACAGGTTGTAAAAGGGCCACATTTGCCCACCCCTGCCTTAAGAGAATAATGAAGTCAGATTATACAGGCAAGTGCTTGGGCAACTGAGCCCAACTTTTCTATTTTATGACCTTTCTTGCCACCGTTGTTAAGTGAATCACTGCACTTGATAAGTTAGTAACCTGGTTTTTAGCTACCTTTTGCTTGTCAAAAGGTCACAGAAGTGATCCCATGACCTTGGGAAACAGCAGCGGTCATAAGTGTGAATCAGTTGCTGAGCGTGGGAATTTTGATCTTGCGATCATGGGAATGCTGCAAAGGTCGTAAAGGTGAAAAAACGGTCACAAGTCACTTTTTTTCCAGTGCCGTTGTAACTTTGAAGGGTCACGAAATGAACTGTTGTAAGTCTAGGACCGTGATGGCGAACCTATGGCACGGGTGCCACAGGTGGCACGCGGAGCCATATCGGTGGGCACGTGAGCTCAGCTCCGGCATGCATGCGTGCGCCGACCGGTTGATTTTCAGGCCTTCTGGGCCCACCAGAAGTCAGGAAACACACTGTTTCTGGCCTCCAGAGGGCCTCTGTGGGGGTGAGGAAGGCTGTTTTCGCCCGCCCCAGGCTCCTAGAAAGGAGCCTGGGGAGAGCGAAAAACAGGCCTACCTGGCCACCGTGCCATCGTGTGCCAAAAGTGAGGGGAGCACAGGGAGGCAGGGCACACAGAATTCTTGATGTGGGTACGCATGCGTGTGACCCCACTGTGCTCCCCCCACTTTTGGCACACAACGGCAAAAGGGTTAGCCATCACTGGTCTAGGACTACCTGTAGTGAAAGCTGCAAACGAAGAGTGGGGAAACCATGCAGTGGTGAAATCTTCTCCAGTTTACCACCAGTTCACTGCCCGCGCATGTGCAGTGCTCACCAAATGCACACTGTGCACCAAACGCACGCTTCACATGGAAAAGGGAGGCTTGGGAAAGTAAGTAGAACAGCAAGGGGGGGGAACAGCAGGATTTCCTGCTTTCTAGCGATTTTAAATCGCGCGGCACAGCTGATCGTCGGAAATACTGGTTCAGAGGAACCAGTAGCTTTCTTTTTATTACCGGTTTGCCCGAACTGGTAGTTTTTATCACTACCGGTTCACCAGAATCAGTGCGAACCAGTAGCATTTCACCACTGAACCCATGGATTGTGCAGATGAGGTCCCTATCATGATTTTTTTTAAATAGCCTTCTGTGGTTGCTTAGTGTAACATAATCAAGGATAGGAAAAAAAACTTCAGTAAGAGTTTTAGCTTCACTGTCCCGGAGGTGCTTTTTCAGGAGGCAACTGGACTTTCTTGGTGGGTTTTTTTTTCTTTTGAAGACGTTTCGCTTCTCATCCAAGAAGCTTTTTCAGCTCTGGCGGATAGTGGGGAATGGAAGGATTTATATTCCTTGCAGAGCTGAAGAAGCTTCTTGGATGAGAAGCAAAACATCTTCAAAAGGAAAAAAAAAACAAATAAGTCTAGTTGCCTCCTGAAAAAAGCACCTTTGGACTAACCATGACCTGGATGACTGAGAATGTCTATAGACTTTTGGACTTTGTTTTTCCTTGAAGACGTTTTGCTTCTCATCCAAGAAGCTTCTTCAGCTCTGGCAGGATAGTGGGGAATGAAAAGATTTATATTCCTTGCAGAATCTTTCCATTCCCCATTCTCCTGCCAGATGAGAATAGAGAAGTTCACACCTAGATTTAGAGTTAGCAGCAAACCACCTGGTTTGCATATACAAAAAGAGAAGAAGGCCAAAGATAAACAAGACAGACCCAGAAGAAGACGGAGAGACAATATCAAAGACATACTACAACAGCATCCGATAACAATAGTTGAGGCCAGTGGTGGGATTCAACCGGTGTAACAACCGGTTCGCTGAGCATGCGCTCCGCATGCACGCGGTACGTTTGAATTCAGCTCTAAAATTTACCTTCTACTGCAGCCCCAGTGAGTAAAACAGCTGATGTGCAGCAATCCTCTCTGCGGTGCCAATCAGCTGGGCTTCAAACAAAGAAAATAAGGGTAAATAAAGCGCAAGGGCGGGCGGCCCCAGCTGATTGTTGGAGCTACCGGTTCGCCCAAACCGGTCTGAACCGGTAGAATCCCAGTCTTGGTTGAGGCTGCCCAAAGTGCAAGAACAAGAACTTTGTATCTCCCTTGACACCGAAAGAGGAGGAGGAGGAGGAGGAGGAGGATGGGGAGGGGGAGGAGGAGGAGGAGGAGGAGGAGGAGGAGGAGGAGGAGGAGATGATCCTTCTCATAATCTGCTCAAAAGTAAGTTCTGCACTGATAGGGTTTTTTTTTTCCTATTTGAACACTGTATCCAGGCTGTTTTAATGAGTTGCCAACACTGAATCAGGACTCTGTAAAAAGTAAAGTTTTGGGTAAAGTTTTCTCCCTTAGTTACAGAGGAAAATATCTGAGCAGCAGCTCTGACAATGGGCCTTCCTTACCGTCTTCCTTTCCTCCCTTTGAGTTTGCCTGCCCATGAGGTTCAAGAGAAAATGTTAATCTCATGCATGGGGGAATTGGGGGCTCATCAGTTATTGATGACCAAGCAGAACACAAAGATAGCCCGCTACCTCCCAACAGACCAAGTTGCAAGCAAATTGCCCTCTGATTTGTATTCTCAGCTTTGCAACCGTTCTGGGGGAAATCAAAGAGAGACAGTCTGAAGGCAGGTTCCCAACATCAGTCATAAGTTCTAAATCCAATCTAGTTTGTGTGCTGTAACTTTATGGGTGATCCAGAACCCAGGCAGAAGGAAACAGATAAAGAAGTTTAATTCTGCTATAAATTACAGGGTGATAAATACAGTGTCCCAGGGCGGGGGTGGGGGCAGAGAAAGCAGTGGCTTAATCAGGATGGTGTCCCGAATTACCTCTGACAAGAAAAGTACAATGTGAATATTATCCATGATTCTTTCTTTGCCATACCTGATCCTTCTGCACAATCCTGGGGAAAGACATATCGTAAACATTTTTTTGGGGGGGTTGTTATGGCAGAAGGAGGAATAACAATATGAAGGTTTGCTTTAACAGTGAAGCTAAAAGTCTGTAGAGATTCTCAGTCATCCAGGTCATGGCATTATCCGGTTAACCTAATTTTGCAAAGCTTCTTCTCCGGTAACATTGTATTGCTAACTAGGGCATACAAAACCTTTGCCAGACCAATTCTCGAATACAGCTCATCTGCCTGAAATCCACACTGTATATCGGACATTAATATGATTGAGTGGGTCCACAGGTATTTCACGAGAAGAGTACTCCACTCCTCTACTCACAGTAGAATCCCTGATGCCACCAGGCTTGAAATTTTGGGCTTGGACAATCTGGAACTGCGTCGCCTGTGGTCTGATCTAAGCACAGTATACAAAATTGTCTGTGACAACATCTTACCTATCAACGACTTCTTCAGCTTCAACCTCAATAATACATGGGCAAGTAATCTATACAAACTCAAGATAAACTGCTCCAAACTCAATTGCAGAAAATACGACTTCAGCAACAGAATGGTCAATGCCTGGAATGCTCTACCCGACTCCATTGTTACATCCTCAAACCCTCACAGCTTCAACCTTAAACTGTCTACTGTGGACCTCACCCCATTCCTAGGAGGTCCATAAAGGGGGCGTGCCAGTGGTGGGATTCAATTTTTTTTACTACCGGTTCTGTGGGTGTGGCTTGATGGGCGTGGCATAGCTTGGTGGGAATGGCTTGTAGGCGTGGTAGGGGAAGGATACTGTAAAATCCCCATTCCCTCCCCATTCCAGGGAAAGGTTACTGCAAAATCCCCATTTCCTCCCGATCAGCTGGGACTCTGGAGGCAGAGAATAGATGGGGGCGGGGCCAGTCAGAGGTGGCATTTACCGGTTCTCCGAACTGTTCAAAATTTCTACTACCGGTTCTTCAGAACTGGTCAGAACCTGCTGAAACCCACTTCTGGGGCTTGCATAAGTACATCAGCTTGCCTACTGTCCCTGTCCTACTGTCCCCATTTATTTGTATTCATTTCCTTCCTTCATGTCCATGTTCATATTTATACCTGCTATCTTGTACATGTTTGGCAAACTAATCAGATAGATCGATCGATCGATCGATCGATAGATAGATAGATAAATGGTTGTCCCAAAGTTGCTTTTTCAGGAGACAACTGGACTTTCTTGTTTTTTCTTTGAAGACGGTTCGCTTCTCATTTCATTGAGTTGGAAGTCAATGCCTTTTCTTTCTTTTCCCCCCTTTTCTTTCTTTTTTCCTTCCTTATTTTTCCCCCATTATTTACTTTTGTATTTTCTTTGTATGCTACACTATAAACTAATAACATTGTAATTAAAAAAAGATGCTTGCTTAGATCAATATAAGTCCACAAGTATGGCCTTAAAATGCTAACACTGGTCCAACATGGAAGAAATAACTTCTCAATTAACCTGGATAACAAGACTGTAAAATGTCAAACAGTGTTTCTTTTTATGATGAAGGCTAAATTGCTTTTTATCAAGACACCAGTAACTTGGTATCACCTGATTGGATGTGGAGAGAGGCAAGAATACGCTACTCAGATCATTTTGCCATACTCCCCTTCCAATGAGCAGTCAGTGAGGGATGGGTCTGTGAAGGAGGATTTCATAAAAGAGGCTATCCAGATTGCAGATATAAGCATCTTTGAAAACCAGCCAAAGGAGCTGCTGCTTGTAGGTTACAGGTAGTTAGGTACCAATATGTTTACCTTTGGATACTGCAGGTGGAGTTATTACCTGTGTTTGGAATTGCCATTGCTCACACTGTGTTTGTTGAAGGTGAATGACAACTACAAAGCGGGGACAATCCTGAGGGTCACTGCTTGCTCATTTATTATAAGCCATGATGGAGGAGCTCACATTCCATTAAAGCTATGCAAAACACAACATTCCAAAGCTTAATTTCCTATTAATACAAGTATTCCTTGTGTTTAAGGTGACTGAACAGGCAATCATAATACATGGCCTGTTTGATTGTAGCCGTTAAGTTGGTTGGCTCATATCCAACTTCCAGAGGCAGGACATTTTATCCAGTGATGGGTTTCACATTCTTTTATTACCGGTTCTGTGAGCGTGGCTTGGTGGGCATGGTAGGGAAAAGATACTGTAAAATATCCATTCCCACCCCACTCCAGGGGAAGGTTACTGCAAAATCCCCATTTCCTCCCGATCAGCTGGGATTTGGGAGGCAGAGAATAGATGGGGGCAGGGCCAGTCAGAATTTTTACTACCGGTTCTCCAAACTACTCAAAATTTCTGCTACCAGTTCTCCAGAATTGGTCAGAACCTGCTGAAACCCACTTCTGGCTTTATCCAAGTTGGGTATAAGGGTAAGAGAGAAGGCAATAGACATGATTTGCTAGTTATAGCTACAAACTTACTGACAATTGTGCAGCCAGAATCTGCTTCAGGGAAGTCTCCAACTCTGAAGGATGGGTCTACCAACATTTGTCACCTATGAGACTGCTATGTTCAGAAACAATTGATTTGAATTGATGCTGAGAACAAGCATCTTGGTTTGAGATTTGAGGAATTCTTATGTTCTTCAGATTTTTCTATGGCATCCTGTTGACCATCCATCCATGACATTTTATGCTTGACTAATTGGTCTATCTAAGCCTAGTTCTTATGATTGTAGATTTTATGACTCCTTTTGCCTGCTCTGGTACCCATTAGTTTTTAATCTGTAACTGGCAGTCTGTTTCAAACAAGGCAACGTCAGAGGTATGCAGAGTTTATCCATAGAATCAACCTATTTTTATTAGTCAGGAAACAACGGATTGTTAAGAAAATGCTTCACCAACTCAAACTATAGGGCAATCATTCATTCAGTAGCTTTCTAAAAGAAATTGTTTCTCACATGAGAGGGGTGTATTTTACTGTGCTTCTGAGTAACTCATTGGATAGTTATTACTGGGCCACATGCTGACTGGCTTAGGAAAAGGAAGGATATGTGATGTGTGATGATCAGTTAGTGTTGATGCAAATTCCACAGCTTTAACCCAACAGCCTTTTCCTTAAAATGATAGACAGTTTGAGTACCATTTGGGGTCATGTTTAATGATGCTTCTCTACTTGAAATTCCTGCCATTCCCAATGATTAAAAAGTGAGTGGACTTTTCTAATGTCCATCTCTGTTAAATCAAATGCAATCCCATAAATAGGTTTACCTGGCATATTGCTATTCTTCCAGTGCCAAACACACAAACACACACAATACTAGAGCATTCCACCAGCAGCTTGTTTCTTTAGCAACACTTGTGTAGATTTTTGTAGGCTGATATATCATTGGGTTGTAAGGTAAAGGTACAATGGTCATCTCTGTTTTTTGGCCAAGGGAGCGAGCATCATCCAAAGACAATTTCCATGATCATGTGGCCAGCATGGCTATATGCAGAGGTGCACGGAACGCTGTTACCTTCCCACCGAAGTGGTACCTATTAATCTACTCGCATTTGCAGGCTTTCAAACTGCTAGGTGGGCTATTGGGTTTTATATTCATAGGAATAAAAGCACTTCATTGAATGTGGATTTTGTTGCAAATAATATAACTAATTACATTACCTTGTCCAATTGGTTTCTGCTTTTTAACTAAAAACTCAGTAGCTCTCTAACCAACTGGATGAAGCTTCCTCAGCTTCTGGCCAGGTGATGACAGACGTTGATGTCCAACATGTAAGTATATAACTAGGCTGGGAAATCTGGTCTAAGATGCCTTCTCATTCCCCTCCAGCACCTCTTACCTTTTTGAGTCACCTTTCTTTATTATAGCTCCCCATCTCAATTATTTGTGTGTTGGCACAGGAAAAAGTAATAGCAATAGCACCTACATTTATATACCACTTCATAGTGTTTTACAGCACTCGCTGAACCGTTTACAGAGTCAGCATATTGCCCCCAACAATCTGGGTCCTCATTTTACTGACCTCGGAAAGTAAAGACTGATGGAAGACTGAGTCAACCTTGAGCCGGTCGGGATCGAACTCCTGGCAGTGGGAAGAATTAACCAGCAATGCTGCATTCTAACCACTGTGCCACCACACAGCCATCAATCTTCCAAACCCTGGAGTATATGAATACACTGGAGTAAATTAAGACGCCAGTAAATTTTCTATGTAATAATTTCCGTTGCTGAAATCGTGGGATGACTTTGGATCACAGAAGTCACTCTCAATATTGCTCACAGTAGCTATTGTGTGAACAGAATGAAAAGAGTTATTGTACGCAGCCTCTTAATCTTCAAGAGGAAAGGCAGGAAGTTAATGAAACAACAGAGCAAGAAACTAACAACATTTTCAGGTAATCAAAGAAGCTATTTCTGGATTTACTGGCCCTTTATTGGAATTAATATTGCTGACCATACTGTTCCATTTAAAAAACAAAACTCATTTTGAAATGGCTTTTTCACCTCTTGACATTCAAGGGTAACTTATTTCAGGAATCTTATGACATAATATAACCTTTTTTTAAAAAAAAACAACCGATCAAACATGACTCGTTCAAGCTGAAATTTACATTATCTTAATTTGCAATAAGGTGCAATCGAGTTTTCATAATTTCTTGATACATGGTTTGATTTTAAACTAATGCACCTGCTCTGCCAAGAAAGACGGATATTCATGAAAATAAAAGTTGCTTGCATAGCTTATTGGTATATTTCGGTTAAAAGGAGGATGACCCTAAAGTTTCTTATGGCCAAACATTCACATAAAGTTCAGCTACTCCAACCAATTTAACAATCAACTTATCAGAATGACCAAGACATATTTTCTAATTGACGATTTGATCATTTCTGGGCAAACTTCCCAGAGAGAGCTTCAATGGCTTCTAGGACTTCATGGCTGCTAGGACTTCCGAACATCTGCAGAGAGATCAAATAACAAGTTTGAGGGAATTATTGTCAGCACCAGCTGGTATCTCTTTACTATACTCATCTGTTTTTAGGCAGCCGGCTGTAGTTTCTCAACCATTGCTTGATCCATCCTGCCATCTACTGACTATATTCTAGAAGGACAGGAGTTTTCTCCTCGGGTTACAAAGAAACAAAACAAAGCAATAATTAATATATATATATATATATATATATATATATATATATATATATATATATATGTATGTATGTATGTATGTATGTATGTCTATTACTCTCTAGCCAGGTTCTACCTACGTAAGCCAAAATGTTATGTAGCCCTGGTTGCATAAAGAAAGAAAAGAAAGAAAAAGAAACATATGTATATTATAATATATATTATTTTCAGCTTCTACCCTCAAAAAGACGCTATAGGGCACTGCACACCAAAACAACTAGACACAAAAACGGTTTTTTTCCTGAATGCCATCACTCTGCTTAACAATTAATTCCCATAACACTGTCAAATAATTTACTAAAACTGTATTACTATTATTCTTCTCTTCCTTACTAGTATCTATCTCTTCCCACTTATTACTATAACCATGTTGCTTGTATCTTTCAATTATATTGTTTTTGTTTCCTAGTACGATTTGATAGCTTATTAGTAACCTTGAGTATCACTAAGTATTGTATCTTTTTATTCTTGATGAATGTATTTTATTCTCCTTATGTACACTGAGAGCATATACACCAAAAACAAATTCCTTGTGTGTCCAATCACACTTGGCCAATAAAGAATTCTATTCTATAAGTTTAAATACTATTTGATTATATTATTAAAAATAAATATATTTACTTTGATAAATCCCAAGCTACATATAATAGGCAGTCCTTCTTACCTAAAAGTAATCCATATGCTTCTTTTTTTCTGGCAAATCCCTTCCTTTCTTCTGACTGCACCATTGCATTTTGATTAACTACCAGTTCGATGTAGAAACCACATAAAGGTAGAATTAACTCTCTTAAAAAAAATATCTATCTTCTCCAAAAACTGGGAGGGGGTGGGAGAGAAAAATATTGCTATCTCCACTATCATTCCTTGATTGTCCTCAAACTCAGATATTGCCTAAATAGGGAAGAGACAAAATTAAAATGTTTCAATCAAGATTTGCAGGGAGCCAAATGTTTCCCCTCCTGGTATAATCTATGGAACTAATAAATTCACAGACATTTTACTAACAACAAAAGTATGCATTTTGAAGGCCAATCACAACATATATCTGTAAAAGCTGGATGATCAGGAAGACTGAATGAAAGAAAAAATAATATATGAATTGTAGGGTTGGAATAGCTTGGCCAGTAAAATGAATTATTTTAATTCATTACTAGATAAAATAAAACCTGATCCTTATTCTAAATAGGAACACGGTGGCTCAGTGGCTAAGACGCTGAGCTTGTTGATCGAAAGGTCGGCAGTTCAGAGGTTCAAATCCTTAGTGCCACGTAACAGGGTGAACTCCCATTACTTGTCCCAGCTTCTGCCAACCTAGCAGTTTGAAAGCATGTAAAAAATGCAAGTAGAAAAATAGGGACCACCTTTGGTGGGAAGGGAACAGTGTTCTGTGCGCCTTTGGTGTTTAGTCATGCTGGCCACATGACCACGGAAATGTCTTTGGACAGCACTGGCTCTTCGGCTTTGAAACGGAGATGAGCACTGCCCCCTAGAGTCGGGAATGACTAGCACATATGTGCTAGGGGAATCTTTACCTTTACCTATTTGAAATATTAATAATGAAACTAAAGCTTAGGTGTTTGGGATACATGATACAACGATAAGTGTCATCAGGAAAAATCTTGATGCTTTGGAAAATCAAAAGCAATAGAAAAAAAGGGCAAGAGGAAACAAGGTGGCTTGATAATATGACAAAAGCATGAACTTCAAAAATGTCAGGAGACGGTAGGGTCTGTGGCGCTCTCTGAGCTTAGTTGTTTTTTTTTTTTTGCAGACGTTTCATAATCCAACTAGGTAACATCATCAGTGCTAGAAGGCCATTGTTACATAGACAGAGAGCAAACTATTTTTAGATGCGTCTGGAAAAATAATAAGGCAATATAGATTTCAGAACTGAGTGACTTAACAGCAGCAATACTTAAGGGTAGATACAGTGAATGGGTGTTATTTGGGTTTATGATTCTTACCAATCCCAATCAGTATGGCACCATAACAAAATAACAAGAGTTAGAAGGGACCTTGGAGGTCTTTTACTCCACACACACCCCCCCCAAAAAAATCAGGAGCCCTTAAGCAGTATAAAGCAGTATTAACACGTCATGTGATCTTGATACTACCCCTCTGTTAGTAAAAAGAAAAGCCTAAGACTGCATTGGCTTTTTTGGTAGATGTAGCATATTGCTGGTTCACACCTAAGTATTTGTCCACTAGGACTCCCAGATACCTCACAGTTACTGCTGTTGAGCCATTATTGTAGACTGTACTCTAAGAATCCAAAGTTCTCTCCACAGCACAATCGCTTAAGCCAGTGGTTCAAATTAAGTTCTGTATCAGGGTATGAAGAGTTAATAGCTGTAAGCTGATGAGAAGTTGTAAGCAGAGGCAACTGGAAGCTGGAATGAGGCAGCAGAGCTACTGCCACTTTAAAAAGTTGGGTAAGAGAAAAAGCCTATATAAGGGAAGCCATTAGAGGGTTTCCACTCCTCATGCATTCTACTTCATGTTCTCTTGTTGTGGATCTCAATTGCTCTCTGTGTATCAGTAGCTGTATGATAAGGTATTTAACCATGTATAAGTCTGTAAATATTTAACTGTAGATAAAACCACTGTTATTTATATAAAAGGCGCTGTGTACTGTGTTTTGCTCCTGGGTTTATCTCATACTACTAGTTACGCTGCCAAAACTCTGACATTCTGCATTCCCTCATGGGATGCCTACCTTTGATTGGGGGTGCAGAGGAAACCACCAGCCGTGTCCCCATCTCTTTGACTTTCAGGCCTAGTTGGTCATACGTCTCTTGATATTGTTTTTCAGGCTCTTTGTATTATTGGTCCCACTAAAAGAGAAGGCATAATAATATAATAATATACTTTCTTTCAGTAAGCCTCTCACTCATGTCTTTGATCTTTGCTCCTGGGAGACAGACAGCAAACCTCCCTAAATAAGATTGCCCAGTCTACAAATTGTTGGTTCACTTTCCCTGGGCAGTAAGTCTCCTATCACCAACAATAAAACTGTTGTTTTATTTCCTTTAGTAAGTCTGGTCTTTTTCTTTCTTTCTTGCACTGGTATACTTGATATCACTTCTCCAGTTGTCTGCATGCTTTCTTCTTCCAAAGGGAGGTTATGAAATTGATTATTTAGCTCCAATGGGCCTGGACTGGACTGGGTTTTTTTTCCTTCTATGAGTGACATGTCACCATTGGTCCATATCCAAAGGTCCATTTTCTCGGTTAGTTAATTGTTCCTTGTTGTGTTAAGTTTGATTGCAGTTTGCGTCCCTTTAATTGGGGTTTCTTTTTTGTTGTTTTGAGTCTCAGAGCGGTTAGACTTATCACTAGACTCTTAAGTTTTAATTCAGCTGTTTCAATTAGTTTACATTTGGTACCATATCATTGGGCTCTTCCACAGAATGCATTCACAGCACCTATTCTGCATGATGTTTTAAAAAGTGTAATTTTTAAAAAATATTTTCCTTTTTTTACTGAAAAATGATAAAAATAGAAGTTAAAAATGATATAATTCAAAAACCTAACCTTTTTCCATTTTAAAAATTTAAAATTAGGTGTTTTTTTTAAAAAATGAAGATTGGATTTACGAAAGGTTTTAATCTCTTGAGGTTAATGCTGAAATAATACTTATTACAGCACCTCTTGTGGCTAGTGTTGAAATTCCTTTACTTCTCCCACGCTGCCACTATTCACTTACTTACTCTGGTAAGGTCTACAACAGGGGTCTCCAACCTTGGCAACTTTAAGCCTGGAGGACTTCAACTCCCAGAATTCCTCAGCCAGCAAAGCAAAGCTGGCTGGGGAATTTTGGGAGTTGAAGTCCACCAGGCTTAAAGTTGCCAAATTTGGAGACTCCTGGCCTACAGTATATCAGCAAAAATTGTCCCTGTGGAAAGAACACTAGTGGAGCGAAAATAATTAGAAGGAAAAATGAGAATAAGGAACCAATTCAAAATTTTCCGTCAGTACTTTCTTTAGGTCTTCCCTCTCCATTTTATGGTGGGTTTACATATATGTAGTGGATTGAGATCATGCAATTATTTAAGAAATTAGGATTTAAGTGACTTTAAAGTATCTCCCTTCCTCTCTGTATATCAGCAAAGTATGTAATCCCCATGAATGCAGATGGGGAAATGAAAGAAGGAAATGAAATGGCATTGGAAAAGAATGATAATTCTGCTCATTGAGAAAGCCAAAACATCTTTATTCTCATTCATTTATATCCCATCCTTATTATTTTTACAAATAATTCAAGGTAGCTAACATATCCAACACATCTGCCTCCTCTTTCTCCCCCCCCCCCACCCCAACAACCATCCCATGAGGTGAGTTGGGCTGAGAGAGAATGATTGGTCCAAGTCACCGAGCTTGCTTTCATGGCTAGGGTAGGACTTGAACTCATGGCCTGTTTCTTTTCTAGCTTGGTGCCTTAACCACTAGATCAAACTGGCTCTAACACAGCAATTAGTTGGGTAATCTAACATCAAGTCAGTGCAATGCAGGTAGTCCTCAATTTACGACCACAATTGAGCCCCAGATTTCTACTGAGTTTTGCCCTATTTTGTGACTTTTCTTGCCACCGTTGTTCAGTGAATCACGGCAGTTGATAAGTTAGCAACCTGGTCGTTAAGCGAATCTGGCTTCCCCGTCGACTTGGCTTGCTTGTCCGAAGGTCGCAAAAGGGGATCGCGTGACTTTGGGACATGGCATGGCAATGGTCATAAGTACGAACCATTTTGCCAAGTGGCTGAATTTTGATCACATGACCACAGGGATGCTTGCAAAGGTCGTAATGGTGAAAAAAGTCACAACTGTGAAAAAGACGTAAGTCACTTTTTTCTGCGTGCCGTTGTAGCTTTGAATGGCCAACGAAACAAACTGTTGTGAGTCAAGGATATCTGTACTATCGTTCTCATCCCGCACACACACACAAAACACACCCCGACTTCACAGGAAGGATCTACCTAGAGCTACCTAGTAGCAGTAAGTAAATTTGGAATCATAGACTGACCTGCGGACTGGCCAGGCTCACAGCTTCTCTTAGCTATTCCATCACACCGAATGCCTCTGGTCTTTACGTGCTAACAAAGAGACTCAATCCTCGGTGGGTTTTGCTGGGCGAGTGTAATGGAGGACTACAGCCACTCCGATAAAGATAAAACCGGGCTAGAGAAAAGTAGAGGTTCCCTGTGGTTTTCGCCCCTCCAGGAACCAAAGCCAAGCAGACTTCCTGGGGAGTTGTATAACTCCGACTCGGTGGAAGAGCTAGTAAGAATTAAGACCACCTGTTCAGTCCAAATCCAGAAATCTTCAAAAGAGCCTCCAGTGCGAAACCCCCTGGAAGAGAATCCCTCCGGATCGGGGAGGGGGGGGGAGGCGAGAATCTCTTTGAAGGTAGGCCCTTGTTAAGAGTTGCCCCTCTCTCCTCCCTTTGGCAGAGAAGCCAATACACCATCTTCCTTTCTTCTCTCCTACTGTGCCTGAAAGCTGATTAAATACAGAAAAAGAAAAAAGAAAAAACTATCGGACAGAAATCAGAGCGAGCTCAAGTTGTATGCTTTCCATTAGAGAGAGGCGTGCTTTTCTCATTCAGAGGCGCCTCTAACCTGACGGAATGTATTCACGTGAGTGAATAAGTGGAATTCTATGCAAACCGGAATGACTTAAACCACAAAAACATGGCAAAAGAAGATTTCTATACCTAGGAAAGGTTTGGTTAAATTAATCAGTTCTAACATTCTAATGTGTTGGACTACAATCCCATCATCCCCAGGAAGCGTCCTCGGGCTGCAGATTGAATGCAATGGCCTCTACCACAGCTAAGGGTTATCAAGTCAGGAAAAAGCTTGATGACACAATCCCTTGCGTGAAAAAACAAAACAAAACCGGGGGGCAGAACCGGTTCGGTGACATCCGAACCGGGCCAAACCGGGAGGAACCCACCACTGTTCAAGACACCTCCTTTTCATTCTTGCACCTCTGGGAAGTGGGGCTTCCAGCACTATGAAGAGCAGGGGAAGGAATTTCCTGCCCTTCCTAACCCTGGCTTGCTTTGGACACAAGCAAAAGCCCACTGGTTGCACTAAATGCCATGGCATTGCTTGACTGAAACTGGAGCAGAAACTAGAACTGTCTCCTTCTTTTGCCTCACAATGGCATTTTTTTTTTTAAATTTGATTTATATGCCGCCCTTCTCCAGAGACTCAGGGCAGCTTACAAATGCGTTAAGCAATAGCCTTCATACTTTTGTATATTTTATACAAAGTCAGTTTATTGCCCCCACAATCTGGGTCCTCATTTTACCTACCTGAGAAAGGATGGAAGGCTGAGTCAACCTTGAGCCTGGTGGGATTTGCCTTCAAAAAGGCAAAAATTAGTTCTCATGCACAATTAATAGTTAGTTTCAATAACTCTGCATCTAGTGGTTTTCTGATTGCAAGGCCAACCTGAGGGGGTGAACTTTATTTTAAATTGTAGTTCTGTATGGTGGTAAGAGAGATTATTGTCAGGGCTCTATTGGCATCTTTTAGCATGCTATCTGATGATACTCGGTGATGGGTCTCGAGGCTTGATTTTAGCTAGTATATCCATGATCTTATGTGTCGTATCAGCATCTCTGCTCTGAATAGAAGAGGGTGGTAATAACGTTCTGACTTAAGGCTGGGTGCACATCCGGTTGTTCTAGGTCTTATTGAACATGAGATACAAGCAGTTAGTCTATCTCAAGTTGTGATAGCAGCCTCCTCTTCACTACGTTGAAGTGCTGGGTAAGTACGGTAGCTGTCTGCAGGCTGGATGCTGATTTTCTGTTCATCCATATTTCTCGCATATGCTTCATATATCCCCTCTCATTAGGTCTGCTGTTGTAGTAGCATTCCATCAGTTCAAGAGTCTCTTATTTTGTCCATTTTATCCATCCACCCACTATCGTCTGTCCGTCCGTCCGTCCGCCCACCCACCCACCCACCTACCCACCTATCTATCCATCTATCTATCTATCTATCTATCTATCTATCTATCTATCTATCTATCTATCATCTACCCTGTTTCCCCCAAAATAAGACATTTCCTGATAATAAACCCAATCCGGCTTTTGAGCACATGGCAATAAGGCCAAGCGCTTATTTCAGGGTTCAAAAAAATATATAAGACAGGTCTTATTTTTGGGGTAACACAATATCTATCTATCTATCTATCTATCTATCTATCTATCAATCCATCCATCTTTCTTAGAGGTAATATATTATGTATATTTATAATATACAATATATATTTTACATTGGTCTGTTTATTATTAATTAATATATACATATGCAAATATATATTACAATTAAATGTATATTTAATACAATATATATGTTATAAATACATTTAACCTCATTAAAGAAATAGCTACTTCTTTAAATTGTAAATCTATTGCATGTCAGCTCAAACAAAAATATTGTTAAATAAAATAAAAATTAAATAAAAACATGTTGGCCTCATCATATTTGGGAGGGGAGGAAATGAGTGGGTGACAGATACTTTAAATGGGATCTATTGAAATCTAATACAGATACGCGCAATAGGATAAGGTGCTGCCGTACCCCCAAATCCCGGAATTCTGACGCTGGGGAAACATCATGAAGCCAACAGCTTCACTGAATCGCAGCCCTTGAAGAGACTTCTAACCCCGCTCCCTACCCTAACTCCGACCTGGATCCCAAAAACCCCTGGACATGCCCGACCCTCCCCGCCTCCCGCCTCTAAGAGGAGCCCGAGAGCCTTTTTAGGACCGCCGAAGCCTGCCGAAAGAACCCTGAAGTGCATGATGCAGGCAAATAGAGTTTATCTCTACGTTCCCCTATTTGACTCGTCGTTTTCCTAAAGCTAGAATGCAAAGAGACCGGTCTCCCAACCTCGGGTAGCGCTGCTACCACCGGTTCGTAGCCGCATCCTTAGAGAAACAATGAAAGGCCCAGAACATATGGGCGATGAGCAAATGAGTGGACGGAAGGAACGGGGTGGGGGAAACCGAGGTGGCTCCTTTGCTAAGTAGGTAATTAAGGAAGAATGGTGCATTTGTATCTACCGTAGACTTCAGGGATTACTTCCACCCAGGCTGCTCAGTCAGGAAATGAGGGGCTGGGCTGGCTCACCTGCCCCATTGCCAGGTTTCTTTTCCTCCTATTTGCCACCTGCTATTCGGGACATCGCGCGGAACTAACCTTAAGGAAGAACCTCCGAAGGTGCACTCTCCGGCTGGGTAGAGGTGGAAAAGAGGGACGCCGAGAGGATCTTTTTCCAAAGGGAGTAAAGGGGGAGGGGGACTGCTGCAGAGAAAGGACAGGAAGTCAGCCATGCTGGGAAGGTCGCTGAAAGAGGGGGGGGGGAGGAAGGAGACTGCCAAAGCTGACGGACAGGAAGTCGGCCATGCTGGGAAGGTCCCAGGCAGGGGATTGGATGGAAAGAAGCCAGTAGTCATGCAGAGAAGACTAAGGGAAGCCGCTCCCTCCTAAAAAGGAGCATAGAGGGCAGGTGGTTTTGCTGTTACTCTGTACAGATAGTCCCCGACTTACAACAGTTCGTTTAAGGACCGCTCAAAGTTACAACGGCACTGAAAAAAGTGACTTACGGCCGTTTTTCACAGTTACGCCCTCCCGGCATTCCCATGATCATGTGATCAACATTCCGACGCTTGGCCACTGGTTCATATTTATGACCGTCGCTGTGTGTGCCAAGGTCACGCTTTTATGTGATGATCTGACCAGCAAAGTCCATGGGGAAAAGGCAGATTCACTGAGCAACAGGTGACTAACTTATCAATTGCAGTGATTGACTTGGCAAGTGGCAAGAAACAGTGGCAAGAAAGTTCATAAAATCAGGCAAAACTCACTTCACAAATGTCTTCACTTAACAACAGAAAGTTTGGGCTCAATTGGGACTACCTGTATTGCCACTCAAAAATAACAAGATGAGTTTTGGCTGTTTCCATCTGCTATTTTTTTTTTTGGGGGGGGGGGGCTGGAATTTCCTATCAAAATATGAACAAACAAGCTGTCATAGTCCTGGAAGAAAAGAAAAAGCCCAGAGATAAAATCTTCTATATGTCGACTAAAAGTAGTCAATCTAGTGCTTTCTAGGGAATTTGGGCTATCACTGCTTAAGGTGTGTTTGCTTCCAGCCTATCATCGGAAGGACCTGCATGTGTCTCCTGCAGCAGACTCCCACAACCAACCTCTCTTCTTATCCAGGAAGGTTAAGTCAGGTTATTCCAGTGGTAATGAGGTTAGAAATTATGTACTTTGCCCTTTCACTTGGAACCCGCACTGCATATCAGACATTAATACAATCGAACGAGTACAGAGATATTTCATAAGAGTCCTCTGCTCGCAGCAAAATACCTTATGCCACCAGACTTGAAACTTTGGGCTTAGACAACTTAGAACTTTGCTCTCTTCAATCCGACCTAAGCGTAGGATATAAAATTATTTGCTACAATGTCCTACCTGTCAACCTGACTACTTCAGCTTCAACCGCAATAATACACGAGCACACAATAGATACAAACTTAAGGTAAACCGCTCCAATTCGATTCTTCGATTGCAGAAAATACTTCAGGAACAGAGTGGTCAGTGCCTGGAATGCACTACCTGACTGTGATTTCTTCCCCAACCCCCCAAAAACTTTAACCTTAGACAAGGGGTCAGCAACCTGTGGCTCTGGAGTGGCATGTGGCTCTTTCACCCCTCTGCTGTGGCTCCCTGTCACTCAAAATATGCATCACAACCACCAATGTGTGACACCTGCCGGCACGCAATTCATTGAGCTTTTCAACCCCTGGTAGGCCAACCACGAATAGATCCAAGAAAAGAAAAGTTTCAGAAGAAAACAGAACGTTTAATTCAACTACATTTGCTAGTTTTGTGGCCGCTCAAGAAACAGTCAAGCACAGGAAGGGTTTTGTGGCTCCCGGTGTTTTCTTTCCTGTGGGAAACAGGTCCAAATGGCTGTTTGAGTGTTTAAGGTTGCAGACCCCTGCCTTAGATTGTGTACTGTAGACCTCACCCCATTCCTAAGCGGTCTTTAAGGGGCGTGCATAAGCACACCAGCGTGCCTACCATCCCTGTCCTAATATTCCCTTTTATACATATCCATTCCATGTAATCATAATCCTGTTTATACCTGTGTCTGTTATCTAATACATGCTTGACGAAAATAAATAAATAAAATAAAAATAAAACATATGCCACCATCATACCTGCACATGTCACACTCACTGCCACGATGAGGTCTGGCTGAAAAAACCCACAACATGACAGTTCAATTTGGAGGAGTGTCTTTATGCCTTGTGAACTTGTTTGCTTTCTAGTCTGTCTAGAAAGCAAACCTAGAAATCCTAGGCAAATTGCATGGAAGCCCCATTGAAAGTGGAAAAGTCATCCAGGGTTAGGGTTAGGGCCCAATGAGGTCTGCCCCCCTCCCAAACGAACATCACAGTTTCATTTTGAGATCCAATTTTAAAGAGCCCTAATTCTAACCCAGTGGTGAAATCCGTTTTTTTTTACTACCGGCTCTGTGGGCGTGGCTTGGTGGGTGTGGTGTGGCTTGGTGGGCATGGCAGGGGAAGTATACTGCAAAATCCTCATTCCTACCCCACTCTGGGACCAGTCTGAGATGGTATTTGCTAGTTCTCTGAACTGCTCAAAATTTTCGCTACCGGTTCTCCAGAACCTGTCAGAACCTGCTGGATTTCACCCGTTCTAACCCCATGTGCTCTATATAAGGTGCCTTTGAAAATCACCCTAAAGTTATACAGGTCGCCCTCGATTTACGACCACAGCTGAGCCCAAAATTTCTGTTGCTAAGTGAGACATTTGATAAGTGAGTTGTGCCCCATTTCAAGACCATTCTTGCAGAGGTGTTAATCACTGTAGTTGCTAAATTTGTAATCCGGTTGTTAAGCGAATCTGGCTTTCCCACTGACTGTGCTTGTCTGAAGATCACACGACCCCCGGACAGTGCAACCGTCATAAATATGAACCAGTTGCCAAACATCTGAATTTTGATGATGTGACCATGGGGATGCTGTAATGGTTGTATATGTGAAAAATGATCATAAATCATTTTTTTCAGTACCACTGTAACTTCAAATGTTCACATTGTGGTAAGTCCACAATGTGGCACGCAAAAATGTTGGGTGTCACTCAGTTTGCCCACAGCCCCGTTGCACAAACTGCACTGGCTCATAATTTCTGAGTGCAATTTAAGGCACAGGTTAACACCTTCAAAGCCCTACATGGTATGAGGTCAGATTATTTGCACGACCGCCTCTCTGAACGGATCTGCCCCATCCGTTGGATAGAATGGACAGAATAGACATGGTCCATGCCTCTTCCTTGAAATATCTATAGATGACATTTTCCGTGGAGGCTTCTATTCTGTGGAACACTCTTTGTCTCCCCTGAGATCCGGCAGGCCCCCAGCCTTCCGGAATGCCCAAAATATGTGACTCTAGCTCTATGCCATGCGTAGAGTGATGAGACCCTGAGAAAGGTTGCTGAGGCATTCCAGTAAAATGACTAGGCATTGGGTTGTGAGCTGCCCAGAGGTGTGCTCTAAACCAGGGGTCTCCAACCTTAGCAACTTTAAGATTTGTGGACTTCCTGGCTGAGGAATTCTGGGAGTTGAAGTCCACAAGTCTTAAAGTTGCCAGGGTTGGAGACCTCTGCTCTAAACCATCTATACAAATATTTTAAATGAATAAACAATACACCCCCAATCCTTCTTCAGTACTGGTCGATACTGGCCTTTGTCCCTCATTCCCCAAAACCATAAAGGGTGAGGGGCCAGATGCCTAATGTTGCACATCTTCAGGAAGAGAAGGTCCACAGGTTGTTGTTTTTTTTATCGCTGTATCTACCCCCTTTCTTTCCTTTAACCCCCAATTATCTGGAACACACAACTGGTTCAGTCTGAGATGCCTGTGGCAATTCAGTTTGCATTTTGGGTTTTGGATATGCATGGACAATATGGTTCTAGTGATCGATCCTGGAAAAGAGAGAATATATAACAACACTGACCTATATTTAAAAAAAAAGTTTCCCCAAAAGAACATATTCATTGCCTCTTGCTTTTATACTAAACACTTATTTTTATGAAGCTAGCACAAAGAAATTTGGCTGAAGAGATTTAGTTATTAATAAAATTATATTTTCTTATCAGAAACACATTAAACAGATGCTGGGCTTAAATAACAAATTTGACAAACAACCATTGGAATTCCAGTAGAGGAAAAATATTAAACTTACAGGGAATATTGCACTTAGAAAAAAACTGTGTAAGCAGCAATTGCTAAAATAGATCCCTCACTCTAAAAATGGCTGGAAATGCACTAATACGGCTGTATCACTTTCACCTACTTGAAATGCCACAATCCCAACAATTTTTATAATAGAATGAAACAAATTCTATAGATCTCCTTCCAACCTGGTCTTTTTCAATTAGAAAGTTAACTATTACTAAATCCGGATTCCCCAAAGTATACCAAACACTACATGCCAAATAATTGGCTCTGTCATCATTCAACATGTCAGGTGAGGAGCAGCTGTTATGTCACTGATCTTAAAAGAAAAAAGGTGAGAGTTACCTGTAACTGAGGGGCTTGTTTTGAGGAGGGGGAGGCAGTGGCGACATCATTTCCATGGCTCCGGGGCCAAGTATGGGGGAAAGGGCTGGTTAGGAGGAAAGAAAGGGCAGGGGGGAACCTCCATGTAATCAGATTGCTCTTGAGGCCAGCTCTTCCAGAAGCCATCTCTGTGGCTTCTGGAAGAAACCAGAAGGGGTGGCGGCTGTTGCAGCCACAAGCAAAACGTACAGGTAAGTCCTCCACTTACAACACTCCATTTAGTGACCATTCAAAGTTACAACGGCAGTCAAAAATGTGACTTACGACGGTTTTTCACACTTAAAAATCCGTTGCAGCATCCCTGCGGTCAAGTGATCCAAATCCAGGCACGTGGCCACCGACTCATGCTTAGGACGGTTGCAGCATCGGGGGGGGGGGGGGATCACACAATCAGGGGTGAAATCCAGCAGGTTCTGACAGGTTCTGGAGAACCGATAGCAGAAATTTTGACTAGTTCGGAGAACTGGCAAATACCAACTCCGGCTGGCCCCAGAGTCGGGTGGGAATGGGAATTTTGCAATATTCTTCCCCCAGGAAGGGGGTGGGGTGGTAATGAAGATTTTGTAGTATTCTTACCCTGGAGTAGGGTGGGAATGGAGATTTTGCAGTATCCTTCTGCCCCGCCCACCAAGCCCCGCCCACAGAACTGGTAGTAAAAAAAATTGGATTTCACCACTGCACTCAATCCTTTTTTCACGACCAATCAAATCAATCTGGGAAGAGCCAGATTCACTTAACAACCGTGCTAATAATTGATTAACCCCAGCAGTTCATCTTAGAAGCATTTGAAATATGGATTTACAGACGTGGCTGTTCCACAAAAGCTGGGTTAACATAATCACAAATGAAGAGGTGATAGATAAGCCATCTGGGAAAGCCAAGGGGAAATCATCAAAGCCATTAAAGAGCGAAATTTAGAATATTTCGGTCATGCCATGAGACACCCAGAAAAAAACCTATCCTTCAACTTAATCGTCCAGGGAAAGACTGAAGGCAAATGAAGTCCAAACAGAAGAAGAACATCATGGTTTCAAAATCTTAGGGACGGACTGTCAAAAGCTGCATTGGTCAAGACACCCACATCAAACATGAGAGGGCCCATAACAGAAGAGAAGCCGCATGAATGCCAAATCCAACTTGGTGATCCACTTAACAGATTCATGCAATCACACAAACGCTCAGCGCGTGGAAAAGCTTCTGTAGTTTTTCCGTGTTTCATAAACACACGAAAATCCGTCTGTGAAGAACATCCTAGACGGCCAAGGGTTGGTGTTCAGAATGACGGAACATGCAGTTTCAGAGGGACGACATTAGCAGACAATCGAGAGTCGAACGCAAAGGGGCATTTGGTGGTTTTTAAAAATACGGACACATTAAAATGTTTTTAAAACGGGGGGAAAAAAATCTTAAGGGACCGGTTTGGACAAAACTCAGCAGCACTTTTTCATGCGTGCTGTTGACAAAAAATAGGATCGCCAACATGATCGCCAACATCCAATGACGGATATGGCACAAGAAGTTCATACGGTACCTACGAGACCGTCTTTTGCCACCAAGAGCCTCCCACCGACCAGTTCGTTCTCACAGGGAGGGACTACTCAGGGTACCGTCAGTCAAATCATGCCGACTGGCGACTCCCAGGGGGAGGGCCTTCTCTGTGAGGGCTCCAACCCTTTGGAATGAACTGCCCCCAGAGATACGGAATATCCCTGATCTCCGTGCTTTCCGCCGTGCCCTCAAGACCCCGATGTTCCAACAGGCGGGGTTAAACATGAACATGTGAATGGTCTTTTAAAATGTACACCGCCTTGAGTCCTACGGGAGAAAGGCGGCATATAAATATAATAAATAAATAAATAAAATTTAAGAGAGAGAGAGAGAGAGAGAGAGAGAGAGAGAGAGAGAGAGAGAGAGAAAAGACCCGGCGGGACTAAAGGCCTCTCACGGACCTCACCGTAGCTCCGCGGCCTCGGCGGCCATGGCAACCGCCGCGCTCCGCCCACCGGAGGTCACGTGGTCGTGAGGGCTCCCTCCCCGCGCAGCCGCAGAACCGCCGACTCCTCCCCCCGCTGACGGGCCGCGGCTGCCTGTCATCGCCGCCGGCGCGGGGCCTTCCGGGCGGTGGCCGAGCGAAGACGGGGGCCGGGCCGGGCCGGGCCGGGCGGAGCGGCTGAGCGAAAGCGGCCATGGGTCCCGGAGAAGGCGCGGTCGCTGCCGCTGCGGCGGCGGCGTCAGGGCCTCCGGGCCGGGAGCAACTGCTGCTGCTGTCGGGCGCGGCGCTGGCGGAACGCTACCGGCGCATCTACACCGCGGCGGCGCTGAGCGAGCGAGAGCAGGCCGCGCACCTGGCCGGCAGGTAAGGCTGAGGGCGGTCGGGATGGGGGTGGGAGAGAGAGAGAGAGAGAGAAGCCGGACGGAGGAAGCGCGGTTGGGCTGCCCCGCCTCGCCTCGCCTCCCCACCCGGTGGCTCTCAGGGTCCAGGTGCCAGCCGTGCAGCCCGAAGAAGCGTCTGCCGGGGAAGGGAGTCTTTTGGCCGGCACGCCCCATGGAGACGCTCCCCGAGGATGGCCGCCGCGGCTGAGGCTGAGGCCTCCCTGAACGGGCTGTTTTTGCTTTCTACGGGGCCTCAGGTCTTCCACGAGGAGCGAAATTGCACTGGGATAGAAAGGCCTCTGTCGACCCCTCCCCCACGTCCTCCCCCTCCTCTGCTTCTCCCTCCTCCTCCCCTCCACATTCTCCCCTTTCTCTTCCTCCCCCTCCCCTCCTTCTCCCCCCTGCTCCCTCCCCTCCTTTCCTCTCCTCCCCCTCCTCTCCTTCCCTCCTGCC
>WNWU01000063.1:8474349-8499662 GCA_012654045.1 Ptyas mucosa | reverse complement strand
CCTCCTCCTTCCCCCCTCCAACCCCTCAGCCTCCCACTCCTTCTCTCCTCTCCCTCTCCTGTCGTTGGCCTCCTTCTTTTTCTTATGTGTCCGGTGGGCATCGGGGCAGAGCGGAGCATCCCTCAGTGGTGGTAGAGGTAGGAGAAGCCCAAGGGCAGCAAGTTGGCATCTCTATGAGCTTTTCTTGGCCCATCCGGGACTATCCTGCGAGAATTACGCAGCTGTCTCCTCACCTGCGCTGCTGCTGCATCTCATCCCTATTCCCCTCCCTCCGTTGAGGTGCTGTTTGGGTATCCCAAGCTCTTGCCTTTCCTGGGTGGGTTTATAGTTTCTTTGGCGAACACCTTTGCTGTCCTATTTACCGACCACATTTGGATTGGGATGGAAAGGCAGATGGATAAATGTACGGGGACGTTCTTGTGAATTGCTCCGTAGCACCGATGAGGTTACCTAATTTGGGTAAGGAAACAGCTGCAAGAAAACAACAAAGTTCAGAGAGCACCAAGGACCCCTAATTGCTCTTGCTCTCTCTACTATTACTTTACTATGTCCTCTTCTGCAGAATAGATGCGATAGCTGAGTTGTGGAAAGTAGTAAGCTTTGTTCTTTAAATTTTGACTGCTGCACAAAGAAAAGGTGATAGCGTCATCCTGATGCGATTTCTTTCTTTCTTTTTTTTTTCCCTGCTAGGAGCTGACTATTCAGACTCTTAGTAGCCATTTCGTGCTTATGATTTAAGCATTGCACCTTGACTTGTCTGTTTACATGATGAAGATATGCAAGAGAGGCATTATTTGTCTGGCTAAGTTGCATGCTCCCAAATTAGCTGTGTCATCATATTGAGGGTTTTAGTATGGCAAGTGGATTATGTTATGAATGATGATGATGAGTGGCAAGCCATCCAAATGGAATAAAATAAATAAATATATATCATAATCTAGAATTGCAAAACCATATAAAATGTATGCCTAAAGGATTAATATACCAGTTGTTTGTTAGTGCAGAAACATGGGTGCTTTCTTAACTTGATTTTCTTTAGAATCATTTTGCATTTGTCAGCAATTACTTTTTATTATGTTTCAAAAGATGCTTACTTGAAAACGTTTTTACTTTGTTATTCGGTTGAAAAATTCTCCTACTATGATTTATCGATTAGTAAAAAGGCAGTGATAAATTTTTTTTTTCTAATGTTGAAGACAAATATCTTCAGATGCTGGGACCAGCAACATATCGTGGACAATTAGCATATTTTAATCACGATTACTTTAGAGAGATCTTTAAAGTGGTTTTGAGTGGCTGTTTGAAGATGGACTTCTGTATGCTATCGTGAATCTATGAGAGTTGATGACATGTAAGGGCAACAAATAATATCATGCATTGGCTGCTTGAAGTATATATGGTTGTGAGTTCTGAGAGATTTGCTGATCAAAGTAATTCAAACCATTTGTAATTATGTTAATGGAGCCTTTTTTTTTGTAAGGACCTAAGCAATTAAAGTGTAAACATTCTTGGAGGTGATTGTATTTTGTCTTCTGAGTTAACAATGACCTCACCCACATTGTAAAAAAGGGAGAAGATGTTGCTAGGGCAGCATTTTAACTTGTAAGTGACATTGGGCGAAGTATTTTCTACTTGGTATTTGATATCTTTCATTCAGAATTGATGTTCATCCTTCACATCCAATAATTTAGTCTCACAGTCTTGTTGAACAGATGTTTAGAAAAAAAGTGGGGGATCAGCATAGGATTTTGGAGACAGGATATCTGTGCATTATATATATCTTGGTACTTCCTTTGTCCATGAATGTATTAAGGTAGGACATCTTTGATCTTCTTGGGGCCCCTTGCCACTCATTTCCCACTTCTAGAAGGAATATTCATGCAGATATTCTGGTCCTGTGATATTTTGCATTCTCTTTTCCTGGCTCTGAGAAGTCAATTACACTTGAGTTGACCCTATGTATTTCAAATAAAAGATATACTGGCCTTTCTTTACAGCAATTCTAAGCATAATTTATGCAAAGTGAGTCTCACTAAATTCAGGGATGTTCCCAAGTAAGAACACAAAAGGTTGCAGCATCTGATTGCAGATCTATTTCTATCAGATTTAGCTTTTTAAGAAGTATGCTTTGTAAATATACATGTATATTGCAGAATAATTTCAGGGACTAGTTTATGGCATGCCCACCTGGATTTACGCTTAGCATCAATTTCTCTTCTACAGGAACTGCTCTATTACAGGGGTGGGAGTGGGGGAATCTTCTAGCATCTTAAAGTTATAATGAATGAATACAGGCATACAATTAATTTGAAAAACAATACCTATTCAATAATCCAGATTTCAAACTATCCAGATTTTACTCCCAATTCATTTTAAAAATGCTTCTGAAAGACTAGTTACACATATCTCAATGCAATGAATTGTTTTATAAGGAAATATTGAACCTAATTATTACTAGTACTATAGATATTTCCATATGTTCTGGTTCCATTTGGGATGGCTGAGTCTATAAAGAGCTAGCAAGTATAGTTCTCTGGGCTTTAATCAACCTCCCTCCCCCCAATATATAATTTTGAAAATTACTTCTATAGACTTTATCGGTGTGTTCTTTGGAAGGATTTTTTTTTTAGTAAAAATGTATGCAAGTAGAGGAATTTACAGAGGTGCTTTGTTTAAATATAGAACAGAGCACTTTTAATGGTTTACATCATTGTGATTGCTAATAAGGGACAAACACTGTCATGTTAAATGACATGAAATGTACATTCTTCATCCCACACACAGTTAGAACCAGATAAGAAAAGAAGGAAAGAGAAATATCTTTTGTCTCATCTCTTGTTACCTTCTGTGAGTTGAGAAACTTCTGATTTGGGGAATGCTCCCTGCATAAATTAGCACCGAGAGATCTCTTCTTTATGGCTGTGAAAGAGAACAGGATTGGCTGTTTATCCATTTTTGAATATTTGTCTCATGCTTTTCCTCTAAGAGCCTGTCTTCCTTGCTTTCCCCTTGGTACTGTTTTAGCATCTCACTGGTGAGAAAGAGCTCTGGTAGTCCACCAGGTGAGCTCTATGGCTGGCTGTAGCTTTGAGCAGAGGGGCTCTCTGGCCTGTACTCCCAAGGAAGTCACCAGGGCTTCTTCAATATCAGAAAGAAAGAACAAAAACAGTGGGTAGAAAAGGCAATGTTTTCCTGAATAGACCTTTGAATTGGAATGACAAAGTTCTGAAGGAAATGCTGAAATGCTTATTTATAATATGAATTGTGAAGATGGGGTGTGAACTCTCCTCTCCTATGGCACCTGCCTATTAAAGATGGGAAATGTATGTAAAGTATTTTCACTGGCAAAGAGGGCTGTCCCTTCCTTTTGATTTCTAACAAGGTTCTGGTCCTTGAGGTTTCTGAGGAGACTTCTGGCTTCTTCAGAAGTTGTCAGGAGAGTGAAATTCATGGAAAAGGTGGCACAGGGAGTTTATTATTTATTAAATTTTTATCCCACTTTTAGAAAATCACCCAAGGCAGCAAACCTGCATAATATTCCTCCCTCCCTTCCTATTTTCTAACTTTATATTTCCTGAATAGCTTTTAAACCTATTCAGGAAGTGTTTCTACAGTTTTAGCAGAAGGCATCTCTAGAACATGAGCTAAGTGTGACTTAATCTCCAGGGTCTTTTGTGAGCTTTGCACAGAAGGGTGTTTTCTGCCACCCTAGCAGGCTCATAACAGAAGCGCCATTTAGCTCCGCTGTGGACCACGGATTCTCCCCCAGCCAGCATCAGGCTGTTTTGAAGATACTCTCTTAGAGGAATTTGCAACCCATCCTTCAGATTTTTTTTTTAAAAAAAGAACAACTTCAGCTGCCTTCCATCACTTCAGTTTCCCTCTTCCTTAATTCCTCTGAAGGTTTGAAAAATCTGAAACGGTTTTTGTGATGTAAGAATGACCTTAAGGGACAGGAGAAGAGAGTTTAGTTTAGTTTACTTTATTGTCATTGCACATGGTACAACGAAATTAAATGCCGTCTTCAGGGTACATTATAACTATAAAAATAAAAACACAAACATGCATCCTTTACATTCTATATAATTGAAATTGAAAACCCGATGTTCCACTATAGTGTAGAATTCAATATGATTATTGCCCTGGGATAGAAGCTGTTTTTCAGCCTATTAGTCTTTGTTTTTATTATCCTGTACCGTCTGCCAGATGGTAATAGTTCAAAAAAGGGTGTCCAGGATGAGATGGATCTTTAAGAATGTTTTGAACTTTCTTAGGGCAGCGGGAGCTATAAAGCTCTTCCAAAGAGGGGAGAGGGCAACCAACGATCCTCTGGGCAATGACGTTAACCCTCTGGAGCTCTGCCCTATCTGCCACTGTGCAACTGGCAAACCATACACAGGTGCAGTAACTTAAAATACTCTCTATGGTGCAGCGGTAGAAGGTCACCAGCAGTTTTTCATTCAGTTGTTGTTTCCTGAGTAGACTCTGGTAGTATAATCTCTGCTGGGCCGAGATGTGAGTGCCCCAGGTTAGGTCCCCTTTTAAGAGAAGAGAGGAAGGATCAGACAAGGGGGGGGGAGGGAACCCCCATTATGTTAACAGTCGAAGGAAAGAAACCTAGGAAGG
Source organism: Ptyas mucosa (assembly GCA_012654045.1). Lineage (NCBI taxonomy): Eukaryota > Metazoa > Chordata > Lepidosauria > Squamata > Colubridae > Ptyas > Ptyas mucosa. The sequence goes on along the minus strand of WNWU01000063.1, from coordinate 8,495,036 downwards.
ACTTGTCCTGATTGATCTTAAAAATGGTGGCAGAAAGTTTGTACTTCCAGACTTGTGAAGATTCTGCTAATGTAACTTTACAATGAAGTAGATTTATCTCACCAAATTATTTGCATTTCCTGTCTGGTTTACCCAGGAAGGCTGACCAAACGGATGTGCAAATTCCACCTGGCCATTTCAGCCGTGTTTGTACCCTGTTTTCCCCAAAATAAGACATCCCCTGATAATAAGCTCAGCTTTTGAGCACATGGCAATAACACCAAGAGCTTATTTCAGAGTTCAAAAAATATAATACAGGGTCTTATTTTCAGGGAAACACGGTAAAAAAAAACGTCGATAGAAACAGAGCCTTTGTTAAGAGCAGAGACTTTCAGTGGGCAACTTGTTGAATTATCCAGAGCATCCTTTTGTTGTCCCCACCCCTTTATACTTCCCAAAGGAAAGAGAACAGCTAGATCCTGCCCTGAGAGGGGTAATCCTTAGATACAATCTCTCTGCTTGTCCCCCCTACCCACCCCACATCATGTTTTTAGCATGTCTGTAGAGCAAGAAGGAACCAGCGATGGTCCCAGCTCATCTTCTGGATGCCTTCTGCAAATAGCAGCAACGGCTCTCACTAGCATCCTCCTTATACCCTCTGAAAGAAAGAACTGCTCCTGTTGCGTTGCCTTAAGGCAAGGTATCCTTTTAATCCTTTTACATTTTTTTTTTACATGAAAACTGAATGCTTGCCTCAGGCCCCCTCAGAATCACCTATATTTGCAAGAATGCTGGTTAGCCTGATTGGATTTTTTTTTCTTTTGGGATAATAAAAATGTGAATGGCTATAATTGAGCTAAAGTGGGTCTGGGTAAACAGGTATTGTGAAAGTGTTTCCCTTCATCTAACATTATTTAGCACAGGAAAAATCTCCTCTATCTGGTATGCATAATTGTTGTTGTTGTTCAGTAGCTATCGTGTTTTCCCCAAAATAAGACATCCCCTGATAATAAGCCCAATCGGGCTTTTGAGTGCATGGTAGTAAGGCCAAGTGCTTATTTCATGGTTCAAAAAAAGATAAGACAGGGTCTTATTTTTGGGAAAACACGGTAAGTTGTGACTCTGACTCTTCGCAGCCATGTGGACCGCAACATGCTGGGCCCTCCTGTCCTCTCCTGCCTCCCGGAGTTTGTCTAAATTCATGTCCATTGAGTTGATAACCCTCTCTAACCATCCCATCCTCTTCTCTTCTCATTTGGTGGCCAAAGTATTTGAGCTTCGACTTCAGTATCTCTCTTTCAGAGAACAGTTCAGGGTTGATTTCCTGTAGGATTCAGTATTTTTTTCCCCTCATTTTTTTTTCTTCTTTCATCAACCATTTTTCCCTCCATTTTCTTTCATATAATTCGCCAATTGGACTTTTATTTTTCCTCTCCTTTGAAAATAGTCGATACTGACAACCCAGTAACACTAAGAGTTGAGGGTATTGTCTGTCTTGGCTGCCTTTGAGTGGTTATGCGCATTTCTGTCAGTTTGGTGCAGACACTATTGTTGGAAAACTGGAAAATGGATTTAGTTGATGGTTGAAAGTCTCCTAATAACATGACAAAAGTCATGATGAAGCAAACAGTTAGAACAATTAATCAGTGGAACAACTTGCTTCCAGAAGTTGTGAATGCTCCAACACTGGAAGTTTTTAAGAAGATGTTGGATAACCATCTGTCCGAAGTGGTGTAGGGTTTCCTGCCTAAGCAGGAGGTTGGACTAGAAGACCTTCAAGGTCCCTTCCAACTCTGTTATTCTGTTCTGTTCTGTTCTGTTCTGTTCTGTTCTGTTCTGTTCTGTTCTGTTCTGCTCTGCTCCTGTTCCTTCTCCGCTCCGCTCCTCTGTTCTGTTCTGCTTTGCTCTGCTCCTGCTCCTGCTCCTGCTCCTGCTCCTGCTCCTGCTCTGCTCCTGCTCAAAATATGGGTTCGATTGTTGTTGTAAATCGAGGACTGCCTGTACCATATTAGCCCAAAGCGGTTCTGTCATCCTCTTTTATGTCTTCAAACTCTTCTTTATTACCTCATCTCCTCAGTTTAATCAGCAGTTGATCTTAATCCAGAATGGCTTTGGGAGCTAGCCATACCCTTTCTTGGATTCGAACTTGGGCTGCCTGCATGTTAGGCAGTTGTGTTAACCTCTGAGCCACAAGTTCTCCTCCCTTTATCAGCTTGAGCCAGGGGAGAGATAGTGTTTTTCTATCAAGACACCTGGTCTACCCCAACAGAAGGCTCAGAAGGTTAATTGAACTGCCTAACATGCAGGAAGCCCAAGTTCAAATCCGAGCAAGGGTATGGCTAGCTGATGAAAGCTAAAAAGCTTGAAATAGATCTATACTAGTCTCCCTTTATTTCTTTATCAGCAAAAATATAAATTTGGTATAAAAATGGTTTGTCGTGAATGCGACTGCTTGAGGGCTCCTGGATTGGAGCTGAAAGGCAAAAGGGAGCAGAATGCCCCCTCCCACATGTTGGGGTAGACCAGGTTCCAAGGATATCCACTATCTTCAAGGTGCCTCACTTTCTCTCAGAGATTTCAGATGCAGCTCGAGAGCTTCCTATGTTGAGGTGTCCCACAGGATACACAACTTTGTTGTTTGGTAGAAAATCAGATTGTGATCAGGGCAGAGTTTCACCGGGTTTTGGCACCCCTGGCCATGATTGTAGGATGTTGGTATGTAATACACCAGTGTGGGTAGTTTACACATATTCCTTGAAGGGACATCACAAAAGGAGGGCCTGGATTGGTAGGCAAAAAATTTAGTTGATAGCTTAAATAAAAAAAAAAACCCCACCATTTTTTTGTCTTTTGACCAGGTAGAAATTTGTCTCAATATCAATTTCACAACTAGCAACAGCACGTAGACTTATATACTACCCCATATCTCTTTCTAGCACTTTCTGGGTGATTTACAAGGTAGAAGCATTATTGCATATTTCCCCCAACAATCTGGGTCCTCATTTTACTGACCTTGGCTCGGAAGGATGGAAGCTGTCAGTCAGCCTTGAGCCGGTCAGGATCGAACTCCTGGCAGTGGGCAGAGTCAGCTTGCAATATTGCATTCTAACCACTGCCGTTACATCGTCCTGTAAGATAGGGGTGGGAAAGAATATGTGATAGGTTTTCAATTCCCACAAAATATTTTTAAACAGACAAATATATTTAAATTTCATTAGCATTTAATGAGATCTAATAGTTATAATAGTCCTCAGGACAATTGCTGTAGCCTGGTATTCTTTAAAAGTCTGTTAAGATGAGAGACAAGAATGACTTCAGGGTACACTGCCAAACTATTGGCTAAATTGTAGCGACATGACATTGAATCATAAAATGATCAATAGGAGAAAAAAAGGGAATTTGAATGTCCTCTTTTCTACGTAGGCAGAAATCAGTTCTTTGCTGTTCATATTTGAATACTTACAAATGTAATCAACCACATAATCCATGTATTACTATATGGGTAGAGTATGTAAACATTGTTTTCATGTTCTGCTGCAGTATATGCCTTTAAAGAACTGTAAATTCATACTTCTCATTGGCACAGAGCCGTTGTGTCCAAGCAATTTTTTTTAAAGGAAGAAACAAGCAGCCTTCATGCAGAGGGATATAACAAAATAACAAAATAAAAGAATAATAGAGTTGGAAGGGACCTTGGAGGTCTTCTAGTCCAACACCCTGCTCAATTAGAATCTGTACCATTTCAGACAAATTCAAATTCAAAAAGTTGGCCAGACCAGGATAAAACTTGATGTTTGTACTATAGTCACTAATCAGAGTTAAGTGCGGTTTAATGATAGGAGTTAAGGAAGGAAGAAAAAACAATAAGGAAGCATAGCAAGTTGTAAACAAACAAACAAAGAAAAATGAATTTTTAAAAATACAAAAGTAAATTCAAGGGTATAAAAGTGTATAAAAATGCAGAGTTACCTAACTGATAAATAAATACAATTTATTCTTATAAAACAGCCTACTAAGATTCCAAAATGCTAAATTTGTGGTTGTTAAAACACTGAGCTGGTTAAGACCTAATGCTAGAGGGAAACAGTAACATATAAGGGAATGAAGTGGCTATGATTCTGCTTATGAGGTCTCAACAGTGGGAAGGTGTATGCTACACTTATTGTACAGTTCTTGTGTCCATTGAAAATTCAGTAGTTGTGAACATTTCATGATATTTCTGGACAGGTTTAGCATCTGCTAAGAGGTGAAACACAAGTTTTCTAAAGTACAATGGCAAAAGATCTTTGCACCATCTGAGAAAAAAAAATATTAGAGGAGACTGCACACTTGTTTAGATTTTCATCAACAAGCAAACAGAGATAAGCGTCCTTAAATCAGCATTCTCGGTTACCATCCTTGTATGATTTCTCAAGGATGCCAAAAATGAAATCCTAAAAAACTTTCAACACATGGATTTAATCTATGCTGAAGGCCATCAACTTTCCAGAATGGTGACGTGAGGCAGAGGTAATTTTATTTTACCGTACAGTACAATGTCAAGGCAATTATCTCTGGAGAAAAGGCCAAGGGCATAAGGGATCTAATCATACTCCCAGGGATATAGGGGAAAAAAAAATGACTGCATCATAGAATCCTGGATCAGACTCCTTGCTTTGTTATGGAAGAATTAAGGTATATGTGAATTGGGCCCTGGATTTAGGAATCGGTTGGAGATGGAGAGCTTTAAATTTGGTTCTTGACAACAGTGGACTCTGGAGGCCATTAAATCCAATGTGTAAATCTTGTGTGATGTTTTTCAACTGAAATAATGTGTGTTTACCTTTTTTTTAACAGGTGTAAAAAACTTCTGAGCAAGAAAAAGCTAAAACGGAAGCAGAAAAGTAAATTGAAAATGAGAGCACGGAACAAGGTACATTCTTTTGTTTTCTCTTTGTTTTTTTCCTATTGGTATTTCAGGAAAGAATTAAAAAGAATATTAATCATTTGACAAAATCTGAATTAACGGTATTTGCTACGCTTCACGTTAGAATTATGTAATTTCTAATGTAGCAGTTCCCAACTTTTTCCTTTATGTGAATCATAAAGTTTTATAGATAACATGTGACCCCTGAAAGGGTAACAGCCTGTTGCCAATGGCCTTTTGTGCTCCCTGTGGATCTCCCCCTCTTTGGCATTTAAAACACCTGAAAGTGAAAATACAAGTTACATATTTGATAGCGGAGGTATCGTAATCACAAATACACTTGAGAGGGAGTGGGTGGAGAGAGAAAAAGACTGAAATATCATAAAAACACTGATCCTCACAAGAGTTTGAGGTCCCTACAGTATCTCACAGAATCTTGAGGGTTTTAAAAAAATCTTTTTGAAAGTAGCAGTTTCTTGGGATCCCCACCAGCAATAGCACTTAGACTAATATAGATGGGATGGGGTGGGATGGGATAAATGAGATGGGATGGGATGACCTTTATTGTCATTTTTTACTGTGAGCACGCAGGCACACATTAAACATGAAATTCTGTTGCCTGCTCTCAAAAGAAAGTATATATCAACCCACACACATAGATAACAGACATATACACATGCTGTAAACCTACCCTTCCTTCCTTCCTTCCTTCCTTCTTACCTACCTACCTACCTACCTACCTATCACTATACCCCCCCACCATCGAGAAAGAGGAAACTTGAGAGTTCACAAGTATACCACTCCATAGTACTTTACAGCCCCGTCTAAGTGGTTTGCAGAGTCAACCTATTGCCCCCAACAATCTTGAGTCCTCATTTTATTGACCTCGGAAGGATGGAAGGCCGAGTCAATCTTGAGCCAGTCAGGATCGAACTCCAGTCTGTGGACAGAGTTTGTCTGCAATACTGCCTTCTAACCACCATGCCACCAGAGCTCCTAAGTGTGCTTAGAGGCCCCCTTGGAGAATCTTCCGCAGTTCTAATGTTCCAAGAGTTTCATCCTAGAATGTGTGATACAATCCACAAAGTCAAGACAGGCTGATTCCAAGTGTTCTGGAATGGACTCTGAATGTGATGAAGACTTTGGGGGAGCAGGAGAAGAGCGGAGGTGTTCTCCCTTTCAAGGAGTGGAGACATTAAATAATCCATTAAAAGGAGTGCTGCGGCCACTTATGCTCACATAAGGGGTGAGGGTCTGAGCCGATAACCCCTGGGACAAGCTAGGATGACATTTACTGAGACCGAGAATGATGGTGGTCGCGTCCTGATTTAAAAAAAAATACCCAAATGTGACTTTTTTTTAAAAAAAATTAATCTTCTTTACTACATACAGCAGAACCTCTGGTTACGGCCATAATTCGTTCCAAAACTTTGGTCGCAACCCAATTTGGTCGTGACCCAAGCCTAATTTCCCCATTGGGTTGTATGTAAATACAATCAATCCGTTCCAAACCCCTAAAAGATTTTTAAAAAAGATTTTTAAGCACAAAAATAGTTAATTACGCCGTAGAACTCACAGCGTAATAGTAAAATCCTTTAATAACACTGAGAAAACCTTGAACAACAGAGAAAACTGTTCAAAATTTTTGGGAATTTTTTGGTCAGAAGCCAATTTGATCGTGGTCAGAAGCGTTCGTGACCAGAAGTTCTACTGTACCCATAATTTTTTTCAGAATGGTTTTTCCTTTTGCCAAGTACCTGGCCTAGGAGAGGGGAACCCCTTGTATCGTTGATGATTCTGCCCTTTGTAGAATAGTGGCCTGAATGACACACAGTTGCTGGCACTTTCATTTCAGAGCTACTTGTGCTGGTTTTTTAAGGGACTTCTCACAGGATCTCACCAGTGGTGGGATTCAAAGATTTTTACTACCGGTTCTGTGGGCGTGGCTTGGTGGGCATGGCATAGCTTGGTGAGCGTGGATTGGTGGGCGTGGCAGGGGAAGGATACTGTAAAATCTCCATTCCCACCCCACTCCAGGGGAAGGTTACTGCAAATCCCCATTTCGTCCCCATCAGCTGGGACTCCGGAGGCAAAGAATAGATGGGGGCAGGGGTGGTATTTACCGGTTCTCCGAGCTACTCAAAATTTCCACTACCGGTTCTCCTGCTGAAACCCACCTCTGAATCCCACCAAGAGCAATGCTGGATTTTAAAGAATTATTTTTGTGTTGAGAACATTTGTACTTTGAGCATTGCCACTCTGGGCTTTGAAAATACTTCTGCTTTCTTGCTTTTCTTTGAATTAGAAAGGAAAATTGACCCCAACGTATCTGTTATATTAATGTAGGGAGGAGAATAAGCTTTTGACAAATGCCTCTGTAATGGTAAGATGCAGATTTTTTTCTAGTTGATTGCAAGAAAAAAAATATCTCTTGTTTCATCAGAGTGAAAGTCTTGATAGTATGGTATCCATACCAGATATCAAACTTCACAGCAACCCTTCGGCTTTCAACGTGTACTGCAACGTGCGGCATTGTGTTTTGGAATGGCAAAAAAAGGAAACCTCCATGGCCTTGGCCTCCAAAAATACAGTGCAGAGCGGGGATTCAGACAGCGACGAGGAGGAAGAAGCCAAAGAGCCTCCTGTGAAGCTTCCAAAGGTAAGGGACCTCAGGCAGGTCCGAGGTGTTCTGGTCTTGGAAAACGTTCTGCAGGACAGAACTCCAAAGCATTTCTGGCTAAGGGGAACTTCCTGCTTTTTGTTTTTAGATCATAGAAGTTGGATTATGTGAAGTGTTCGAACTGATTAAAGAGACAAGGTTTTCTCACCCGTCTCTCTGTCTGAGAAGTTTGCAGGCTCTTCTCAATGTTCTTCAAGGCCAACAGCCAGAAGGTCTCCAATCAGAACCTCCTGAAGTTCTAGGTAAGGTCTCCTACATTTGCTCAAGGTCAATAAAATAAGGGAGTGACTAGCTAAAACCTGCCCAAAACCTATCTGGCTTTAGTACTGTATTCCTGTTTGAGGCCGGAGCTCCTCTCTCAAAGCCCCTTGCTAATAGGAACCTGGCCTTTTGCTCTTTTGAGAATTCTGTCAAGTTATTTGCAAGGATAAACACAGTTTAACAGATACAGGTAATCCTCGACTTGTGACCACGATTGAGCCCAACATTTCCGTTGCTAAGCGAGACAGTTGTTAAGGGAGCTTTGCCCCATTTTGCAACCTTTTCTTGCCTCAATTGTTAAGTGAATCACCGCCGTTGTTAAATTAGTAACACGGTTGTTTAGTTGAATCCGGCTTCCCCGTTGACTTTGCTTGTCGGAAGGTCTCAAAAGGGGATCACATGACCCCCGGGACACCTGCAACCGTCTTAAGTACATGCCAGTTGCCAAGCAGCTGAATTTTGATCATGTGACTAATGGGGATGTTGCAATGGTCGTAAAGGCGAAAAACGCTCATAGGTCATCCCAAAGATGCTTTTTCAAGAGGCAACTGGACTTTCTGGTTTTTTCCTTGAAGACGTTTCACTTCTCATTCCAAGAAGCTTCTTCAGCTCTGACTGGATGGAGGGGAATGGAAGGATTTATACTCCTTGCAGACAGCTGGTCATTTGCATTTTTTTTAGAGACTTGTTGAGGCCACTTGGAGGTTTGTCTGTCCCGCAAAGGACCAGCTGTCTGCAAGGAGTATAAATCCTTCCATTCCCCTCCATCCAGTCAGAGCTGAAGAAACTTCTTGGATGAGAAGCGAAACGTCTTCAAAGAAAAAACCAAGAAAGTTCAGTTGCCTCTTGAAAAAAGACAACCATGACTTGGAGGACTGGGAATCTCCATAGACATTTCGCTCATAAGTCACTTTTATCAGTGCCATTTTAACTTTGAACAGGCACTAAATAAACTGTTGTAAGTCGAGGATGACCTGTGTATATAAAAGTTTTTCATGGGTTGCAGTTGCTACTTGACACAACCAAAAGAGCAAGCAACTGCAGCACAGCCTGTGCTGTGAAGTGCTGGCTTATATGTGAGGCCAGCAATATCTCCTGCCTGTGATTGCCAATGGAGTATCACCTCTTTCTTAGTGGATGGTTTTCTAGATGGGAATGGAATGACTGAAGAATATGGCCTCTAGTTGGAGCTTTTCCCTATCTCCATGAGTAGCTTAAAGTTGTTATTTGTAAAAGGAACCTCAGTCCTTCCATCCGTTCACGGATATTAGGCCACAGCAACGTTGCAGCACCAAAATCCCTTTCCTTGTGTTGCTGTGTGGCTGCATGCTTCTATCATCCCTACTGTGTGTGTGTGTGTGTGTGTGTGTGTAAATGACCTTTTCTTCTGTCTGCAGAGTCTCTGTTCCAGCTCCTGCTAGAAATCACGGTTCGGAGCACTGGGATGAATGACAGCCCCGGCCAGTCGCTGACCGCCCTTTCCTGTGCTTGCCTCTTCAGTCTTGTGGCTGCCTGGGGAGAGACCGGACGGACGCTTCAGGCCATCTCCGCTATCCTGACCAACAACGGGAGTCATGCTTGTCAGACCATCCAGGTCTTGTATTTCGCTTCATTCACGTGCACGAATAGCTCTCTTTAAGAAACCCACTGTGTTTTCTAAGTCTAAAAATTCTGGAGGCGACAAGTAGTTTTCTGAAGATTGCATCAGAAATACAGAGAGAGAGAGAGGGAGGGAGGGAGGGAGGGAAGAAGGGAGGGAGAGAGAAAACAGCAACCTATTTGGATTTACCATTTTCGTGAATTTGACTTCTTTTTTAAAATCTTGCTAACATCTCGTTTGGAAATAATTAGGAGCAAAACAAACCCCAAAGTCTAAATCGATGTTTAAGAAGTGTTACTAGTATTTTTGTGCTGAACTCTGCTAGTCTAAAGCCATAGGAAAATATAGCTAGTCCCTGGTGCTGAGGACAGCTCCTTTGTAACTAAGAACATTTGTAAAGCAATTTGCTGAAACTAGGACAGGGTCGGCAACACGTGGCTCTGGAGCTGCATGCGGCTCTTTGGTCCCTCTGCCGTGGCTCCCTGTCCCATCACTGGTTGGCCCCGCCCCTCGCCCCTCTTATTTCTTTTGTGACTCCAGCCCGAAGAGGCAGGAAACGAAGGCTACCTTATGTGCAAATGTGGCATGAAGGCAGGTACAGGGCAGCTTTGCTCCTGCACTCTCCTCACCCCCTGAGCTTGGAGTGTGCGCACATGTGGAGAGACCCTCCTCAAGTGAGCGCCAAAGTGCAGCAAAGGCACATGCAGGATAGGCGGCCGCTCACTTAGGAGGGTCTTAACAGGACACGGCTTCTCTCCTGAACGAATGATCCGGCCATCGCCGGATCTCCTCCTCCCACTCTCATGACGCCCTGGCTGTGGCTGAGCCGGGAGGGTGTGCATGCGTGGGGAGACCCTCAAGGAAGTCCCGAAGCTCAGAAAAGGTGCGCGTGGGGCGGGCAGCAGCTCACTTCAAGAGGATCTCCCCACGCATGCACATGTTCCTGGATTCCCTGTACCTGCCTCCATGCCACATTTGCACGTAAGGCAGCCTTCGCTTCCTGCTGCTTCGGGATGGAGTTCGCACCCTCCGCACTCGGCTGAAGAGCTGCTGGGGGTGGGAGATGAAACGGCTAGTCCCGTGATGGCGAACCTACGGCACGCGTGCCACAGATGGCACGCTGAGGCATATCTGTGGGCACGCAAGTGTTGCCCTAGCTCAGCTCCAGTGCGTGTGCACACGCCAGCCAGTTGATTTTCGGGCCTTCTGGGCCCACTGGAAGTTTGGAAACAGGTCATTTCCGGCCTCTGAAGGGCCTCCAGGGGTGTGGGGAAGGCTGTTTTCGCCCTCCCCAGGATCCAAGAAAGCCTCTGGAGCCTGGGGAGGGTGAAAAACGGCCATCACGTGCCAAAAGCGGGGGTCGCGCCGGAAGGTCGTGTGTGCATGCATGGAGGTGGGGCGCATTGAATTATGGGTGTGGGCACACACATGCGTGACACCCCCATGTTCCCCCCGCTTTTGGCACGCGACGGCAAAAAGGTTAGCCATCACTGGGCTAGGCGATGGCCGGAGCATTAGTGCAGGAGAGAAACTGCGTCCTGTTAAGACCCTCCTAAGCGAGCGGCTGCCCACCCACCCTGCGTGCGCCTTTGCTGCGCTTTGGCGCTCGCTTGGGGCAGGTCTCCCCGTGCGTGCGCACGCTCTCGGCTCAGCCACGGCTGGCCAGGGCATCACAAGAGGGGGGAGGAGGAGGATGGTCGCCCGAAGGGAGCAGGGACACACACACACACACACACACATACACACACACGTACAGAGAGGGGAGGGGGAGAGAGAGAGAGACATAGAGACACATAGAGTGATACACAGAGAGGGGTGAGAGAGGGGAAGAGAGGGATAGGGAGAGAGAGAGAGATACAGAAGGAGATAGACACGGAGGGGTAGATAGGGAGAGGGGATGGTTTTGTGGCTGTGTAGGCGTGGCTAGGGGGAGTCATGTGACTGGGTGGGAGTGAGTGACATTGAGTTGGCCATGCCCACCCAGGTTTTGTGGCTCCGGTGCATTTGTTTTCTGTGGGAAACGGGCCCAAGTGGCTCTTTGTTTAAGGTTGCCGACCCCTGAACTAGGAGATAAAAGGGGCGAGGTTGAGCAACCCTGAATCAGGTTCCAAACTTGTATTCCATTTGATTGTCATTGATCCCCAATTTCCCCAATTTATTCACACAAACTGGGAAGAAGAAATGTTTGGTATACAGATAGTCCTTGTTTAGCAACTGCCTCAGTTCGTGACGGTTCACAAATGCAATTGTAGTAAACATTAGACTCTTGGCCGGTGTTGCTGCACAAAAGAATTTATCTGAATGAGAGGGCCTTTTTTTCTCAACGCCCCTCCCGCCCTTTTCTCTCTCTCAGTCATGTGGTTCACTTGGCCATCTCCCTGGAACAGATTGCAGTTGCTAAAGGAGGACTACCTGGAACATGTTTAGGAATGAATATATGAACTGAAACAAAATTTTGCGAAAGAAGGAAAGATCTAGGAACCCATCTAATGTTAATTCCTTCTGAAGAAAAGGTTGTTGCAGTTATAGCAGATAATTTTGAATCATCAGGTCACCATTTTTTTTCTTGTATTGATTGAGTTTCTTTGCAAAGAGATCCACTGATTTTTGATTTTTTTCCACCTCTTTCATATTTTTAGTTTATTTACGTATTAATACTATAAGAAACAAAAATACAAAAGAAAATAGTAGGAAAGATAGGGGATGGAAAAGGGAAAGGGAAAAGTGTGGCGAAAAGGGGAAAAAGAAAGAAAAGGAAAAACTCCCTTTGGTGCAGTAGAATAAAATAATAACATCAAACCTTAACTTTTTAAACTTTTACATAATAGCCATTTCTGTAACAGCAAACCTATCTAATCGGTAAAACCCCAAATCAAAGTTTCATTTTTTTCTCCACCTCAAGCATAAAGTCCAGAAGCGGTTTCCAAGTAGAAACAAAAGTAGTTATATTTTTGTCTTTAATCAAAGCCGTCAGTTTGGCCAGCTCTACTAACTCCATCAACTTCTGCAGCCATTCATCTGTTGTGGGAGATTCTTGAACGAGAACCAGAATCTGTTGTTACCTATTGCTTCTTCCCCCCAGCTGCCCTCCCCCACTGACCCATCCACTTTTCATTTTCACTTTTGGTGGTTTAAAGTTTCTAACGATAAGCAATAATCTGGGGTTATTGCTGTTTCTCTCTCTTAGGTGCCAGCTATCTTAAATTCCCTTCAGAGGAGTGTGCAGGCGGTTTTGGTCGGCAAAATACAGATCCAGGATTGGTTCAGCAGCGGAATTAAGAAAGCTGCCCTGATGCACAAATGGTCCTTGAAGGACATTTCAGTCGATGAAGATGACCCAACTCTGCTCCAGAGCGACGGCTACTTCTTGTATCTTTTGTGCAAAGATGGATTGTACAAAATTGGCTCTGGATACAGTGGAACTGTCAGGGTAATGTATCCTCCGAGATAAAAGCTTACATAAGATATTTTAAAATGCCTGAAGCTGAACCCTGAAGCTGGCCCTGACTGAGGCCATTTTGAGACTTCAGCGCTGACAGAAAGAGGATGTGATTTTATGAACAGCAAATCGAACGAGTTGGTAAAACAAAAATCATGGAAAGATTTCCAGTCAGTTTTTCTTGTATTTTACTTTTTTGGTTTGGGGGGAAAAAAAAAGGCAATTTCAAGAATCTTACGATATTTTTACTGCGTTACAGGGCCATATATACAATTCCACATCTCGCATCAAAAACAGAAAAGAGAAGAAATCATGGTTGGGTTATGCTCAGGTAAGAAAAAGATTGAAAGTCTGTGGAGATTCTCAGTCATCCAGGTCATGGTTGTCCCAAAGGTGCTTTTTTCAAGAGGCCACTGGACTTTCTGGAAAGTCCAGTTGCCTCTTGAAAACAGCACCTTTGGAAAAAGATTGAAAGCGAACACTAAGAAATATAATTTTGAATTAAATGAAACTATAACTTCGGATGAAATAGCGAATTGATAGTGTAGTTCTAAAGTACTGAAAATCGAAAGGAAGAACCTTGTTTCCCCAAAAATAAAACCCAGTCTTATTTTCTTTTGGGGCCCGAAATAAGCACCGGGGCTTATTTTTGGGGGTGTCTTAAATTTTTTGAGTGCCATCTCCGCAAGGTGGGGTGGTGGTGGAGCTGCCTGACGCACACACCGGCGTACCTCAGGGCCTCATGGCTCCTCGCCCCGACAACTGCCTGGCAACAGCAGCACCGGCAACCATGTGCAACAGGAGCCCATATGGGTGCTGGCTCACTTCTTCTGGCACCAGTGCGGCACTGGAGCAGGAGGCCAAGCGACGAGCCAGGCAAAACGTTCTGTTCCCAAGCGAACCATAGGCGCCCAAATACTTTTCACCCAGATGGAAAAATGAGGGAGACTCAAAGCTTTTATGTGTTTGCAAATGGGATGCTTTGAAAGGGAGCATCCCATTTGCAAGCAGACGAAGCTTCATCTCCCTCTGGGCAAAGAGTGCGTGGCAGAGCCTTTCTTCCCCCCACTTCTGCCTCCGTGCTCGGACTTACAGGTATCTGCACTGCGCCAAGGGGCTAGCGGGCCACACACATCCCCAGGCTTATTTTTGTGGTAGGGCTTATATTAGGTCCACCACCCCAAAAAATAAGGCTAGAGCTTGTTTTCAGGGTGGGTCTTATTTTCGGGAAAACACTGTAGTATTGATCGTATGGCTAAAAAAGTAGTTTTTATAAAATGATTTCTAGCCGACAACAAAGATTACGTTCCGTTTCAGTTGCTCACAAAAATTATTTTCCAACATTACTTCCTTTGAGACAGAACAGAGTTTATCTCTCTTAATTTTCTATTAAGATGGGCAGAAAATTGATTTAAGTTGATTCGCTGTTTCCATGAGACGGTTGCTTTCAGTTGATCTGCTTGGGAATCGGTATTTTGCTGCTTGTGGCAACTAGAGGCTATTAAACTTCATCTTATCCTTCCGTTGAGTACTTTTGAGAGTAGATTGGCGTTGGTTTCGGTAGCTCCAGAGAGGTGGGGTGGGGCGGGGCAGTTATCCTCCAGAAGCCATGTGGCCTTTATAGGCTTTCTTTCACAGATAACTTGTTGAAGTTTGGCTCTGGGGAGCAGTTCGGTTTGTTCCTGTTGTGTTGGCCTGCCTGCCGCACAAAAAGATCCCTGCCTAAGTTCTCCATCCCTGAATTGATGGTGGAACCTGAGTGCCATTGAGTAAGCGAAGGCTCTGGAGTTCAGGTCCACTGTGGTGACCAGGGTTGTCACTCAAATTCAGTAACTGAAACCTTAAACCCGTGATGGTGAACCTATGGCATGTGTGCCGGAAGTGGCACGCAGAGCTATCTTTCTGGGCATGCGAGCCATCGCCTGTTCCTCTTCTGGGTTCCGGTGCGCCGGCCAGCTGGTCTTCACGCATGCGAGCGCGCTGGAAACTGGAGGAGGAGCTGCCTGGTGCGCATGCGCGTTGGGCGGCTGCTCTTCTGGTTTCTGGAACGCGCATGCGCATCGGCCACCTGGTCTTCAGTTTCTGGCACACATGCATGCATGCGTGAAGACCAGCTGGCCAGCGTGTATGTGCACACCAGATGCCGGAAGATCATCTTTGGGTGGCTCCTCTTCCAGTTTCTGGCAGTCCCGTGTGCGCGAAGACCAGCTGGCCAGTGCACCGGAACCCGAAAGAGCAACAGGCATCAGCTCGTGTGCCCGGAGAGATGGCTGTACATGCCACTTCGGCACTCACTGCCTTAAACCATACCGGAAATCACCCATGAGATAACATTTTGTTTTTGGGGAACTTGCAATGTGATCTGGGTGTGGAGGACACGCACAGAATGCTATCTGACTCCTTGCTGGCTTATCAGTGCTAGGACCTCCCAGAAGAAGGTAGGTGGTTTTAGATCAATCTTCTCAATGCGGCCAGTGGATCTAACAGATCTCAGAAGGAGCATGGTGTTTTTCCAGAGGATCTGATGGGTGATTCAACTGAAGCCTTGGATTCACGACAAAGACTTTTAGACCAGATTGCTGTCATTAAGGATCAATCCCAGAGAGGTCCTTGATTGTCCGAATAACTTGGGGATATGAAATGCCAAAAAAGATGCCAGCGTACCATCAGAGGAAGTTGAAGACTGAATCTGATCAAACATAAGTAGGAGCTCGGTTGGGGTTAAACTGGTAACACAAGCGACAGCAGGCAGACATTTTTTCCACACTTAACTGCTCCTGCTGCTGGCAGTCTTGTAGCCCCGATATCCTGTCAATCAGATGTCATTATGAAGTTCTCGTTGTACTCATTGCTTTCAAGAGATTTGAGATTCTTGGCGATAATTTTAAAGTTTATGCTGTCATCCGTTAAATATGGCATGCGATTATGTTTGTCCCTTTTCCTCCTGTTGGCAAATGGAGCTGCAGAACAGAAAACTCCAGTCAAAGGTGAAAGGGCATTTGGCCTGTCCCTCAGATTGTCATTCTGAAAGTTGTGATTTGGTGTTTTTCAGGGCTATTTGTTATATCGGGATATAAACAATCACAGCAGGACAGCCATAAGGATAAATCCTGAATCTTTGGAACAAGATGGAATAGTAACACTGCCAGGTATGCACAACAGTGTCTTGACTCTTAACAATATTTTCTAACAAATCTATTTTCCAAAGCACCAGAGGACAGGACAAGAAGCAATGGGTGGAAACTAATCAAGGAGAGAAACAACCTGAAATTAAGGAGAAAGTTCCTAACAGTGAGGACAATTAACCAGTGGAACAACTTGCCTCCAGAAGTTGTGGGTGCTCCATCACTGGAAGTTTTTAGGAAGAGACTGGACAATCACTTGTTTGAAATGGTATAGGGTCTCCTGATTGACCAGGGGGCTGGACTAGAAGACCTTCAAGGTCCCTTCTAGCTCTATTCTGAATGATTTGAAATATCTTTATCCTAAAGATTAACAAACGGCATCAGATGTAATTTAGTAGAAATCACGAAGTCACAGGTTGTCCCTTCATCAAGGATTGGTTCAGTGTTTCAGAACCTTAGGTAGACACCAATTGATACATTCCAATAGATTCAAATTTTGAATCCATCTCTGTTTGTTGAGCATTGGAAAATGAAGTATTTTATATGAAATGACCTAGCAATTATTTTTTCTCTCCAGACTGTCAGATGGAAGGGCAAAACATCCTTTTTACTGATGGAGAATACATTAATCAGATTGCAGCTTCTAGAGATGTAAGTTAAAATTCCCTCTTGATTTTTTTTTTCAATTTTATTTTGGGGTTAAAGGGCTTGGCAGCAGATATTAAATATTCAGATAGCTAACCTTAACCCTGTCTTTATTGTAGATATTCTTGCCAGCTTGAAAAATATATTTCCAGATTATTTCATGCAGAACAGCATACTTTTAATGATGTAGGACGGCGTTGCTATGTCAACTATCATTTACACCAAGCAAGCAGTCAGAAAAGAAAAAAAACCAGGGACAGCATTAGCTTCCTTGCCATTGAGATTTATACAATATGGATATTTTTTCATCAGCTGAAATCATGTCAGCTTGGTTGCCTGTGGAATGTCAGAATGTTTTAAAAGTTAACATGCTTGGAAATTAGACAGTGATGCCTCCTACTAGTATACTAGTAATGATTCAAACCTAATTTTCAATTGTTGTGGCAAGTTACTTTTAAAAAGAGCTGTTGGTTCATGTGCCACCAGATCAATAAGCAGTAAATGATAAAAAACATCAACTCACATTTGACACACTTTGATTCAAATGTTGCTCCCTTTGTTCTCTGCTCCATTGCATTCTGCCTAATATGTAGTAGACGACCAGGTGGAGCCCAAAGATGGGGTCAAACGTGCCATCAGTTTAGAGCAGTGGTCCCCAATCTTTGCAGCTTCGTGGCCCAGCTTGGGGGAGGGGGGGGGCGAGAGGAGAACCAGGCCATGTGAGTGGTGAGCTGGTGCATGTAAGTGCATGCAGCTCCACTTACTCTAGAGAAGAGAAGCCTTTAGGGTGGGCGTGGTCTCATGCTCCTTCAGACTCAATGAGGTTGCCGACACTCCAAAACACTCCTGCGTTGGCAGCCTCGCTGAATCAACAAAGCCTTTTTTTAAAAAAAGGTTTTTTTTATTTTTTAGACAGACAAACATTTAATACATCAGCTTTCTCTTCCGTGTGACATCTCGCAAAGCTGAGCAGGGCACACTCGTCCCACTCAGCCTTCGCTCTCACCGCTCCGCTTTCGGAGCGGTTTGGTGGCCTGCCTGGGGTTGGGGAGAGGAACCGGGCTGTGTGAGCACCAGGGCAACATGCGCGCATATGCAGCTCCACTCTCACAACAGAGAAGAAAAGCCTTTGGGGCATTGCTCGTGTGAGTAGAGCTATGCACGCGCACCGTCCCGCCTTTCACACGGCTCAGTTCCAAATAGGCCACGCCCTGGTAGTGGGCCATGGCCTGGGGGTTGGGGACCTCTGGTTTACAGTGGCTATGTTCTGACCAAGGCTTCCTGAGACAGTAAGAATCACATGCTTAGTCCCAAACCCCCTTTTTTATTTCAATGGCTGTGAATTATGTTCATTCACAGGCCGTAATGAGTCCTAAGGAGTTTGTAAACAGTCCGACAGAAGTCTGCCACAGTCTTTCGGGATAAGGCTGATAAGCGCCTACCTTTATCTCCCTTGAAACGCTGCCAAGTACCTAATTGCCAATTAGCTTTGCAAGCTCCGTTTGAGCCAAACGGAGCACAAAGTCAAAACAGAGCTTCAGAGTTTAAACAGACCAGAATGAACAAAGTTGCTTCCTGCAAAGGCTCATGTCCCTTTGCTCCACCTTTATGTCTTATGGGAGGGGCCAATCATCTCCAAGCCCTACTCCCAAGTTGTCCCTTTTGTCTTAACTGTTCTTGCCTTCTGGCAGCTCTGCGCATGCGCGCACTGGGAACAGGCTTCCCTGTTCTTCTGCCTCGCTGATATCAGGCTCTGGAGGCAGCACATAATTCCCAGATGGCCCTGGCCTCATCTCTGCCTTCAATACAGAGCCCTTGTCCGAACCTTCCCCAGACTCCAGGACTGGCCCATGTTCCTCCCTAGCCTCTTCACTGTCCGACTCTGCTGCCAGCTCTGCAGGCCGCTGAAGGACCATAACGGTTATGCTCCTATAAGAGACTAAATCCGGCCTCCCATGAATTCTGTACACTCATATTTAGCACCAATTTGCCTTGACTGTAGCTCAGGCAGGGATATTCCAATTGATTATTGGAAGTGCTGCTATATTCGCTATTCTGGTTACTTTCCCGAAAGTGAGGTGTTCATAAATATTGAAAAACTTGTGGAAACTGTTTTCACAAACAAAGAGTAAAAAGGGTACACTGTTGTTTCTCTGCACCTTTCAGTTGGAATTTTTAACTTAAACATGACAAGCCAAACTATAACAATAGCAAGCTTTTTGCATAACATCAATACAATGTGCATGGTATTTTGTGAACTATAATTATTTTATCCAGTGAACTTTAGGGATTGCGTTGCACTGAGTGTGTCTAAATTAATATGAAAATGATTCATTTGAAGAGTGTTGGTTTTTTTCAAGTATTTACATGTTACTCCAAAAATCATTGTCTTGCATAAGTCTTTTTAAGTGAGATACAGTTCGGAAGAAGCAGGACTATTGATCTGGTACATTGTGTGTTGCAGGATGGCTTCGTAGTTCGAATATTTGCAACCAGCACAGAACCCGCCTTACAGCAAGAACTTCAGCTAAAGCTTGCCAGAAAATGCTTACACGCGTGTGGGATCTCGTTGTTTGATCTGGAAAAAGATTTGCACATTATCAGTAAGGGAATGATTTTTCTGTACAATATTTTGCCTGTTTGTAGAGCATCCCTGAAAATCAAACATAAGAAGTGAGCAAACTCAGCAGGTAATTTGCTCGGTAGATAGGAAAAAAAGGTCAATCAATTGTTCTCAAGAAGAGCCTTCCGGAGAGCAGAATTGGCACCACCAGTGGGCAGGGTTGGTGGCCTTAGGCAGCCAGAGTCTGATGTCATGTACCCTGATTGCTAGGGAATTAAATCTCTCAATCTCTCTCTCTCTCCCTCTCTCTCTCTCTCTCTCATCTCTCTCTCTCTATCCCTCCCAGTCTTTCTATATCTGTCTGTCCGTCTGTCTTTATCCATCTATCTAGCCTGCCTGCCTGCCTATCATCTAACTTATCATCTATCTCATACCGGGTATTTTCCTACATAAACCAAGTTTCTCAACTTGCAGCCATAGCTCAGTGAAATCACATCCACTATCCTAGGCTTTTTCAGACAGCAAGCAAGCATTTTGCTGCCTAACATAGATCTATATTACTCTTCCAATAGGCAGCAAAATGCTTGCTTGCTGTCTGAAAAAGCCTAGGAACTCTGGAACTTAAGATTTTAAAATTTTAAAAGAATTAAAATTTTATTTTACTAAGCTTTCATCAGCCATCTGCTGACATCGTCAGAGTATTAAACTACTATTACAGAGATCTCTGCCTTTATATGCCATTAATCAATTTAGCCCTTGCGTGTGTAATAGGCCCTTCCAGCCGTCTCCCACTTGTAATCAGCTGTGTCGTTTTTGCTGTCGTCATGCTGGATGATATATATATATATATATGTGTGTGTGTGTGTGTGTGTGTGTGTGTGTATGTTTTCTGAGGTTTTCGCGGGTGTTTGTATGTAGGTCTTTGGTTATTCAGGTTTTCTCCCGCGTAAAATTGGAAGTGTCTTGGCAACGTTTCGACGAAGTCTCATTCGTCATCTTCAGGCTGGTGTTCTCGGCTTCGTGCTTCCAGGAGCAATGTGTGATCGCAGCTGTTTCCTCCTTTTAACTGCCAGTGGGGGTGGGAGCTGATTGGGTGGAAGCATGGCTGTGTTCTGATTGGGTGGAGGTGTGCTTTGATTGGTTGGGGGCCTGGCTGTGCTCTGATTGGATGGGGGTGTGCTCTGTTTGGGTGGGGGCAGTTAAAAGGAGGAAACAGCTGCGATCACACATTGCTCCTGGAAGCACGAAGCCGAGAACACCAGCCTGAAAATGACGAATGAGACTTCGTTGAAACGTCGCCAAGACACTTCCAATTTTACGCGGGAGAAAACCCGAATAACCAAAGACCTCTATATATATCTATATATCTATATATCTATATCTATATATCTATATATCTATATATCTATATATCTATATATCTATATCTATATCTATATCTATATCTATCTATCTATCTATCTATCTATCTATCTATCTATCTATCTAT
>WNWU01000063.1:8420819-8474339 GCA_012654045.1 Ptyas mucosa | reverse complement strand
ATCTATCTATCTATCTATCTATCTATCTATCTATCTATCTATCTATCATCTACCTACCGACCGACCGACCTACCTACCTACCTACCTATATCAGAAACTATTAAAGTTCCAGAAGGAGATTATAAAAAAATGGGGCAGTTCATACTTGCAGTAAACATTAGTTTCCTAAAATAGAAAACAAACCCAAGAGCTGCATATTTTAAAACACAGCAGTGCATTCAGCCCATTTTTGTCCTGGAGCATATGTACTTTATGTAAAAATGAAATGGACATGTTGCGATGCAAAAAACAGATCTTCAGAAATTGCACAGTTGTTAATGGTACTGATTTTTCCACGGTTTACCAGCCATTGATTATTTTTATGGGCTTCTGTTTTCCTGGTAGAATGTAATTAATCTCATAAGGAAAGTGTAGTGAGCCATGTAAAAATCCTGCTGCTCATAGATTTTTCAGATTTTCTGCTGTGGCTTAATTAGAATTTACCATAATGTTACGCTTGCAATATTGGCATCTAAAATGTTAGTGATAGAAATTTTCTTCCCCCCCCTCTAATTTTCAAGTATAAGCCTTATAAATGTTTACTATTTACAATCATATTACATAAATATTGTTGCACTAAATTCTGCACTGAAATAGAGCAGTGTATCAAGATTTAGGAAGTTATAATAAAAGAGGAAAAATAATTTACTATCTTTGTGTTTAAATGCTTCCGGCATAGTATTGCATTTAAATTGGATGCTGAAATGACTTTAATTATTGATGTTTTTGTCTTAGGTACAGGGTTTGACGAAGAGTCAGCTGTTCTTGGCGCTGGAAGAGAATTTGCACTAATGAGAACTGCTAGTGGGAAGGTATTGAAAAACATTTTAGACAGAGAATTAGACATATATTAGTACCGAACGGTGTCCTTTCGATTGTGATTTGACATGAAATGTTCATTTTTGGTGCCACATTAAAGGGACAAAAATCAGATCGGCAGGTGGTCCTCGACTTATGACCACAATTGGGGCCAACATTTTAGTTGCTAAGCAAGGTGGCCTAGAAGTGAGTTTTGCCTCATTTTTATAACTTTTTTGCTACCGTTAAGTGAATTGTGGACGTTAAGTGAAGTTGGCTTCCCCCATTGACTCTGCTTGTCAGAAGCCAGGCCGGTCAGTCCTCGACTTAACCATAATTGAGCCCAGGATTTATCTTGCTACATGAGACATTTGTTAAGTGAGTTTTGTCTCATTTTACGACTTTTGTTGCCACATTTATTAAGTGAATTGCTGCTGTTTTTAAGTTAGCAAGCTGGTTGTAAAGTGAATTGGGCTTCCCCATTGACGTTGCTTCTCAGAAGGACACAAAAGGAGATCATGTGACACTGCAACCAATAAAAGTACATGCCCGTTGCCAAGCATCCGATTTTTTGATCATGGGAAGACTGCAGTAGAGTAGCTATGTTAGAGTTTGCAGCAATCCAACCAGCACACAAGTAAATACCGTGTTTCCCCAAAAATAAAACCCTGTCTTATATTTTTTTGAACCCTGAAATAAGCGTTTGGCCTTATTGCCATGCGCTCAAAAGCCCGATTGGGTTTATTATCAGGGGATGTCTTATTTTGGGGGAAACAGGTTAATTCAGCAGTGTTCATTTTTATAAGAAAGTTCTTTATATACAATACCCACGCAGCAGAAGCCAGAACCAGAACTCAGAAGACAGAAACACAGATGCTATATAATACAGCGGCAATAATGCAAGGACAAATCAACTCTTTTATACATAACAGTCAAGATAAGCCACGCCCAGGCTCCAAAGTGTCTGAATCACCAAACAGTCCCCATTGGCTGATCAGTTGCCATGTCTAATCCAATTCATGACCTCTTATACACTGACAAGTCGTAAGTGTGAAAAATGATCATAAAGTCCCCCTTTTCAGCGCTGCTTCAACTTGGAAACTAAACCAACCGAATGGTTGTAAATCAAGAACCCACCTGTAAATCAAAGCAAAGTCTGTTTTGAAAAACCGATCAGCCTCTCGGTATCCCAGTGTGATTCTTTGGTCTTCCCTCTCCCACCTCTTTCCCCAGATTTATTACACTGGCAAATACCAGAGCCTTGGAATCAAGCAAGGTGGACCTTCGGCAGGGAAATGGGTGGAGCTGCCCATCACCAAGTCTCCAAAGATTGTTCAGTTCTCAGTGGGGCACGACGGCTCCCATGCTTTACTTGTGGCTGAAGATGGCAGCGTATTTTTCACAGGCTCGGCTAGTAAAGGGGAAGATGGAGAATCAAGTATGTTGGAGGAGGAGTCCTCGTAGTGGGAATTGGGGTGTGGTCTCTTGTGTGAATTACTATGCAAATGCTGCCTATTTTAAATGAAAATGAAGGTAGCAGAAATGGAGTACTAGATAGATAGATAGATAGATAGATAGTTAGATAGATAGATAGATATGTATATAAAGCATGAATAAAGGATGCTGTCAGATGCCAGTTACTTCTGTGAATGTTTTTTTTTCCTATCAAACCCCCCTCTAATTTTAAGAAAATTCTACTTAGCTCAAATGGACATGGAATGGAGTAATGCTAGATTGTGCAGACATTGTTTATTTGAATTTTGCACTAGTGATGAATGCACAAACTACTCATTCTGCAGTGCAGTTAATGTGCATATATTATAGATTCTCCTGCTTGAACAGGGCTGGATTAGAAGACCTCCAAGGTCCCTTCCAGCTTCTATTCTATTCTATTCTATTCTATTCTATTCTATTCTAGTCTAGTCTAGTCTAGTCTAGTCTAGTCTAGTCTACTCTACTCTACTCTACTTTACTCTACTCTACTCTACTCTTATTCTGTTCTATTCTCTATTCTACTCTATTCTCTATTCTCTGTTCTTCTCTACTCTCTACTCCTATTCTAGTCTAGTCTACTCTACTCCACTTCACCCCACTCCACTCCACTCCATTCCACTCTTATTCTGTTCTATTCTCCTCTATTCTCTATTCTCTATTCTCTGTTCTTCTCTACTCTCTACTCCTATTCTATTCTATTCTATTCTATTCTATTCTATTCTATTCTATTCTATTCTACCCTACCCTACCCTACCCTACCCTACCCTACATCGCTATAGATCCATTTTCTTGTTTACGTAAGCAAAGAGTCAGGCTGTGCACAGATTCCTTTAATTTGGAACCCAACTGTCTTGATGTTTAATTGGGGTATCCTGATCAGATATCCCTGCTTTATGATTTTTCTATATATTTTTAAAAAAAGGATCCCAAAAGGTTGCTCAACCTCACGACTTCCATTCTTTTGATTTTGAACAAAAATGGACAGATATGCCAGTGAAAAAGGTGTCAGAGATATCTAGCACTTTGTTTATTTTTTACTTGTTCTGGCCATAGTGTTACTTAATACCTAGAAGCAGTCACAAGTTCAGATCTGTTGCCGTTGGATAAATGTGCTTATTTTTGTGATAAAACGTGCCGGCTGTAATGTTGTTGCTTTTCTCTTTAAAGCCAAAAGCAGGCGGCAATCTAAACCTTATAAGCCAAAAAAAATCATCAAAATGGAAGGAAAGATTGTAGTGTACACCGCGTGCAATAATGGAAGTAGTTCAGTCGTTTCCAAAGATGGAGAACTCTACATGTTTGGGAAAGATGCTATTTACTCCGATAATACAAGTAAGTTAAAAAATTTTGCTGACTTAAAGCACATACCGGTATTATGACGGACATGGCAAAAAGAAAACAGTCAACCTGTGACATTGGCCATTCAAGCAGATGTTCAGAAGTTGGGGTTGGAATGCTCTCTGCAGTTACTTTTCACTAGATACCCTGTAAGCGTTTGTACTGTTGCTTTTTACTTGCTTTGGTAACAAGAATAAATAATTACAGAGGTTAAAGAGACTGACCTTGTCAGTTGGAAAACAGAGAGCCCGTGTTCGAGACCCAAGCACTGCACAACGGGGTGAGCTTCCGTTCCTTGCCTCATCTGCCCACCTAGCAGTTTGAAAACATGCAAATGCGAGTAGATAAATAGGTACCACTTTGGTGGGAAGGTAACAGCGTTCTGTGCGCCTCGGCATATAGTTATGCTGGCTATATGACCACGGAAATGTCTTTGGACAATGCTGGGTCTCTTGGCTAAGAAATTGAGATAAGCACCTCCCCCTACTAGAGTTGGACATGACCAGACGGGGGAAATCTTTATCTTTACTTTTATTCTGCTAAAATAATCCAAAGCCAACACAGTGGAAATTTTCCTACTAGAACCTTATAAAATGCTGCAAAATGCACTGTCCTCTTAAGGTAGCTTTTAATACTAGCACTTGTCAACTTTCTAATCTGTGATGTCAGTAACTTTACACAGTTAGGTACTGTATATGTGGGTTCTGTAGAATGGAATGGAATGGAATGGAATGGAATGGAATGGAATGGAATGGAATGGAATGGAATAGAGAGTTGGAAGGGACCTCGTAGGTCATCTAGTCCAACCCTGTGCTTAGGCAGGAAACCCTACACCACTTCAAATAAATGGTTATCCAACATAATCTTTAAAACTTCCAGTGTTGGAACATTCACAATTCAAGTTGTTCCACTGATTAATTGTTCTCACTGTAAGGAAATTTCTCCATAGTTCCAAGATGCTTCTTGATTAGTTTCCACCCATTGCTTATTGTTCTACCCTGAGGTACTTTGGAGAATAGTCTGACTCCCCCTTCTTTGTGGCAACCCTTGAGGTATTGGAAGACTGCTATCATGTCTCCCCTAGTCCTTCTTTTCATGAAACTAGACATACCCAGTCCCTGCAACTGTTCTTCATATGTTTTAGCCTCCAGCCCCCTAATCATCTTTGTTGCTCTTCTCTGCACTCTTCCTAGAGTCTCAACATCTTTTTTACATCGTGGTGACCAAACCTGGATGCAGCATTCCAAGTGTGGTCTTACCAAGGCCTTATAAAGTGGTATTAACACTTCACGTGATCTTGATTCTGTCCCTCTGTTTATGCAGCCTAGAACTAGAATTCCTAGAATTAGGACAAAAATATTTTTGACTCTTCAAATGTGTGTGTTCATTTCACAGGTTTAATAACTGACTTGAAAGGCCACTTCGCCACACAAGTCGCCATGGGCAAAGCTCACACCTGCGTGCTAATGAAGAACGGAGAAGTGTGGACCTTTGGGGTGAATAACAAAGGCCAGTGTGGGCGAGACACCGGCGCCATGAGCCATGGGGGGAAAGGTCAGTGCTGCCTCCATTTTTCCTCTTCTCTGCCTTGTGGTGTTAATGGTAAAGAAGGATTGTGTCCCAAATTGTTTAATGATTTTGCTTTTTAACAGACCTTTAGTTAATGCATATCCATTTCCTTTTCTGTAGTGTACTTGCAGGTATTAATGCAGTTGCGAATATAATGCAGAACCCTTCCTGGAGATGCAATGCCAAATTTCTGGCTTACTGGGATATTATAGGGGAGGGGAGGATAGGGGAGGGGAGGAGAAGATGCAGATGGAGGAGAAGGAGAAGGAGAAAGAGAAGGAGAAGATTAGGAATAATGGAAATAATAGAAATAGAATAGTGATTAGACGGTCAAGGAATTTGTCTCCTGTGCAGAAGTTCTCAATGTAATGTGATGTGCAAATCACACTCTGTGAGCCTGCTAAATCCAGAATGAGTCCTTTTATGACCTTGGTTTAGACATGTACCAATTAGATAAACTGTATTTGTCGCAATTCGGGTTTAGATCAAATCAAGGTTTAACTCAGTGAATTGTTGGAAGAAGCCACATTTTCCTACATTTTTACATGAAAGGAGACTTATTTTGGTTGAACATATTGAGGTTTTGGGGCTCTGGGAGAAGATTGCTCCCTTTAGATCTATTCCAGCGAGCATAGATGATTTTCTGCATCTGCTAAAATGGAATGCACTGTGTTTTGCATGACAGTCTGGTTGGATGGAATCTAGTTGTGTCTCTCTTCTCTTGAGAAGGTTTTGGCGTTGAGAACATGGCCACAGCCATGGATGAAGACTTAGAAGAGGAGCTGGACGAGAAAGAGGAGAAATCCATGATGTGCCTGCCAGGAATGCACAAATGGAAATTGGAGCAGTGCATGGTGTGCACCGTGTGTGGGGATTGCACGGGCTACGGAGCCAGTTGTGTCAGCAGCGGCCGACCTGACCGGGTGCCAGGAGGGTAAGTAGAGGAAGAGGCGATTGCGACCACAGGGGCACCTTCTCTTTTTGGTCCTCCTCTTTGTGGTACCCATCAATCCCTCGAACAAATATTTGGAAGAGGGATCTGCCAAATAATTTCAGATGTTTTTTATATATCTGTAGAGATTCTCAATCATCCAGGTCATGGTTGTTCTAAAGGTGCTTTTCCAAAAAGCAGTTGGACTTCCTTGGTTTTTTTTTCCTTTGGAAAAAAATGTTTCATTCAGTTCTGAAGAAGCTTCTAATCCGGAACTGAAGGAGCTTCTTGGTTGAGAAGCGACACATTTTTTAAAACAAAACAAAACAAGAAAATCCAGTTGCCTTTTAGAAAAGCACCTTTTTGCTGGGGCTGCTGGGGCTGCTGGGGCTCCTAATAAAGGAATCATTGATTTAAATATAGAAGGTTTGTCGTGTTTGGGGAGCTGGGTCAGAACATGAGCCTATCTTGTGGTTGAAGAATATTTTATAAGTAATCTTTGAAATTTCTCCTATGTTACCTTATAACAATTCATAATTATTCTTGGTTATAAATGGCTCATTTAGTGGTTGTTTTCCTTTTCTACAACAGATGGAAGTTTGCATGACGAACTGTCATGCATAGATGGATTAGTCAAAATTAATGATTTTTCCCAGAGACAGGGCATGTACCCAAAAGCTTTATGGACCCTACTTCAACTAAGGAGGGATGGATATTTTTAGAATAGGATATAATTAATTCAGGCAACCATTAATGTTCTAAATTGCAGAGTTATAAGCTCTTCCCAGAACCTGAGTGAGAAATCCATACTTGGATTCAAACGCAGCATCGATGTTCAGTGGTTTTGGAGCCCGTTCAGGAAAAAAACCAGACCTAGTAGATTAATTGAATGTCCAGTGAAATGAAATAGAACGTCAAGGTGATTAACTCCGATGTGCTTTCCAAAATTAAGCTGTCAGGGAAAGGGGCACCATTCTGCCATGTGCTCGGCCTGTCCAGGAGGAGGTTTAACTGACCTTGGGGTGCAGAAGATGGCACAGGAACATTAACTTAGAGAGTTGGGACTCTACAGAACATTGTCCATTTCTGAAGGCAACGGGGAAGCCTGGCAGAATTAGGCTAGTGACACATTGTTTTGGCAAGCTTTCAGGGCTTGGTTATATAATAAAGTAAAGGGCTTCAGCGTCTTTGAAGAAGCAATATTGTGAGATTTGGGGTTTTTTGGTTGATGTTCTTTTGGGAGAGGCGTGGTGGCTCAGTGGCTTAAAAAACACTGGAGAAGGTTTGCACTCCAGCGGTTCGAGTCCTACCACCCCTTGACGGAGTGAGCTCCCATCACTTGCCTCAGCTCCTGCCAACCTAGCTGTTTGAAGGCATGTCAGTGGAAGTAGATAAATAGGTACCCCTTCGGTGGGAAGGTAATAGCAATCTGTGTTTTACTGCACCCTCTTTGCTGTGGTGTGTTGTCATGCTGGCCACATGGCCACGGGAAACCTCTTGGACAATACTTGCTCAGTGACCTAGAAGCAGAGGTGAGCATACCCCCTAAATCAGTTATGACTAGTGGAGTAAAACGCACAGGGAGTCCTTTACCTTCTTCACCTTTGTTCTTCTGGGCCAGACAATTCATAGATATGACAAATTGTGCAGTTGGGGGGGAGAGAGTTCTTCAAATGGATGCCTGATGGAGCTTAGGCCATGATGGGGTTTTCTCTGATCCCCTACGCCACTGTTTTCGACTTCCCTTTGAGCTCAGATGGTGCCTGATGGAGGGCATCACCATCTCTGCCTGGCTCATAGTAGAAACGAGGCCTTTTGCTCCTGCAGGATCTGTGGCTGTGGCTCGGGGGAGTCCGGCTGTGCTGTGTGTGGCTGTTGCAAAGCCTGTGCCAGAGAGCTGGATGGGCAGGAAGCCCGGCAACGGGGAATCCTCGATGCGGTCAAAGAGATGATCCCGCTGGACCTCTTGCTGGGTAAGCAAGCCCAACTGGGAACTAGGGTGGCTTTTACAAAAATATCCAAGTGGCGAAAAACTTTTGGTTGTTCCAAAAAGATTTTCCTAGGAAAAATGAAACCTTGCCTTCCTTACACCTTTTACTTCATCAGTCAAGAATTTTTGTGTATCCTCCCCCCTTTAGTAAAGTACAAAAATACAGTGCTCCAAAATTGTCTCTCATAAAAGATCTTTGGATTTTCTTAGGTTCCCTGTTTGATAATCTTACTTTTACTCTTAGTAAGGTACCAGAGGAAGACGTTAAGAAATATGAAATATAGATAGATAGATAGATAGATAGATAGATAGATAGATAGATAGATAGATAGATTAAATCAATGAGATGCTCCAGTTCATCAGTTCACTCTTTGGAGATCTCCTGGACCCCAAGATGGGGCCATCCCAATTTGACTACAAAACGGCCGGATGCAATTTTCCTCAGCGATTGAGGGGAAAGAGAAAAGTGGACGGATGGATCCCTTCTACAGCATTTTTTTCTAAATGCCCCAAATATACTTTTCTTCAAGTAATCATTTCACATTTTTATTATAAAGCAGCATGATGCCTAACTGGGGAAAGGGAAAGCACCCCTTCAGATCTAAGTCGTAGCTCACTCCTTTATCTAAACAGGCCCTGCCTCCATCTTTTAGTTAGGGTTGAGTATTTTATCTTCTTTTATTGTGTATAGGTTTTGTAATATTTTATCTTTTTAATACTGTAAACCGCCCAGGGTTACCTTGTAAGATGGGCAGTCAAAAAATGAAATGAAATGGTAAGGTAAGGTAAGATATTAAAATAATTAAAATAATATAAAATAAAAAGATAAAGAAAATAAATAATAAAATAAAATATAAAAAGTAAATAAAACAATAAAATGAAATAATAAAATAAAATATTAAACTGAGGGGCACCTCTGTGACAAGGGGGAGGGTGCTACCATACACAGCACTGCTTCCCAGAAGTTTTCCTTCATGATCCAGATCCATCTAAACGTCCTCATGGTGATTGGGCAATAGGTCCCAGCGGTCTTTACCCAAAGAAAAATTCCTTTTACCTAATTTGGGGTAATTTAGCCAGGTGTGGGAAACACAGGTATAGTGTACGTTGACGGGTTTCCCTTTTTTTGACGCAGCTGTCCCTGTGCCCGGCGTTAACCTTGAGGAACATCTCCAGCTGAGACAAGAAGAGAAAAGGCAGCGGGTGAACAGAAGGCACAGACTGGAGGAAGGGAGAGGTTAGACATTGGGGTTCCTTTCCTTTCGCTCCCCCACCCTACCCCAATTTTGTGTTATTAGTTTTTATGCGTGTCCTTTGAGGAACTTAATGGGAAAGAACAGAAAGAATACATCGATGGAATTTGCCTCAAAGATGATAATGGAATATTGATCCATTGAATTTTTGTTTCAACCGTATTCGGGTTTTAATTCACCCAGGCAACCTTTGAGATAAAATTGTGATTTTTTTTAAAAAAAAAATCTTATTCTTTATCTTCATTTTTTTTCTTGTTTTGAAATACCCTTTTTAAGAAAAATAGAAATAAATCAAAATATGAATTGCAAAAATAACACGGCCTGCAAAATAAATGGTGGCGATTTTCCACAATTATTTGTAGTGATCCTCAGTACATTTTGTAGCAAATTTTAGAGCTTATTCTTGTCATTCGGATATTCAAATAAATTTTTGAAGAAATGCCTTTACTGTTTTGTTAAAACAACACAGTAAATACTGTATTGTCTTAAATTCTGCTAAAAACCTTTAAGCGTTGTTTACTCGAAGAGAAACCAGGACTTCTGTGATTTGTTATTATTGTTTGCATTGAGTATTATATATGTATATCTAATGTTAAAATATATTTGGCAGGGTAAAAAGGCGAGGATAAAATTGAAACTGTTGCAAGATGCTAGAATAAGAGGAGGTTTTGGTTTGCCTGATTGGGAATTACATTACCAAGCAACAAATTTGATGTAGATTAAAGAATGGATAACGTTAAGAAACTACTAGATTGTTGATTTTAGAAGGACATGACTTGTTGTTGGGCTGGCACGCTTTTTTATGGTACAAGGGCACAAAAACACAGGGATATTTTAGAAGACATTATACAGTATACGAGAGTCTTTGCTATTAAGTTGGGAGAAGATTAAAAGACAACATTATTTAAAAATTCCAGTCTGGTTCTCTACTAAAACTCAAATTCATATTCCGATTTGTCATTGTAACCTGATAAATCTGAGGTGCAGTTATTTTTCATGTTTAACAATGGCAGCATCCAAGTACTCCATTGCCTGTATCTTCTAGTTAGGATATTAGGATTTGCCTCTTCTTGCCATGTGATTGGATGCCACAGAGTGTGAAGCTCATTGAGAGACAAGAATGGGAGATTCTCATGTCTTACATTTGTAGATGGA
Source organism: Ptyas mucosa (assembly GCA_012654045.1). Classification (NCBI taxonomy): domain Eukaryota; kingdom Metazoa; phylum Chordata; class Lepidosauria; order Squamata; family Colubridae; genus Ptyas; species Ptyas mucosa. The sequence goes on along the minus strand of WNWU01000063.1, from coordinate 8,463,772 downwards.
AGCGGAGATAGGAGTGAGAAAGATGCCAGCAAAATCACCACCTACCCTCCAGGGACCGTCCACTTCGATTGCGATCTTCGAGCGATACAAGTTAGCTGTGGATTTCATCACTCGGGTACAGCCTTTCTATCACATCGATTTAGGAATTTAATTTTTTTTCCCCCTGTATTTTGTCAGAGAAGAATTTGAAAGCTGGTGGGGATGGCGCAAGTATGCAACTCTTTGTGTCTATATGTGTGAAAAAAGGGTGGCTTACATGTGCACCTAGAGTCGTGGGTAACCCCAGAGTCCAAATGGCCAGAACCTGGGTATCAGCTCCCGTAGGAGACAATTTTATCTACTTGAGTATATTTATATATCAGGGACTCAGGCCACTCTTTGCAGTGATGAATTCATGATGTGAAGCTTGGTTAACAAAGATATTCATCGATTTCCCATTTTATTCCCTAGTTGTTCTAATGGAAAACGGAGATGTTTACACATTTGGATATGGTCAGCATGGGCAGCTTGGGCACGGAGATGTGAATTCTCGGTACGTCAGTCTTGCACTATAAATATCAAAATTTTAATGTTGGGGGGAGGGGGGGAATTGCCTTGATTTATTTTATTTGCAGAATAAGACCTTTAAGATTTCGGTGCTGTCTCATTGTTCTGTTTCTGGATTGTCATTAAGACTCCCTTTTTACGATCCTGTAATCTCCTAATTCAGGATAGAGTCAGGGAAACTAGATGGAGCTGAGCATTTACTGGCTGGATGCCCTTCCTAACGCCTATAGGGAGTTTGTAGCAGATATTTTCTGCCATTGCCTGGGATTGAACTCTCAACCTCCCGAGTGGAAGGTGAGCGTGTTCACCTCTAGGCCACTGTGCCACTCTGTTTCTGGATTATCATTACCTCCTATTAATTTTTTATTTATTTTTTTTAAATTTGATTTATATGCCGCCCTTCTCCTGAGACTCAGGGCGGCTTACAGTGCGTTAAGCAATAGCCTTCATACTTTTGTATATTTATACAAAGTCAGCTTATTGCTCCCACAATCTGGGTCCTCATTTCACCTACCTTAGAAAGGATGGAAGTCTGAGTCAACCTTGAGCCTGGTGGGATTTGAACTTGCAGTAATTGCAAGCAGCTGATCTTAATAGCAGTGAATTAGTCCACTGCGCCACCAGGACTCTGTTTTTTGTTAGGATCTGTTAGGAAAGCACAGCTAGAATCTGATGGTCTGGTCACGATCATTACATTATCATCTTCATCACTTCATTATTACCACAGATATTTTAACTTTTATATAAGTTGGCAATTTGCAGCCACAATTGGGACTCAATTTCAGTTGCTAAATTGATGTCCTTAAGCGAGTCATTACGTTGACCAGATCATCCGTTTCCCATTTGGAAACCTGGTATTCCTAGTCATTCCCCATCCCAGCTCTTCAAGATCTGGTCCCACTTACCATTTTGGAGGTCAAACTCAGATCCACCAAGAGTGGACACCTGCTTAATGGAGCAGATCAAGGAAAAACATTTAAACTGTTCAAATATTGAATATGGTCCATTCACTTTTTGCATAGTTTAAGTGCTTTCCTTGTCCTGCTCCCCAAATCCAAGAGGTCGTTAGTTATTCTAATTGTGTCATTTCAGATTTGACTAGTTCCCTGTTGTGCATTGGTACACAAGAATGGATGAATTTACAGTTGCTCTCTTTTTTTTTTATTAAGGGGGTGTCCTACTCTAGTGCAAGCATTACCAGGACCCAGCACCCAGGTCAGCGCAGGCAGCAACCACACAGCTGTTCTGTTGATGGATGGACAAGTCTTTACCTTCGGAAGTTTCTCTGTAAGCACTTTTCCTTAAAATGACTTTCCTTGTCCAAACCAGTCGCTTAATGCAGAATGTTTCTCTATCTTTTGAGAAACTTTTTGATAGTGGGGTGGGACAATGTTAAATTTAAGGTTGTTGTTAATGTTTAAAACTGGAGGGATTCAAGACATAATTTTTCAATTAGAAATGAGTCCCCAACCCATTATCGGCCAAATTCAGATTTATTGAGTCTAATCACTGGTGGATTTCAAAAGTTTTTACTACCGGTTCTGTGGGTGTGGCTTGGTGGGTGTGGCATGGCTTGGTGGGCGTCGCTTGGGCATGGCAGGGGCTGTAAAATCTCCATTCCCTCCCCACTCCAGGGGAAGGATACTGTAAAATCTCCATTCCCACCCCACTCCAGGGGAAGGTTACTGCAAACTCAGTCCAGCCTGGACTGAGAGGGTTTTTAGAGTTTGGGGGTTTTAATATAACTTATATACGTACATTATGTATTTTATAATTTTAACATTGTTTTATTGTTGTGAGCCGCCCTGAGTCTTCGGAGATATAGGGTGGCATATAAATTTTATTAATAAATAAATAAATAATAAATAATAAAATCCCTATTTCCTCCCGATCAACTGCGACTCAGGAGGCAGCAGAGAATAAATAGGGGCAGGGCCAGTCAGAATTTTTACTACTGGTTCTTCGAACTACTCAAAATTTCCACTACCAGTTCTCCAGAACTAGTCAGAACCTGCTGAAACCCACCTCTGAGTCTTAATCCTTTCAATCAATTCATATAAACATGAATTGTGTTGTGGCCCACCATCTGCCAGCAGAGCTGGTGGCAGACTTGGACGATGAGGAGGTTGGGGAAGAACTTGGGCCAGTTCTGGAGTCTGAGGAAGGTTCTGATGGATGCTCTGTGTTGGATGCAGCGATAGAGCCAGGGCCGTCCAACATTTCCCAGCCACCGGAGAGGCAGCTGCCTTTGGAGGCTGATATGAGTGAGGAGGAAGAACAGCTGGGGCCTCTTCCAGATGCACATATGAGCAGAGCTGTTAGGAGGGGTGAACAATGGAGGACAAGGAGTCAACTAGGGAAGCAAAGCACACATGGATGCTGAATGGCCCCTGGTTGGGGAATAAATAGAAGGAAAGGAGAGTGGTTGCATAGGAGACAACAGTTCATATTTCTAAAGGTTTTTCTCATTGTGTTTCGTGTCACAAAGGCTGCTTGCCAGAACTTAATTTGCAGCCTTTGGGCTGGGAGCTCAAGGCCTTGCAGTTATTGCAAGGAACTGATAAGGTTTGTTACTGCAGTTAACTCCTTGAAGGACTCTTGCCTTGACTTTCGGTGGGTGAATGCCATTAATTCACAAGAGGTAAATAAAGATGAGTTTTTTGGGGACAAGGAGTCTGTTTCTTGCTTCTGCTAAGGCTGGGTCAGAACAAATTATAATTGAATATGAATAATTAATACTATAGGCTCTCAGGTTATTTGTCATAGGAGGTCCATTGATATTCAGACTGCAGAAGCTAAAGCACATATGGTTAATGGAGGTTTTTAATGAAACATTTGCAACAAATCTGAGAATTGGTGTTCAACACTTGAGCGCCTTATAATGCTTAATTTTCTACTCTTTTTTTTTCCTTTCCAATTTGCCCTTTCAGAAAGGGCAGCTTGGCAGACCCATTCTGGACATTCCTTATTGGAACGCAAAGCCAGCAGCAGTGCCTAACGTGGGCTCCAAGTATGGACGCAAGGCAACCTGGGTTGGAGCCAGCGGGGATCAGACTTTCCTTCGGATTGACGAAGCTCTTATCAACTCTCACGTGCTTGCAACATCGGAGATTTTTGCCAGCCGGCATATCATAGGCAAGAGAGTTGTTAGCTGCTGCAGCTCAGGGAAACTGTTCATTTCTAGCTGATGCGTTGACTCCCTCAAAGCCAAGAAGAAGGGATTTCTTCTCTCAAATTGGGGAGCCTGGTGTGTGGTGGTGGGGGGTGGCGGGAAGTGATGGATGGGAAGGAAGGACCAGGGTTGCCTTGCAAAGCTGCAGCAGCACTTAAAAGTGAGCTGAGAGTGGGAAGTGCAGATGGACCTGGCAGAGGGGCCAATGAAAGGAGGGAATCTTTCTTTTGCTGCCCTCTCTTCAAGGTTATGGGGCACAGTCTTGTTGCCCTTGCCACATTGTCTGTGTGGGAGAGTCTATAGCTATGGCTCCTCATGCAGATGGATGTTTCTGAAAAATGGGAGTTTCAATAGATGGAGATCTCCATCACAAAAATTTGACTATCTGTGGGGAAGGGAGATGGGGGGGGAGAGGGGAGACGAGAGGAGAAGTGAGAGAGGAGGGGAGAGGAGAAGGGAGGGGGGAGTGGAGTGAAGAGGAGAGGAGAAGGGGGAGAGGAGAAGGGAGGGGGAGGGGGAGGGGGAGGAGAGGAGAAGGGAGAGAGGAAAGGCACACATTGAACTTATATTAACTTTTGACGTGCAATAATTTTAATCAGGGTAACCAGTTGATGTAATGGTCAGAGGCACTAGGCTGGAAATCAGGACCATGAGTTCCAATCTTTCCTTAGAAACAAAGCCAGCTGGGTGACCTTGGCTGGTCCTTCTGGCTCAGTCCAAGAAGGAGGCCAAAGCAAGCCGCTTCTGAAAAATGTTGCCCAGAAAATTACAGGCTCTGGTCCAGGCAGTTAATTCAAAGGTCGCACATATGCACTCTTAACACACAAAACCCCTAATTAATTAAGATTGCTACTTATGGGCGGGGGGGGGCGAGGTTATGGGGTGTTAGCCTTGTCTTTTGTTGGAATGTGGTTTGTGTCAGTGTGTGCAAGCTGAGTAGCCAAGAGGAGAATATAAGAATATGTGTGTGTGCCTATTGTAACCTTTTTTTCCTCTTTTAATTATCTTTGGGATGGGGGAAGCGTCTTAAATTCAGCTCAGGTAAATGCAGTGAATATTATTCTTAATATGACTTGGTCATTTAAGAGACCGAATAAATGGCTAAATATCTGACTTTCACTTACGTGTTTCTTAGGCTTGATTCCAGCTTCCATATCGGAGCCCCCTCCATTCAAGTGTCTTTTGATAAACAAAGTTGACGGAAGTTGTAAGACGTTTAATGATTCTGAACAGGAGGACCTTCAGGGCTTTGGCGTGTGTCTAGATCCTGTTTATGATGTCATTTGGCGGTAAGTATTGGCAGGGGTGAGGGGCACGGTGGCTCAGTGGCTAAGACGCTGAGCTTGTTGAAAGGTCGGCAGTTCAACGGTTCGAATCCCTAGTGCCGTGTAACGGGGTGAGTTCCTGTTACTTGTCCCAGCTTCTGCCAACCTAGCAGTTTGAAAGCACGTAAAAAATGCAAGTAGAAAAATAGGGACCACCTTTGGTGGGAAGGTAACAGCGTTCCATGCGCCTTTGGCCACATGACCACAGAGGCATCTTTAGACGGCGCTGGCTCTTGGGCTTTGAAACAGAGATGAGCACCCCCCTAGAGTCAAAAACGACTAGCACATATGTGCGAGGGGAACCTTTTCCTTTACCTATTGGCAGGGGTAGAAATAAAATACTACAGGGCAGGAGAAGAACTTTTCAAAAGCCAGTTTAGTGAATCTGGGAATCCTGCTTTGGAATGATGAAGCTTTCCTTTCCTTTTTTTTTTTATTAACAGCAATCCTTAACCAGCATTTAACTTAGCCTAAAGCCAGCCTTTGTGAAGTTACACATTTTTTTAATATAACTTTTTATTATTTTTTGTAAAAACAAACATTTAGTACATCTGTCGCCCGCTCCCTGTGACATCTCGGTGTTATCTTCGGTCCTTCTTCTTCTTCCAAAAAAGGAAATTTCTTCTGTCTTGATCTTCATACAAACCATTTTAATATCTCCTTACTAAGACAAAATTCTGCCTATCGAATTTTTAAATATAATCATAAAACTTTTATTTTTTATATCTCTTTTCCAACCAATGATAAAAACAGTTCCATATCCTATAATACTCTATCTCGTCCCTATCTTTAATCATCAAAGTCCATCTATTCATTTCTGCACAATCCATAACTTTTTTTTACCACCTCCTCTTCCAAAGGTATTTTCTCTGCTTTCCAATTTGAAGCATAAACAATTCTTGCAGCTGTTATTACATATACAATCAAATAGGTATTTTCCTTACTAATCTTTTCTGGAAGAATAGGAACAGCTCTGGTTTAAGTTCAGTACGTAACTGTATCATCTCTTCCAGCCATGTTTTAATTTTATTCCAATAATTTTTTGCTTCTGGACATGTCCACCACATATGATAATTAGATTCTGGTAGCTGATGACATTTCCAACATTTAGCTGATTTGTCTTTGAACATTTTTGCCAACCTCTCTGGCGGCATATGCCAATTATAAAACATTTTATATTGGTTTTCCTTGTATGCAGTGGACATCGTTAATTTATAGTTCCTTTCCCACATTTGTTGGAAAGTAAGTCTTTGAAGTTACACCTTTTATACATTCAGTAGAATTTGTATTGTTGGAGAGGGAGAATGTTTGTCTTCATTCTCTCGTAATTTTCTAGAATAAGATCCATTCTGCCTGCCCATTGCAGGATGAGGAACATGAAGTTGCAGCCTCTAATCTGAAATTCATTTCTTTGAGTTTATCAGGCCGCGGTAATAGTAACAGCTTGAAAGGTATCAAATCTTATTATTTTTATCAGGTTTCGACCAAATACAAGAGAATTGTGGAGTTACAACTCCGTTGTGGCCGATTCCAGACTTCCTTCCGCTCCGGACACACAGTCCCGTTGCAGCATTCTCAGTCCAGAACTGGCTCTTCCAACAGGATCCAAAGCTCTTACCACAAGATCACACGCAGCTTTGCACATGCTCGGTATGAATGATCCACCTCAAATAACTAGCAAAACAGCAAACATTATTGTGAGAATAGCTTTATTAACTGTAAGAACGATACAGATAGCCCTCGTTTAGTGACCACAATTGGAACCATCGACTCTGTTGCTAAACGATGTGGTTGCTAACGCTATCTGGAAAAAAACCACATGATTGGACCCGTGCTTCCGATTTTACTTCAGCTGTCCTGTTCCTTTGGCATGCCATTTCCTCTGCTGCTTTAATTAGCAATTTAATGTTTGTATTTATGTTTTATTTTTATTGCAAAGGAAGTGATTATAAGAAAGTAAGCAGGGACACAGTGGGAGTGCACATTGAAAGAATGTGCTGACACCTGTTTCTGTAGCTTGCTATCACATTCCTTTTGATGTCTATTCCCTATGGTATGCTTGCTTACTCTCTTGTAATCCCTTCCTCTCCAATCTCTCTGCTTTGCAGAGGGACACAGGAGGGATTCTCAAAAGAGCTACGGTAGCTTGTTTAAACTCTCCACTCAGCAAGTCAGGGGAAAACGAAAGAAAAAGTGTCAGGTACAGGACAACACATACTAATTGACTGTAATGCCAAACACATGACTGAGAGAGACATGCTGTGAAAGTTATGAATGAACACCTTGGTTGCAAAGTTATTTCTTTCAGCACCATCATAACTGTCAGTGCACAAGATAGTCAGTGAGGTCGACTTGTTTTTTTGTTTTTTTAATGCTTTTATAGTTGAAGTCTTGGTACATACATTCAAGGGCTGTGCTGTCAGATAGATATTAAATGTCTTAATAAATATAAGTCAGCAAGCATGTTGACCTGGAGAAATTCTAATCCTACAGTTATAGCTGTACAGTTTTATACAGCACAAATAATTTGAAAAGTGTTTTATTCCTTTGGTATTTTTTTTAAATAGTCAGATTTACTGCCTTGCATGCCAGGTGCTTCCCAACTCACGTCTGAACGATTACGCTTTGTTAACGTGTTCACACTGCTCCATTTGGATGGATGCGATCTAACTATTCACTCTTTTCCTTTATGTCTAAAGGTTGCCTTGACACTTTGGCAGCCATGCAGGACTTAAAAATGGGCGTGATGAACACAGAAGAGGAGAGTCACGCGGTGATGAAAGTCTACTCCAAGGAAGACTACAGTATCGTCAACAGATTTGAAAGTAACCCTCGCTTTCTCAGCTGCTGATCCTTCCCCCCACGTCCCTGTGGATGGTTGAGTGACCACCTGATTTCTTTTTTTCCTTAGGTCATGGAGGAGGATGGGGTTACTCAGCCCACTCTGTGGAAGCCATTCGCTTTTGCGCGGATACTGATCTCTTGCTTGGTGGCCTGGGCCTTTTTGGCGGCAGGGGAGAGTACACCGCTAAAATAAAGGTAAGCAAAGGAGCTTTGTTCAAATCTGAATTTGGAACATAGCGTGGCTTTGATCAGGCAGGCCTTGAAATACCAGGGGAGAATGAAGCTTACTTTTGTGCAAATAATATGAAAATAAATGTGTAACTAATAAGAAACATGCAATTCACATTTGATTTTTCTCAGATGTTCTTGTCCCTTTGTTCCTTCAAATATATATATATATATATATTTACTATACCTTGTCATAGTATCTACAATATTATTTACATAATGTATGTCTGTGGATATTTGCAACTTATAATATCTATGAGTTGTAAATATCTACAGACCCCTTTCATCCTGGAAATAAACTGGATATAGGCTATTGCTATAGGATATTGCATGCCAAAACAGCTAGACACAAAGACAGTTCCCCCCACCCCCGCTGCGTGCTATCATTTTGATAATCATTAAATTCCCATAGACTGTTTTATGGCTAGGGATATTTATCCACATAGTATAGTTACTATTATCATTTCTACTATCTTCTCTTACTGGTATCATTATAATGATAATGATTATTCTGTTGTTTTACATGTACACTGAGAGCTTCTGCACAGGAGACAAATTCCTTGTGTGTCTTATCATACTTGGCCAATAAAGAATTCTGTTCTGTTCTGTTCCGTTCCATTCCATGTTCAATCCCATTCCATTCTAATGGTGGCCTTTATTCTTCTTATAAAACAGGCCTAATGTTTCATGTAGTGTTATCTAAAATTGGGGGTGTTAAAATAACTGAACCAATATAAACCCCTACATTTTTATTGGTTAAAATATTTTTTTAGCTTCTAAAATCATCACACTGAATTTTTGGCAAGGCTAGCATATCAGGCTTCATCAAAAACTGTAAACCCTGTAGATATTGCGATGATGTAGATAAACTGAACAGTGTGCCATTTATTTCATCCAACGCTCTCAAAACTTTGAATTTTGTGTTGCGTAATAAGTACTCAGGCTGCACATCCTCCCCATTGTGTTATGTGCTAAAATGAATTGTCTGGATTTGTTGAAAAGAGTTGCACAAGAATATTTGCCCTGAACTCAATTAAAACCTAGGAACAATAGAGTTTGGGTGTGCTGACTTTAGAAAAAACCAAACAGGGTGTTTGATTTGAAGTTTCAGAGTGGCTAAGTTTAGTTCCAAAATTGGAACATATTCCCAGAAGACATGAGTGTGTTTGATGCTTATAGGATTGAAAGTAACCGTTTTATTTACCGCCCAGCCTTTACCTACCTGTGACTGTCTTGGGCTTCTTAAGTGATAGCCGTTGCCTTCAGTAATAGCCCATCCTCACTTGCTTGGTGTCTCTGAGAAAAGTTCTGAGTCGGGTTTCGATGAGGAACTGTTTGCGGCGCATAACCAGGCATTCCAGCTGAGGTATTACGGCGAATAATGACAGGGCCTCAGAGGGTCCCCGGCTGGCGTTACCGCACAGCCAGGGCCGAGCCTTTGGGCTCCACCTCCTTGCGGTAACGAAATGGCAGCCAAGAAATGGAGGGGGAGGGTGGTTGGCGACGCCTGGATCATCACCCATGCTGCCCGGGGTTACCTCAGGGGGCTTGATGATGGGCTGGGCGTCCCCCATCCACTTGTGGCCTCTCTTGGGGATTGGACCCCTCAAGATACCGTCAGGCTCCTTCTCCCTTTGTCCAGGGCAAGGGTCCGAAAGGAACCTTGTCCAAAATGGCGTCACTGACCTCTTTCAGGGTCGGTGGCGAGGGTATCCATCTGCCGCAGGGGGAAACCCTGGAGGAGCCCAGGGGAGCATCCTGTATTCAGCATGGGACAGATACCCTAAAAAAAAATTAAAAATAAAATAAATAAAAGTTCTGAGTCAGGGCTTTTGTTCTCAGGCTGCTTCCTTGGCACCTGCTGTAATCCCGCCCAATTAGATATTGCCCAAGAGAGACACCAGGGTGAGAGGGTAAAAAGAGAGCGACCTCCCAGTCCAGCCAGAAGATAAAACTGTTGAAGGTTTCTCTGTCTTTTTAGCTCTTTGAGTTGGGGCCAGACGGAGGTGACCATGAGACGGATGGGGACCTCCTTGCTGAAACGGACGTCCTGGCATACGATTGTGCCGCGAGGTGAGTAAAATTTTCAAAAATGAATCACTTCTCTTATTTATTTATTTATTTATTATATTTATATGCCACCTTTCTCCCGTAGGACTCAAGGCGGTGTACATTTTAAAAGATCATTCACATGTTCATGTTTAGCCCTGCCTGTTGGAACATCGGGGTCTTGAAGGCACGGCGGAAAGCACGGAGATCAGGGATATTCCGTATCTCCGGGGGCAGTTCATTCCAAAGGGTTGGAGCCCTCACAGAGAAGGCCCTCCCCCTGGGAGTCGCCAGTCGGCATGATTTGACTGACGGTACCCTGAGTAGTCCCTTCCTGTGAGAACGAACTGGTCGGTGGGAGGCTATCGGTGGCAAAAAACGGTCTCGTAGGTACCCAGGTCCTAAGCCAGAATACCAGAAATAGTAACACATATATTTTAACTTAACAAATAAACCAGTTTATATTCCTTTTCTTTAAATGTCACTTCCAGAGTCATGTCTCAGGAGATGGGCAGCTATATAAACTTGATAAATTAAAAAAAACCCTGCAGCCCAGAGCAACAATCAAATGAAGTTGGATTAAATAGATGCCTTGTAGCCCTTTGCTATATCAGATGCCAATTTCGCTTGACGTTTTCTCAGGGAAAAATACGCCATGATGTTTGACGAACCTGTCCTCCTGCAAGCCAGCTGGTGGTATGTCGCCTGGGCACGGGTTTCTGGCCCCAGCAGTGACTGCGGCTCCCATGGACAAGCTTCCATTACTACGGATGATGGGTAAGTCACCTTCCCCTTCCCCTTGGCGCCTCTGACACGGAGGGAGCATCCCCGGCCTCTAAATCTGTTTTCCTCTTGCAGGATTGTCTTCCAGTTTAAAAGTTCAAAGAAATCAAATAATGGCACAGACGTGAATGCAGGACAGATCCCTCAACTCTTGTACAGGTAATGCTATATATTCTTTTTTCCCTTCTTGAACCAGACATTCGAACCGAAAGCATATTGTAACATTCAACAATGTGGCTTGTATGTTTTCATAGCAATACTTTTGTATTTTAATTGGAGTTTTCTGGATCTATAAATTGTTCTCCATAATGAATATATACAGTAATTATTACCCAGTATAATTTTGTTCCAGAGAAGGTCTGCTTTTATGGCTGTAGGCTGTTCTTCATCTTCTTTCTACTTCTTCTTCTTCTTCTTCTTCTTCTTCTTCTTCTTCTTCTTCTTCTTCTTCTTCTTCTCCTTCTCCTTCTCCTTCTCCTTCTCCTCCTCCTCCTCCTCCTCCCCCTCCCCCCTCCCCCCTCCTCCCTCCTCCCTCCTGTCCTTCTTCAAGGCAATCAGGTTGTTTGAACAGATACATTTTTCTCTTGCAATTTTTGAACTGCTGCTTCTGAGAAACAACAGCTGGCCATGCATCCTTGGGGACCTAAATGCAGCTCATTGATCAGAAACCATGTCCCGTAAGAACCGATGTGGACCATGAGATTGTATATCCCTCAAACCTGCTTGTCAGATGCATCAATGTTATTTCTTCTTTTTGCTTTCCCTTCTAGGCTGCCAACGAGTGACGGAAGCGCATCCAAAGGCAAACAGCAAACCAGCGAGCCGGTGCACATTTTAAAGCGATCGTTTGCAAGAACCGTTTCCGTGGTGAGTCCGTCCGCCCGTGTTTTTAATCAAACGAAAAAGAGTTGCCTAGTAAAGAATAGTCTGCTGCATGTTTTAAATGTTCCACTGTACAGGTAGTCCTTTACTTCTTCGAAATCTTGGTGCGTCTTATATTCTGGTGCCTCTTATAGTCCGAAAAATATGGTATTTCTTTCCTCGGGGATCTCGTATTGCCCAGTTTGAGAGCCTCGAATGAATGAATATTCCTTGTTGAGCCCCGTTTGCTATCCTTATGATTCCTTTGGAACAGGAGTGCTTTGAGTCGCTGCTGAGCATTCTTCACTGGAGCTGGACAACCTTAGTTTTAGGAGTGGAGGAACTTCGAGGTCTGAAGGGGTTCCAGTACACGGCCACCCTTCTGGATTTGGAAAGGCTGCGATTCGTCGGCACTTGCTGCTTGAGGTTACTGCGTGTCTACACCTGTGAAATTTACCCTGTTTCAGGTAAGATGCTTTTTTTTTTTTACTATTTCAAGTGCACTTGCTGCTTAATGATACAGGGATCTCCTTTTTTTTTTTAAGTAAAACTGAGGTCATGGTGGAATAATTCTATTTTACCTTAACCAGCCAGGAGGTGAAAAGGACTACCGTGTTTCCCCCAAAATAAGACCCTATCTTATATTTTTTCGAACCCTGAAATAAGCGCTTGGCCTTATTGCCATGTGCTCAAAAGCCCGATTGGGCTTATTATCAGGGTCTTGTCTTATTTTGGGGGAAACAGGATACTAGCATAGTCTACACATACTCTCTCCTCTCCTCCATTTGTGGCAAAGGCAAAGAAACCAGGACATTGTCTATGACATAAATATGGCTACTGGTTTTGTACTGTGGCGAATAAGCTAGGACAGGGGTGTCAAACTGGATTTCTTCGAGGGCCGGATCAGCATTGTAGTTCTCCTCTATGGGCCGGCCGGCTGGGGGATGGGGGGAGATGGGACGGACACCTTCTGCAGCACCTACTGGCCAAAGCGGGGCCAGTCCTTTGCTATTTCCAGGCCAGCCCCATGGGCGAGATTTAAGCACCCCGGGGGCCTTGAATTTGACACCCCTGAGCTAGGATATTGAACCCAGCTTTGAAGTTGATTTAATGCATAGTCTTACTATGTTTGGCTTCCTTTTTTGGAGAAAGGGGCAAGCTTTGATTAATAGAAGGTAATTGTCTCTTTGAGGTCCTCAAAGAGAAGGACACATGGCGCAAAAGACTCATTGTCCCTCTGGTTTAGTTACCTTCAGGTGTATCCTTGTCCAGACAATTTTATTTTTCATGTGAGTTATCACTAAACCTTTTGACCACCAATAAAAGAGAATGTTTGTAGCTCAGGGTTGAAATGAGGGGTCCTTGGTGCTCTCTGAGCTTGGTTGGTTTCTTGCAGATGTTTCATTACCCAAACTAGTGCACTGAAGGGTTTGACGTCCATATGTAGTGACTAATAAAATAGAATATTTGTAGCTCAGGGTTGAAAGCACTGATGACATTACCTAGTTTGGGTCATGAAATGTCGGCAAGAAAACAACCAAGCTCGGAGAGCACCAAAGACCCTTCAATCCTCTTGACTGCATTCCTAGTGTCACTTTTGCTACCGCTCTTTGCAGCCACCACTAAAGCTGTCGTTGAAGAAAGCAGCAGGCTCGCAGACTGCATTGGGAAGACGAGAACCCTGCTGAGAAAAATCTTGTCGGAAGGAGTTGACCATTGCATGATCAAGCTGGACAACGACCCTCAAGGCTACCTCACTCAGCCCCTGAGCCTGCTGGAAGCTGCCCTCCAGGAATGCCACAATACCTTCACGGCCTGCTTTCACTCTTTCTATCCCACTCCGGCATTGCAGTGGGCTTGCCTCTGTGATTTACTCAACTGCTTGGATCAGGTACTAAAAATCCCTTCCTTGAGCTTTGGAAGAGATGCTCTGGAAAAGTCTACCCATTTTCCAAAACCTCTGAGTAGCATTCTTCCATTAAATTGGCCCCAAATAGGCAGAATTCTCCAGTTGATGCCTTCTCTGTGCAGGGCAGGGCACTGACTGAAACAGAAGACGTTGCTGTTCTCAGTTGCCCATTTCTCCTTCATCCTTCAAAGGACCAAGTTTCCATTTTTACAAAGGTCAATAACTCTTAATGAGGCAGAAGGGACAGAGAAAGAAAAGGAGTCTCTCTCCACCTCCTTCTCCTCCAATGGTGCTTTCTTCTTAGTGTTTCTTCTCCGTTTCTTCTCCCAGCACCATTTGCGTTCCAGTGCCACCTTCATCTTGCCTCTTGTCCCTCTTATTCATCCCTTCTTCTTACCGTCCCTCCCTGGACAAAATAACAAATTAACAGAGCTGGAAGAGATCTTGGAGGTCTCCTAGTCCAACCCTCTGCTCAAGCAGGGAACACTATACCATTTCAGACAAGTGGCTATCCAGTCTCTTCTTAAAAACCTCCAGTGTTGGAGCTCCCATGACTTCTGGAGGAAAGCCATTCCACCGATTAATTGTTCTCACTGTCAGAACATGTTGCTTTCTCCATTTTGCCACGAGCTTTCCCAAGTTGTGTTGACACAGCTGTATGAGAGACAGCAGAGCAGAATTCCTCCTGTCTGCAGCCAGAAACCCCTCATTTTGTTCCAACCTGCTCCTTTTCCAGGATATCCAGGAAGCCAACTTCAAGACTTCAAGCAGCAGGCTGCTGGCAGCTGTGATGTCAGCGCTGTGCCACACCTCTGTGAAGCTCACCTCTATCTTCCCTATTGCTTACGATGGAGAAGCCTTGCTGTGTTCGGGAATAAAACAAGCCAGTACTGAGAATGACTCGGCCCTGGCCCATCGTTTTCCTCTTCTGGTGGCGCACATGGAAAAACTAAGTCAGGTATGTCTCTGCTACAGAAATGCTTCGGCAGGGCCAACACAAGTCACAGTAAATCCTCACAATTGTTAATAGCATTAGTGTGTAGAAGATGAGGCTGAGCCTGAGGGAGGGGTCAAATGCGTCATCAGTCTTGAGTCCTTTCGTGCCCCCAAGAGATCTCAGTCCAGCCTGTCTTGAATTCCATTGACTTAACCAGTGGTGAAATCCAAATTTTTTACTACCGGTTCTGTCGGCATGGCTTGGTGAGCATGGCAGGGGAAGGATACTGCAAGAGCTCCATTCCCACCCCACTCCAGGGGAAGGATACTGCAAAATCTCCATTCCCTCCCCACTACTGGGGGAAGGATATTGCAAAATCTCCATTCCCTCCCCACTCTGGGGCCAGCCAGAGGTGGTATTTGCCAGTTCTCCAGACTGCTCAAAATGCCCGCTACTGGTTCTCCAGAACCTGTCAGAACCTGCTGGATTTCACCCCTGCTTTTAACTACCACCAATTTGTTTTTGACTGTTAGATTCTTGTTGCGAGAGCCAGCATGCAACAAACCAGTATTCATGTGAACTGGCTTGACTTGACTTCCTGATTTTCCTGTGCTTGATATTTAGCTTTTTTTTTTTGTAAAAGGGAAAAACTCTAACTGTAATTAATGTTTTCCCTCAAAAATAGTTGGGCCTTTGTTTTCATTGATTCAGAGCACAACAGTGGGGAAGGAGTGCTGTATATACATTCATGCTTTATGTTTTGCACAAATGCTGCATTAATAAAATTAATATTAATTAATTAATATCATTTTTCCTCTGGAGCTTGACAGATAATTTTCTGACCTGTTCATCGTAGCAGCTAGGGCATCTGTTAAGATTCTATAGACGCTCTGACCAAGCCAAGCAGGCAAAATCCAGAACAAATGTTCCAGTTTACCTGTGTCCTAAAACCTCACAGTTTAGAGTTTGACGTCTGAATTCAGTCCAGAATTGTGTTACATTATGGATCATTTTAGCAGAATAACAAAGAGCTGGAAGGGACTTTGGAGGTCTTCTAGTCCATCCCCCTGGGATAACCCAGGCTGCTGCAGAAATTATGTCTTCAGCTAACGGTTGAAAATTGTCTTCTTTCCTTTTCCTCAACCAGCAATATACCAACAAAGTCAAAAGAAAGAAGCTGCTTTCACTGTTTTGCTGATTGAAATACATATTCTTCAGCAAGGATCTAGTAGTCAGTCTGGAGAGGTCTATATTTTCTGAGGCATTTTATCAGCTTACAAGCCCATTTATCAAGTTACAAGCATTTTATCAGGTTACAAGCCATCACAACAGAGACCCACTGACACCAGAAATAACAGCTTAAAATTCAGTAACAGTATAACAGAGTTGGAAAGGACTTGGAGGTCTTCTAGTCTAACCCACTGCTCAAGCAGGAAACCCTATAGCCGTGATGGCGAAAGGTGGCACACGTGGCCATATCGGTGGGCACGCGTTCTCAGCTCCGGCGCCCATGTGTGCGCCAGCCACTTGATTTTCCAGACTTTTGTGCCCACCGGAAGTTGGCATACAGGCCATTTCCAGCCTCCGGAGGACCTGTGCGGGGTGGGGAAGGCCATTTTCACCCTCCCCAGGCTCCTAGAAAGGCTCTGGAGGCTGGAGAGAGCAAAAAATGGGCCTTCTGGTCCCACCGGAAATTGGCAAATGGGCCACTTCCAGATTCCGGAGGGCCTCTGGGGGGGGGCGTGGGAGGGTGGGGAAGGCCATTTTCGCCCTCCCCAAGCTCCTAGAAAGGCTCTGGAGCCTGGAGAGAGAGAAAAATGGGCCTACTGGGCCCACCGGATCATCGTGGGCGGGGGGGGGGGGGGGGGGGGGGGGGGGACTAATACGCAGCAAAAAGGTTAGCCATCTCTGCCCTATAGCATTTCAAACAAATGGTTGTCCAGTCTCTTCTTAAAAACCTCCAGTGTTGGAACACCCACATGATGTGGAAGGAAGCCATTCCACTAATTGATCCTTTTAACTGTCAGGAAATTTCTCCTTAGTTCTTGGTTGCTTTTCTCCTTGATTAGTTTTTAAGTGCGCATTTCTGGTTCTACAGAGTGAAGAGAACATCTCTGGAATGACAAGTTTTCGCGAGGTCCTTGAGAAGATGTTGGTGATTGTAGTTTTACCTGTGAGAAATAGCCTGAGACGTGAAAATGAGCTGTTCTCTGCACATCTGGTTTCTAATACCTGTGGATTGCTTGCGAGTATTGTGAGCGAGCTCACAGCTTCTGCACTGGGATCTGAGGTAATAAGACTCACCAACTCTAACCTAAACTTTTTGTTCACTTTTAGTCATTTATTTGTGAAATTTATTGCCTGCCTATCTCGTTGTGGGGCTAATGTAAGCTTACAACAATAAAAACAGAAAAATGAAAAGAAGTGTAAACATGAGAGTAGTGAAGTAATGGAACAATAGGATAGCCAATGAATTATTTTCTCCTTGGTTACACTAAAAGGAAATAAATTCCATGCTCTTCCCCTCTGTTGTTCATGAAATTTATTGAGAGGATGGCTACAAACACTTGTAAGCCTAATTCCAGCGTACTATTTTTCCTCATGGTCTGCTAAGAGGACTTCAGAGAAACCCTATATTCCCACATTCAGTTCAGATAATCATTTTCCGATGATGATTTTACTATGGTTTATTTTATTCCAGAAATAAAACGCTTCAGCTTTGGCTGCATTTTGCCAGGACATTTTAAACTGAGGGATTATCAGTTTCTAAGGATATTTTTGCAGAGAGGTTTAATCAGTTGATTCACAGATGAACAGGCTGGGAAAAAAAATGACTGTGCAACTTCTTTCATTGTCATGTCAGAAGCCTAACCTTACCTCAAATCCTTTGCAGTCAAATCTCGTCTTAATGTTGACTTTCTTCTCTCCAGGCTGATGGACTCGGCTCCCTGCATTCTGTCAAGTCCAGCCCAAATCGATTTACAAAAACCAGTCAGGGCAGGAGCTGGAACACTGGAAACGGCTCCCCGGACGCCATCTGTTTCTCCGTGGACAAACCGGGAGTCATCGTGGTCGGGTTCTCAGTTTACGGAGGAGGAGGGATCCACGAATATGAACTGGAAGTCCTGGTGGACGATGTACGTATGAACCACACAGAGAGAAACAATCCAGCCTTTTTCTGTGAAAACCTCATTCAGTACCAGCTTGATGTTGCTTTTGCTCTTCAAACACATACACACAGTCATTCCTTCATTCTTCCTCTGGAATCACAATTTGTACGTCTCCATATATGGACCTCCGGATGGCCCCTGACCTTCGCTCTTTCCGCTGTGACCTTAAAACATGGCTATTCCGCCTGGCCGGTTTGGACTGAAGGGGTTTTAGAGGGGATTTTAATGGTTTTTATAGTTTTATTGGGTATTTTTTAAAAATTGAACTTTGTGTGTTTTATTGTTGTGAGCCGCCCTGAGTCCTTTCGGAGATAGGGTGGCATATAAGTCTAAATAATAAATAAATAAATAAATATATGCGGAGACATGCATTCTGCACTTCTTAGTGTGCAGAGGCATGCTAGCCTGACATGTTTATACTTGAATGGTATGGGGTACATTGGCTGAGGAACAAAACTAGACTTGATGAGTGTCTATGGAGATTCTCAGTCATCCAAGTCATGGTTGTCCTGAAGGTGCTTTTTTTCAAGAGGCAACTGGACTTTCTGGTTTTTCTTCGAAGACATTTTGCTTTTCATCCAAGAAGCTTCTTCAGCTCTGACTGGATGATGGGGAATGGAAGGATTTATATTCCTTGCAAACAGTTGGTCATTTGCATCCTTTTAGAGGGTTGTTAAAGTCACCTTGAGGTTTATCTGTGTCCTCAGGGTCACCTGAGTGATGCAAATGGGTATGGAGCCTCACCGACATCATCTGTCTCCAGTCAACAACATGGTCCTTTCAGTAGTTCCAAGAAGGCTCCACATCCATTTCAATTATTGTGAAGGCACAGACAAACCTCCAAGTGGCCTCAACGACCCTCTAAAAGAATGCAAATGAGCAGCTGTCTGCAAGGAGTATAAATCCTTTCATTCCCCACCATCCAGTCAGAGCTGAAGAAGCTTCTTGGATGAAAAGTGAAACGTTTTCAAAGAAAAATCAGAAAGTCCAGTTGCCTCTTGAAAAAAGCACCTTTGGGATAGACTTGATGAGTTTTCAGTAGGATGAAAAGATTGAGACTTCGGACAGTGTTTAGAATTGGGGCGTGCTTTTTCTCCCCTCTAGTGTTCTTTGCTGGGAATCAGGGCCATCTTCCTTCCATATAAACAGAATAAAGAAAGGATGCTTTTCTGTGTGCACAGGTGTGTGTGTGGGAAGGAGAGGAAAAAATAGTTCATCCCTAGGAGCGTTTTTAGCACCTGCATTGAATTTATTCTGTCGTGGATTTGTGTGGGAGCCATGACACTTTAAGTTAGGTTTTTTTTTAAAAAAAAGCTTGTAGGATAAAAGTTCTGACTTCTATACTGTTCATTTGTATTATTGTTATTAACCCTATAGCTGCATTAAAATGATTTTTTAAATTTAGAGTGATCATACAGGAGATTCAACTCATTCCCATAGATGGACATCTCTAGAATTAGTTAAAGGAACATACACCACAGACGATTCTCCAAGCGAGATGGCGGAAATTAAAATTGACAAAGTCGTTCCTCTGAAGGTAAATGCAGTAATATAATTTCCTGTAGAAAATCCAGAATCTCTTGAAAACCAACACTTCTAACAACTTAGCAAGTTAATTCCTACTTTGCTTCTGATCAGCCAAGGCAGCCATGGGAAACTTCACTCCTTTAGGGCAGTACTGTTCGTTCTTTAAGTTGTTTAGGGTGTGGGGAATGTGATGAGCCAGGGCACGGCAGAGAGATAACACAAACAGCTGGCAGTTCAAACTGCCTCTTTATTGCTCCAAAGCTCCCCAAACGCTCCCATGTTTCTGGCAAGTCCCAGAGCAGAGTGAAAACAAACCCCCACACAAACCTCAAGCAGCCTCTGGCTTCAATTAGTCCATCCCTGCACTGTCTGCACCAAGGCTGCACAGCAATAAATCTCAAAAGTATTTAGCAAAACAAGAGCCAAGCAAGGAATTCAGGGAGCAAAAGATCCAGATAATTAGTACAGAACGCCAACAAAGAATGCAAGGACTCTTGGAAAGTTCAAACATTGGCACACAACACTTCAGGAACTCAGTGTTTGTTCCTGACAAATGCTGGTCCACACAGCCTCTCCTTAAGTCTCATTCCCCAGGTGTGCCTGGTGAAGCTGCGTGGGACACTCTCCTCGCACGTGGCCTACTCCGTCTGCACTGATCACACCTTCTCTGCACTCTCTGACCCCTTGCATCAGGAGGGGGTGGTTCTTGCTCCTCGTCTGAGCTCTGTGTGTCCTCCCTGCCTGCAGACCTTGCTAATTCTGAACAGCCTTGCCTGGACTGACACTGCCCTTCCCCAGTTTCCTCCAAGGCCAACGGATCTGTCCTCTCACTCGCTGTCAGTTCTTGTTCCAGCTCATCTTCCTCCGCAAATTCAGATGCAGACGGGGGCATGACAGGGAATGTGGCTGGCAGCATAAGGAGGAAATGGATACAGCAGGCCAAAATTAATGCTCCACCTTTTGGTTTAGAGAATTATGCAGAATAGATGTGTTAAATGTCCCAGGGATTTGTCTACCTATTTTAAGCATATATAATTTCAGACAACTCTACAAGTCTTCATGACCAAAAGTCCTCCCAATGCTTTGCTTTGCTTTGCTTTGCTTTGCTTTGCTTTGCTTTGCTTTGCTTTGCTTTGCTTTGCTTCGCTTCCCTTCCCTTCCCTTCCCTTCCCTTCCCTTCCCTTCCCTTCCCTTCCCTTCCCTTCCCTTCCATGTATATAGTGCCCCAGGTACAGGAGTGAGGCCAGATTTTTAAAGTATTATAGAAGTATAAAGTATTATAGACATTCTAATCTCCGAAAGGAGGATGTTCCACAGAACAGGGGCCACTGCAGAAAAAGCTCTCTACATAACTTTATTCCAATAGAATAGCAGAAAACATGTAATTCAAAGATTAGTACGACTCATGATATATGGATTAATAATGGTGTTTCAGCAAGAATAATACTGTAATGACTGACATTTAAAACAGCCCCTTTTCATATTTTAAAAATGTGAATGCTATCTTTAAAACTCAGCTGTACTAAAATAAATGAAAAAGTTTACCTCAGTTCACTCTGGCTTAATGTTTGAAGGAGAACGTGAAGTACGCTGTCCGTCTGAGAAATTACGGGAGTCGCACAGCAAACGGAGATGGAGGCATGACCACTGTCCAGTGTCCGGATGGCGTGACGTTCACTTTCAGCACTTGCAGTTTGAGCAGCAACGGCACCAATCAGACCCGGGGCCAAATTCCACAGATCCTTTATTATAGGTACCCATTAAAATGAATTTTGTTAGGTATTATCTTTAAACACAACCAAGATGACTGTGTTTAAATGAATGTGGTGGTGTGTTAGTCATTTGTAGGAAAGTGTACTTTATTTTGAAGCCACCGGACTCCCAAAAGGCTATGGGTAACATTTAAAAGAATGCATAGTAAGTAGCGTCGCATGAAGATTTGAAGCAAAAAAAAAAAAATCTTGCAAAAAGGGAAATACATCAGCATATTCTTTTGCACTCCCTGTGGCAGTGCAGTGGCCTAGAAGTGACGGTGTTTGCCTCCGACTCGGAAGAGTTCAATCCTAGGCAGCGGCAGATGTTGCTCTCTCTAGGCGCAAAGAGAAAATATCTGCTGTGAACTCTGCATAGGCATCAGGAAGGGAATCCAGCCAATAAATTCTCAGCTCCATTCAGTTGCCCCGACTCCACCTTGAAGCAAGAGATTACATGGTCGTTAAAAAAAAATAAAAAATTGCGCTGCCTAAACCATGTTTTGATGACGGTTGTGTGCCCACACCTGAGTCTATTATGGTACTAGTTTTCTTTGAAGACTTCTCTGACTGACTTTTTTCCATTTTCCAGAAGCGAGTATGATGGAGATTTGCAATCGCAGCTCTTAAATAAGGCCAACGAAGAAGATAAGAATTGTAGCCGAGCACTTTCTGTTGTGAGCGCAGTGGTCCGAGCGGCGAAAGATCTCTTGCACAGAGCTCTTGCTGTAGATGGTAAGATGTTTTAAATTCCCTAATGAATTTGTTCAGTCCCTTAATCTGCTCCCACCATCTAGGCAGCAAAAAAAAAAAAAAAAAAAGAGCAGCCACAGCAGGAGGCGTTTCCCTTAACTTCCTTTGTAGTAGAGTGGGTCAGAGTTTTTTGCTTGGATGTTTTCTTTGTGGAGATCTAAAAAATAATAGGAGCTTAGCTTTGTCATCGCCAACGAGCAGTTAATGATCTCTGAAATAGCCAGGGAAATAAGAGGCACGGAGTGTACATTTTGTCTGAAGGTGGAGAAAGGAAACAGATGGAAATAACCAGAGTTGTAAAGGTCTTTGGAGATTCTCAGTCATCCGGGTCATGGTTGTCCCAAAGGTGCTTTTTCAAAAGGCAACTGGACTTTCTTTGTTTTGCTTGAAGACAATTCGCTTCTCATCCAAGAAGCGTCTTCAATTCAGTTCAATTCAGAATTGAAGTTCAGAACTGAAAATGCTTCTTGGATGGGAAGTGAAATGTCTTCAAGGAAAAAGGAAGTCCAGGTGAAAAAGCACCTTTGGGACAACCATGACCTGGACCCAGATAGCCAGCATTGGATTGCCCCAGGAACCAGACTGCAGCTATTGCTTGGGTGAACTTGGTGGGCTCAGTGGGCAACTTCAGGGAATGAGAAGCCGGATAATCTCTATATTAACGAAGCTCCAATAAAGGGAATATTTATAGCTCAGGGTTGAAATGAAGGGTCCTTGGTGCTCTCTAAGCTTGGTGGTTTTCTTGCAGACGTTTCAGTGCCCAAACTAGGTCACTCATTAGTTCTAGTGTATCATCAGAGCATCATCGGGGATAATGAAACCTCTGCAAGAAAATAACCAAGCTCAGAGAGCACCAAGGATCCCTCATTATTGAAGGTGAAGGTGAAGTTTCAATGAGACAGTGCAGGGTCTTAACTATTTCAGGGGGTCCCGTGTTCCTTAATGCTTGAACCACTTTTTTATTTGTAGCTGAGGACATCCCTGAGCTGCTAAGTTCCTCCAGCCTCTTTTCTATGCTCCTTCCTCTGATGATAGCCCACATAGAACCTGTCGCAGCAGCTATTCCCAAGGTACGTTCGAACAATCCGTAGGCGTTTTAAAGACCATGGGATGAACCTAGGTTATGACGTTACGTTTACTTAGCAGATACCTGGTTTTCACTTTCCAGAAAGTCAGACTGAAATTGTTCATCCCCTTAAATTCAAGAATATCTGTCATGATTTTTTGTCTCTTCACAAGTCCTTGCCTTTATATTACAGTTATATTTGAAAGCTTCCAAACTACAATCCAGTCGATGCTTCTGTTTAAGTGGCTACAAGCTTGGAGCCATAAAACTGGCATTGTTAACTTTTTTAATGGATTGTTAGGCTTTCAATATCAAGAATCAAAGCTTTCCATGTTTCAACACAAAGTCCTGGATTCAGCCTAACCCGAGAACCTATTTTTAGGTCCAGGACTCAAATCTATGATCTATAATAATACTGTAATCTACATTTACCATCGTATGAATCTGTAATAATAACAATCAGGAAAAGAAATTGGATCTTTCAAAATATGTTGGTGTTGGTGACACCTGACTTAAAAATGTGCTTTCCTTATTTCCAGTGAGCCTTTAATGAGAATACTGGACTGACATCTTTCAAAGAAGATTAAGTTTTTTTCAGTTTTTTATTTATAGCAATAAGCATTTAGATTTATGTACATAGATTTATGACACAGTGGCTCAGTGGCTAAGATGCTGAGCTTGTCAATTGAAAGGTCAGCAGTTCAACAGTTCGAATCCCTAGTGCCGCATAACGGGGTGAGCTCCCGTTACTTGTCCCAGCTTCTGCCAACTTAGCAGTTTGAAAGCACGTAAAAAAAAATGCAAGTAGAAAAATAGGGACCACCTTTAGTGGAAAGGTAACAGCGTTCCATGTGCCTTTGGCGTTTAGTCATGCCGGCCACATGACCACAAAGATGTCTTTGGACAGCACTGGCTCTTTGGCTTTGAAACGGAAATGAGCACTGTCCCCTAGAGTCAGGAACGACTAGTACATATGTCCGAGGGGAACCTTTACCTTTACAGCCCCATAGTGCTTTACAGCACCCTGTGGGCAGTTTACAATGTCATCATTGTTTGCCTATTGCCCCCATCAATCTGGGTCTTCATTTTACTGACCTCGGAAGGATAGAAGGCTGAGTCAACCTTAAACCCCATCAGGATCGAACTCCAGGCTGTGAGCAGAGTTTGCCTGCAATCCTGCACTTGAAACATTGTACCACCAGGGGTCCAGCTATTTACGGTTCCTATTTGATAATCCTAGGTGACTCCCAACAAGACCAATAAAAGAAACCTATCCTTGGTGCAAAGGAGCATCCCTCTTCCTGCCATGGTGCCATAACTTTAGTCAGCTCATATGCCTCTGTCTGCCTTTTGTCACCCCACAGGTAGCCGTGGAGGTTTTTGGCCTGGTTCAGCAGCTGCTTCCATCCGTCGCAGTGCTGAACCAGAAGTACACCCCTCTGGCCTTCAATCCCAATCAGTCCACTGACAGCACCACCGGCAACCAGCCTGAGCAAGGCCTTTCCGCATGTACAACCTCTAACCACTATGCCGTCATTGAGAGCGAACATCCGTATAAGCCAGCGTGCGTCACCCACTACAAGGTGAGCTTCTTGTAACCCCCAACATTGGGGTATTGGGTGGTTTTTCCGGGTCTTTTAATTTGCTGGGTAAGTCAGTTCAGGTCATGGAGCAGTTCAAGAAAACGTCGACAGCAGGCAGCCAAACAGCGTAACTCAGTACACTAAGCAAGGGCAATGTAGATTTGCGTGAGGAGTCGTGGGCTGAATGCATGTACCAGGGCAGTAAACATAACTGATGGCTGTGAGCATAACATGAAAGACTCTGATTTTCTCCATAGTGGGTCTGTCTGCATGACTCGCAGATTCAATGCCCCCAAAGAGTCCAACATGTTGTGATGGATGTGCCGTGCCCAATAGGGCATGGCGGAGAGATAACACAAACAGTTGGCAGTTCAAACTGCCCCTTTATTGCTCCAAATTTCCCCAAACGCTCCCCCGTTTCTGGCAAGTCCCAGAGCAGAGTGATAACAAACCCCCACACAAACCTCAAGCAGCCTCTGGCTGCAATTAGTCCAGCCCAGCACTGTCTGCACCAAGGATGCACAGCAATAAATCCAAATTTATTTGGCAAATCAAGGAGTTGAGGAAGCCAAAGATCCAGGTAATTAGTCCAGAATGCCAGAAGGAATGCAAGGACTCTTGGAAAGTTCAAACGTTGGCACGCAACACTTCAGGAACTCAGTGTTTGTTCCCGACAAATGCTCCTCCCCACAGCGTCTCCTTAAGGCTCATTCCCCAGGTGTGCCTTGTGAAGATGGGTAGGGCACTCTTCTCCTGAGCAGCCTGCTCAGTCTGCGCTGCTCACGCCTCCTCTCCACTCTCCGAGCCCTTGGATCAGGAGGGGGTGGTCCTTGCTCCTCGCCTGAGCACTGTCTCTCATGTTCATCCTGCCTTTGTTTCCCCCAGCCTACAATCTGTCCTAATCCTGAACGTCCCTGGCCTTCCCCATTTTCTTCCAAAGACAATGAAGCCGCCCCCTCAATCTCTGTCAGCTCTGGTTCCAGCTCGTCATCTCCTGCAGATTCAGGCTCTGATGGGGGCATGACACATGTATTTGGGCCAGGACTCCTAGGATGTGATAAGCAGGCATGCAGCCTGAAGCTCGTTAAGCAGATTTCAATTTCACCCAGTTGTGATGGCAGCAGAAAAGTTCTTTGTACTTCCCTCTTTAGTTTTGTTTTGTTTATAGGTGACTTTTCCAGAATGTGTCAGGTGGATCTCGATAGAGTTTGATGGCCAGTGTGGAACGGCTCAGTCGGAGGATGTTCTTCGTTTGCTCATTCCTGCGCGAGTCATCCAGTTTTCAGGATTTGGACCCAAGCAGGCATCTGTCCATGAAAACCTTAACTCATGGATAGAACTGAAGAAGTTTTCTGGCTCGTCAGGTTGGCCCACAATGGTGTTAGTGCTACCAGGTAATTCTCATTTTTAAACGTGTAGTTAAGAATGCCTGGACGGGGGGGGGGGGGGGGGGAAGAATTCACTTAAACGAATTCAAGAAAGTTCATTTTGATTTTGAAAAGAACAACTTTATTAATGTGAAGAAATTTTAGTGTGTTGGGTGCCATTAAATTATTTTTTTCACTTTTTTTTTTTCATTTGGACATTTTTAAATCTAGGTCTTACAAATCAGCTGGTCTATCCTTCTGTTAATGGCTCAGTAGAGCCTACAACCTACAAGTGAGTGGTGTGGTGGCCTAGAGGTGGAGCTCTCGCCTCACAGTCAGGAGGCTGTGAGTTGGATCCTACCCTGTTTCCCCCAAAATAAGACATCCCCTAATAATAAGCCCAGTCAGGCTTTTGAGCGCATGGCAATAAGGCCAAGCACTTATTTCAGGGTTCAAACAAATATAAGACAGGGTCTTATTTTCAGGGAAACGTGGGTAGGTAGGGAGAGAGAGAGAGAGAGAGAGAGAGAGATAGATAGATAGATGGATGGATGATAGGTAGGTGAAACACAGTAGGTAGAGGCAGATAGTTCTCTCTCTGGGCACAATGAGAATTTATCTGCTGAACAAAACTCGGCATTGGCAACAGGAAGGGCATCCGGCCCCAGACTCCACCCCGCAAGGGATTATGGGATCATTAAAAGAAGATGATGATATTGGTGTCCTACAAATGAATTTTGAAAAAAAAAAAAAGATTCGCCAGCATTTTGGGGTTAAGTCATTCTGTTTTCACAATCAGATAGCATGGAGTCATTAGGAATCTACTTGGTTCCCACAGCAGGAGCCATTCCAGAGTGGTGCAAACTGGTTATTGAGACAGAGTGTTTTGTCTCCCGTGCCTGGAAAAAAAAGTTGGATGCGTGCAAGACTCACACTTGCAAGCTTAATTCTGAGCATTAATCACAAACTCTTTTCCATTCAGTTGTAAGCAGCTTAGCTGCTCAGTTTTATTTTGTTGCTAAATATGCTGTTTCCCCTCTAGGCAATGAAGCCCTCTTCTCACTGGAAACTGCATCAGATTACGTAAAGGATGAAAAGTCTTCCTTTTATGGCTTCAAGTGTTTTGCCATAGGATATGAATTTAGTCCTGGACCTGAGGAAGTAAGTACTGACGTCGTTAGAAAATGGGCAGGGGGAGAAAAGCTTCTGGAGACGGGAGCTCCAAGAGAGACTACAGATGGTGCTTTAGTAACTTGGGGACGCATCCTTTCAGAGGTTTGCAAGTCAGTGCCAGCATTTTGAAAGAAAACAGAGGCCTACTGTACGAAAGAGGACCAACCATCTTGGCCATCTTTTGTGTGAGTTACAGGCTTTCACCAAGAGTTTTTAATCTGTCTCTTTTATTTGTTTCAAGGGTATCGTTCAGCTTGAGAAAGAGCTGGCCAATCTAGGAGGTGCCTGCGCTGCAGCTCTAATGAAAAAGGACCTGGCCCTTCCTATTGGTAGGTGATCTGTTAAGGATCTGGGGGGGGGGGGAATTTGGCACGGTGCTTGGGGAGTAAGTAAGGTTAGAGTTTGGCCAGGATGTTAATGGAGCCCCCATGTCCCTAAAGTTGCTATGTGGGTGAGGAAATTTTGCAGGGGTCTTGACCAGGGGTGGGCTTCAAAAATTTTAGCAAGGGGTTCTCTGCCCAGTTGCTGGGTGGGTGTGGCCATGGTGGGTGTGGCCTAGTTGGCCTCCTGCTTCATGGGGGAGGGCTTTTTTCCCTCCCTGGGCTCCGGAGGTTTTCTTTGAGCCTCCGGGAGGGTGAAAATGACCTCCCCAGGCTCTGGAGGCCCTTCTTGCCTTCCCGAACTTCTGGTAGGCCTGTTTTTCGCCCTCCCCGAGGCTCCGCGTGTGCCCTGAGCTTACCTGAATCCAAAACGGGCTGTGTGGGGACTCCTGGGAGGGGAGGGGCTGGGTGGGCGGGGCCAGCCAGGAGTGGGATTTAGGGGTTCGCCGAACTGCACGGAATCATAGCTAGAGGTTCTCCCGAACCCTTGTGAACCCCCAGCAGTCCACCTGGTCTTAACTTGCTGCTTTTAATTGATTTTGATTGATGAGCTCATCCTGGTTTGCTGCCCAGAGTTCCATCAGTGAAATGAGCAAGCGTATAAATTGATTAATCAATAAATTCTAAAAAAAATTATTAGGGGCTTAGGGAAAGAGTCTGTATCCTTTTGGAATATATCTTGATTGTGTGCCATTATTTTCTATTTATGACCAGGCAATGAATTGGAGGAAGATCTTGAGATGCTGGAAGAGGCGGCCCTGCAGGTAGACCAGATCGGCCCTTCCCCCTTGGGTCATGGGACTTCCGGTGTCTATTTATCTTTCCAGACACCATCCATACAAACAATTGTCTGTTCCTTTTAGATTCTGCCTTGTATTTTTCTATTATGCGCACAAAGAGAATTTCTGGATACTATGAAGGGATTGACCCTACCAGGGTTTGTGAGGGTGGCTGCATGAAGGTTATGGTCACTTCTTTGTGGAAGATCTCAGGGATGTAGCAACAGCAATAGCACTTAGACTTATATACCGCTTTACGGTTTGTAGACTCAGCCTATTTCCCCTACTCCCAAACGATCTCGGTCCTAGTTTGACCGACCTCGGAAGGATGGACGTCCGAGTCAACTTTGAGCCTGGTCAGGATCGAACTGCCGGCACTTGGCAGAATCAGCCTGCAATATAGCAATAGCACTTAGATTTATATACCACTTTACAGTGCTTTACAGCTCTCTCTAAGCGGTTTACAGAGTCAGCATATTGCCCCCAACAATCTGGGCCCTCATTTTACCCACTTTGGAAGGAAACCTTGAGCTGGTGAGATTTGAACTGCCAAATTGCAGTCAGCTGGCAGTCAGCAGAAATAGCCTGCAGTACTGCACTCAAATTAATATGCCACCACGGCTCATTCTGACCACTGCACCGCCCCCCTCCCCCAGCCTTCCCTCCCCACAAATACCTCTTCTGCTCCCTTCAAATTGTTTTGGAGGCCGTTTAAGGCCATATCCAGACATCAGTAAAGGATTTTAGAGTGCCTCCCCATGAAGAGTTGGCGTTAAAATCATGCCCGTGGTGAAGTCGGTGCAGTAGATTTTGTAACTTTGATTTATTTTTTAAAGTATGACACCACTCTCAATAATTGCAGCAGCTTGGTTTCTTAAGAAGTAAAATACGGGGGATATCACCAATAGTTCTATTTACTGTTGAAGTAATCTTGTTATCGGCGTTCCAGAACAACCCAACTACAATCAAAAACTCTGAGACAGGCATTATCTCAAAACTTCCCTTTATTAGAGTACGTAAACTGGCACATCTGGGAAAACCCGAATCTGAGAGTTCTGGGTTTTCCCCTCAGTAAATCAAAACCCCAAATCCAACCCCTGCACCGCTCAGTCCATCACCTGGCCCAATCGCCATCCGCCCCACAAGCGCAAGAAGGTGGCAGCGTGGAAGCTTCCAATGTTAATACGGCTTCCAAAGCTGACGCTTGTTAAGAAAGGCAGGGGTGGAAGGCTGCTTTCAGTAGGTAACATGGCTTTTTTTGTCTCTGCCAGGTTTGTAAATCTCACTCGGGCATCCTGGGCAAAGGGCTAGCCTTGTCTCACTCCCCGACTATCTTGGAAGCGCTTGAAGGAACTCTGCCCTTGCAAGTTCAGAGCAACGAGCAGTCCTTTCTGGAGGACTTTATCTCCTGTGTGCCAGGCTCCAGCGGTGGGAGACTTGCCAGGTACTGCAAGAGCTCCGTTATATTCACAGCCACCTTTCTCTTAAAACGATGCCTTTATGTTGAATTAAGGTGAACCTTCTAGAGGGGGTGGGTGGGTCTCTCCTTCCCAGTATCGGAATAAACAGAGCTGGAAGAGACCTTAAGGGTCTCCTAGTCCAACCCCATTGCTCTGGCGGGAAACCCTATAAACCATTGCAGACAAATGGTTGTCCGATCTCTTCTTAAAAACTTCCAATGTTGGAGCATTGAACAACGTCCAATTAATGGAACACCCACAACTTCTGGAGAATAGCCTGACTCCCTCTTCTTTGTGGCAATCCCTGAGAACGCTGCTATCATGTCACCCCTAGTCCTTCTTTTCTTTAAACTAGGCCAGGGGTCAGCAACCCGCGGCTCTGGAGCCGCATGTGGCTCTTTCATCCTTCTGCTGCGGCTCCCTGTTGCTGGTCGGCTCCACAATCGATAGGGCTTTCAGTTAGGACAGGTAGAGGAAAAACAATGCTGCGCTAGGAGGAAACTCTATGGTGGGGGTACCAGACTTCCGGTCAGCAGAGGAAAAAGGATGCCGCATTAGGAGGAGACTATGAAGGGGGTACCAGACTTCCAGTCGGCTCCAGAATTGAATGGGGGCTTCCGGTTAGGACCTTTGTGGCTCTTTGAGTGTTTAAGTTTGCTGATTGCTGAACTAGACCTACCCAATTCCATCAACCCAGTAGTGGGTTTCAAACCCCGTCACTACCGGTTCGCTCATGACCGTGTTCATGCATGCACATGCCGCTTCTGCACATGCGCAAAAACATCCAGGCGGGTGGGCGGAGCCTCCCGCTGCCGCCGCTACCGGTTCGCCCAATCTGCAGTGAACCGGTAGCAACCCACCACTGCATCAACCGTTCTTTATATGTTTTAGCCTCCAGTCTCCCCTAATCAACTCATGCCTTAGCTGTGTGGATTGGGTGTGCCCTAAAACTTAAGTATGTTGGAAGCTTTTAAGAAATGGAGATCAGGACCAGTCATTTGGGAAGAAATTACTGTTTAAAATGGCAGAAACACTGACTAAACATCAAAGGTCTGCAACAAACCATTTTACTGCAAAAGAAAAAAAAATAAGTTACTGTATCTTGCTGAGCTAGAAATTATGTGTTCTTTCTTTGTGACGAAAGGATTTAATTTCCATTTTGTAATGGGCCATTACAAAACAAAAAAAAAAGTGCATGGTGGCTCAGTAGTTAAGATACTGGGCTTGTCGGTTGAAAAACTGACAGCCCAGGTTCGAGACCTGAGCACCACGCAACAGGCGAGCTCCCATCCCTCGCTCCAGCTCCTGCCAACCTAGCAGTTCGAAAGCACGCAAATGCGAGTTGATAAATAGGTACCACTTCGGTGGGAAGGTAGCAGCATTCCACAAGCCTCGGCATATAGTCTTGTTGACCACATGACCGCAGAAGCGTCTTCAGACAACGCTGGCTCAATGGCCTTGAAAAGGAGATGAGCACCGGCCCCCTAGAGTTAGCAACAACTAACAGGAATTCCTTTTACTGTGTCGTTGTGCTCTTCCTCTTTGGAGTCTGCGGAGACAGGAATTTGAAAGGAATGCTAAACGGTCTTCTCCTTAGGTGGCTGCAGCCAGATTCCTATGCGGATCCCCAGAAAACATCCTTGATCCTCAACAAAGACGACATCCGCTGTGGCTGGCCAACAATTGTCACCGTGCAAACCAAGGACCAATACGGCGAAGTGGTTCACGTGCCTAACATGAAGGTAGTTGGCTTATACGAATGGCAAAGGGGCTTTCCAGCTTTAAGACCCACTCAGGAACGCCGCTGACAAATCTCTCCTGCAGGGAAAGGATTTAATGGGATTACATCTATAATTTTGTAAAACGGTTGCTGGTTTGAGACTGGCCTCCCTGTTTCAGAACTTGGAGCGTTGCTGGGATTTAGAAGCAGTTAATATTTCAGCTGCATGACTCACAGCCATTTAGGGATAATCTAGAGTGTTTAAGAAGCTCAGGATTTGTGGCTTACTTAGAATAACTTTATTGTCACTTTGAATGTGCACTAATCGGCATACCGTATTTTTCGGAGTATAAGACGCACCGGAGTATAAGACGTACCTTAGTTTTTGGGAAGGAAAATAAGAAAAAAGCTGATTGGCGGGTGGATCGGCCTCCCGAAATAACCCCCAATCAGCTGTTCCCAGAGGTGAATTTTAGCAACAGGTTTTGAGCTCTGTGCCTTGCTTTTTTTTCTGCTTCTGAAACTGTGTTGCAGAAGAAACTTTTTGTCTGCCTCTGAAAGCCTCTGAAACAGCTTCAGAAAAAAAAGCCTCTGAAGCTCTGTTCGGGGGCTTCTTTTCTGAACTCTGTTTGGGAGCTTCTTGTGTGAAGTTTCGTTTCTGATGCTTTTTTCAGCCTCTGAAACCTCCATTTGAGAAGCTGGGCAGGGCTACATTCAGAGTATAAGACGCACCCAGATTTTCACCCTCTTTTTTGGGGGGGAAAAGGTGCGTCTTATACTCCGAAAAATACGGTACATTAAAATGAAATTTCGTTGCATACAGCTCTCAAAGGGTCACCACCTCCAATATACACTACATAATATACACTACATACATTAAGGAAACTCTTCATTGCCCATGCCTCTATAAATGTGCAAAAACGATTTAAGCCTCCTGTGGATTTAAGTCCCATGGCATGGAGTCCATGTTTTTCAGAGATTTTCTGCATTCACTTTCCTGCCACTGGCTTTTCTTTCTGACAGGTCATCCTAGAAAGTCAAAGCTGTGAAAAGTCTGGCTCAAACAAAGGCTTTTTAGCCTTGGCTACAAACAGAGAACAACAATTACCGTATTTTTCGGAGTATAAGATGTACCTCCCCCCCCCCCAAAAAAAGAGGTTGAAAATTTGGGTGCCTCTTACACACCGAATGTAGCCCCACCCAGCCTCTGAAACGGAGGTTTCAGAGGCTGAAAAAAAGCCTCTTAAAAAGGGAGGTTTCAGAGGCTGAAAAAAAGCCTCTTAAAAAGGGAGGTTTCAGAGGCTAAAAAAAGCCTCTTAAAGGGAAGTTTCAGAGGCTGAAAAAAAAGCAAGGCACAGAGCTCACAACCAGTGAACCTGTTGCTAAAATTCACCTCTGGGAAGAGCTGATTGGGGGTATTCTGGGAGGCCGATCCACCCGCCAATCAGCTTTTTTTTTCATTTTCCTCCCCAAAAACGAAGGTGCGTCTTATACTCTGAAAAATACGGTACATTTGTGAACATTTTAGGGTGATTTGAAAAGGTAGCTAGAAGACCAGAATGTATTTGTACAATCCCTTATCTGGGTTTAGAATTACTTGCTGTTTTTATGGCGGCCACCATCTCTCTTCTCTTAATGAAATTTCCAGGTGGAAGTCAAAGCAATCCCAGTTTCCCAGAAGAAAACTTCTCTGCAGCAGGAGCAGGCTAAGAAAACACAGAGGGCCCCAGGCAGTCCTGCGGGGGCCACTGCTTCTGGACCGGAACTGACCTTTGGGGGACTCCCTTCCCCCAAGCTGGAAGCGTCCTATGAGCCTATGATTGTCAAAGAAGCACGCTACATTTCTATAACAATGATGAAGGTAGGCGGCACTGTTTAGGCCACAATTTGAAATACAGAAAGGGGGAATTCCAGAGGTGTACAGGTAGTCCTTGACCTATGACTTCGATTGAGCCCCATATTTCCATTGCTAAATAAGAGACAGATGTTAAGTGAGTTTTGCCCTGTTTTATGAACCTTTTTTTTTTGCCACAGTTGCTAAGTGAATCACCGCAGTTGTTTAGTGAGTAACGTCGTTAAGTGAATCCGGCTTCCCCATAGACCTTGCTTGTCAGAAGGTCTCCAAAGGGGATCACATGACCCCAGGAGACTGCAACCGTCATAAATATGAGTCAGTTGCCAAACGTCCGAATTTTGATCATGTGACAATGGAGAAGATGCAACGGTTGTAAGTGTGAACAATGGTCATAAGTCAATTTTTTCAGTGCTGTTGTAACTTCAGTCATGAAGCAAGCTGTACATCAACATGATTCTGTCCCTCCCTCCCTCTCTCCCTCCCTCTCTCCCTCCCTCTCTTTCTCTCCCTCTCGCTCCCTCCCTTTCCCTCTCCCCCTCCCTCTCCCTCTCTCCCTCCCTTCCTCCCTCTGTCTCTCCCTCCCTCTCTCTCCCCCTCCCCCTCCCTCTCCCTCCCTCCCTCCCTTCCTCTCTCTCTCCCTCCCTCCCTCTCCCTCCCTCTCCCCCTCCCTCTGTCCCTCCCTTTCTCTCTCTCCCTCCCTCTCTCTCTCCCTCCCTCTCCCTCTCTCTCTTTCTCTCCCTACCTCTCCCTCTGTCCCTCCCTCCCTCCCTCTCTCTCTCCCTCCCTCTCTCCCTCCCTCTCTCTTTTTCCCTCCCTCTCCCTCTGTCCCGCCCTCTCTCTCCCTCCCCCTCTCGCTCTCTCTCTTTCTCTCTCTCTCCCTCCTTCTCCCTCTCTCCCTCCCTCTCTCTTTCCCTCCCTCCCTCCCTCTCTCCCTCTTTCTCTCTCGTCTTTCTGGCTAAGTCCTTATATAAAAACCAGCCTAGATTCAAAATTATGCTGCTGACTTACTAGTCCTCTTTGAGCAAATGAATGTAGCCTTAAATTCTTTGCTTCCATCCATCCATCTTCTACTGCTTTCCACGTCTTTTAGTTTAGGCCGTTTCTTGAGCCTCTTCAGTGGTTGATAAGGGGTACGAGAAAGGCTTGCCCCCTCACAAACAGATTAGTACAGATATACAGGCTAAAGACAGGCAAATGTCTCCCTATGGGGAGAGAGCAAGTTGAGATTGCCTTGTAGGGGGTCATACCAGTTTGGGGGAGGTCTGAAGAGACAAAGCGGCTGTTATTCCAAGTTACTAACACCACAGTAGAAGTTTGACCCGCTGTTTCTTTTTTAGGTATATGAAAATTATTCTTTTGAGGAGTTACGTTTTGCTTCGCCAACACCTAAGAGGTAACAGTTTTGTATGATATTTAAACCTAAAGAAAGTTGAGTGTTATCCATTATCTACTGTTTGGGAGGAAAGCAAGATATCCGCTAGTGCAGTGTTTCTCAACCTTGGTAGCTTGAAGATGGGTGGACTTCAACTCCCCAAATCCCCCAGCCAGCAGCGCTGGCTGGGGGATTCTGGGAGTTGAAGTCCACCCATCTTCAAGCTTCCAAGGTTGAGAAACACTGTGCTAGTGCATGAATATGGGAAATAGTATGAAATTTTACCAGTTTGGAACTGTTTTTTTCTTTGCATAGATTGGTATTGTAATCAGAATCAGTACGTTATTCAGCACGCAATCTGTTAGATGTAAAGCTTTTTTCCCTCTCTTTATTTTCCTTCAGGTAACATTTTAAACAAGCTAGTGAAATGCTTTTTAAATTCCAGCTAATTGTTGATTCTAGACAGAAATTTTACAACAAAAGGACGCGAAGAAAATAAGACACAGAAAACACTCAAAATAACTCTGCCTCTGCCTCTGCCTCCCAGCACAGCAAACAGCCTGCTTTAGTTTTGTTTTCAGCACAGCTTGATTAGCACAAGAAAAAAAAATCTGCCTTCCAGCAATTTGCCTGCTTGCAAGAGGCTCACGTGGCAATAAGCAATGGCAAATCCCTGCAGCCTGAAACAGCTGAGGGTCGGGAGGCCGATCCAACAGACAATCAACTGCTTGTGCTAATCAATCTGTGCTGAAGCTGAAAAGGGCTGTTTGCTGTAAGGAGGTAAATTGCTGGGAGGCAGAGGCCAAAGGGTGGGGGCCGGCGGGTGGGCGGGGCTACATTCGGTGTATAAGACACACCCAAATTTTCACCCTCTTTTAGGAGGGGGAAAGTGCATCTTATACTCTAAAAAATACGGTAGTTATCAGAACTGTTTTCATATTTCTACATTATCCTTGTCAGAGGATGTTAGTAACTATTCTACCTAAAAGATCTCCAGGCAACAGTTCCAGGGAAAGTAGAATGAATGAATGAATGAATGAATTCAAGCAAGCAAGTAAGAGGAAAAAAAGAAATAAAACATAGCTACCCTTCAATGTATGGGAAATATATATTTAAGGTGTTCAGTTGCTGGGTTTCTCTATATGAATTGTTAAGTTTGTGTGACTGTTTGCAGTGATTCTAGTTCAATGACTCTGTATACAAAACAGTGTTTTTTCAGACTATGTGGTGCCTTACCTTGAATAAGGATTCACCTCTCAGATTACGTTTACTCCTACAGAATAGTAGCCATTAGACTTCCCCATTGTGTGTAGATGCCACCCCCAGATTTCTCCCAGCTAACAAAACCCTGGCTGAGAATTTTAGGAAGAAAGTACACACCTGGAGGATAACCAGATGTGAGAAGGCAAAGAAAGATGGAAGCAAAGTTGAGATACACAAAGTGTTCGGATGATATTGACAAGTGAAATAATGAGGATAAGGAAGGCTCTGTTTAATTACTCTTAATTTTTGATTCCTGAAAAATAATGAAATTGTGCTGGATTTTCTAAGCACTCACAAGACCTGAATTAGTGAAGGTGAAATTGTGGTGACGTGTCGTGATTCCCATATTCTTTTTTTTCCCCCTAGACCAAGTGAGAACATGTTGATAAGAGTGAACAACGATGGCACTTACTGTGCTAACTGGACGCCAGGAGCAGTTGGTCTGTACACCATACATGTTACCATTGATGGCATTGAAATAGGTATATTTGAATAGAAATTTGTCCTCTTTATAACATCCTAGTATTATTCGCTGCGTGCCAAAACTTGGATAGAGAAACTCTTGTTTTTGTAAACATGAGAGAGGGCCAAGCTTTGGAGAAAGACTATGCTGAGTTTCTGAACTTTCTGTCTCAAATAGAAAAGCAAACAGAATTGCTGAGAAGCAGGCATAACAACTACAGTGGTATCTTAGTAGTCATCGTTAATTGATTAAGGGAGGTGTGATGAGTACCAAATAATTTTTCCCCATAAGAAAAAATGTAGCGTGTCACAAGACAGCTGACACCAACAAGTTCTACCTTGTGAATTGACTGTCGAACAAATGATGATGAGTACCGGTCAAAAATGTTCATGTCAAAATGCACTGAGTACCAGTTTTGATGAGTTTTATAGCAGTTGAGTACCGAGGTACCACTGTAGTTGCCCTGATTATGAGGAAGATATATTGACCAAGTCCTTTCCTTTACCGGAGTGAATTTCCTCAGCCCCACCCAGGTGGTCTGTCTCTGGATGTTCAGAGGGCAGGTCAGACTTCTGTAGGTTCATAGCCAAACTGCTAACACCAAAGTTATTTGCTTCAAATGACAACTAAGCTGGTGGTTCAGCTTTGCATGTTTCCTCTGACCGGCTTTGAGAATTTGTGATTATCAATCAGCCTTTGAAATTCTGGGTCAGGAAAATGAAGACATTCTTCTATGTTGTATTCTGCTGCACAGAATGACTCCTGAAAAGAAACTGAGGCACCTTGTAAAAGTCGTAAAGTTCACTGTTTCCTGAACTCATTTGCAGCAGGTTCTGTGATGGAAAGTGCAGTCTCAAAAAGACAAATATTTTCAAATGTCGATTTCTTAAGAAAATGGAGTGAATCTAGAGCCAGGTGTCACACGATTCTCTCATACTCAAATCATTTTTCCAGGGTCTCCCCTCCCCCCCCTCTGTATTTACACGAGCAGTAATTTTCATTTGCCCACGCTAGAGACGTTTTAAAGTAATTCTGTGTGGCCCAGCATGGGAAGGTAAAATTATTCACTACAGTTACATCACAGTGATTTCCTTCACTTGCAGATGCTGGTTTAGAAGTTAAAGTCAAAGATCCTCCAAAGGGCATGATCCCACCAGGAACGCAGCTGATAAAACCAAAAGCTGAACCTTTGCCAAACAAGGTATATGAAGGACAACGATTTGACACCTTCTACCCCCATTTCCCTCTTTAAAGAACAGTGGTCAGTGGTCAGAATGCAAAGTAGAAGAGCCTTAGTCCCATCCTGTGGGTTTTGAAGGCTGTTCGTCCTCAAGTGTCCTGCCCAAAGAGCCACAACCCTTCAAGCAATTGCAGTACCAGCTACATGGATCCTTGGTTGACTTCCAGGGCTCTTCTGTCCTATGCCTGCAAGCTGAAGAAAAGCTATTCAAGAAGAACAGAAGAAAATGAAGTATATTCCAGACCTGTGGGATGATGTCTAGGCATTTGGTGTTTTTGCTTTGTGCCCATGTGCTTTGATCTGATCTGAAGGGTCCTTGGTGTTCTCTGAGCTGGGTTGTTTTCTTGCAGATGTTTCATTAATCAAACTAGGTCTGATTAGGTCACATTATCATCATATGATCCCTTGGGAGACAGGAAGGCACAT
This sequence comes from Ptyas mucosa, assembly GCA_012654045.1. Classification (NCBI taxonomy): domain Eukaryota; kingdom Metazoa; phylum Chordata; class Lepidosauria; order Squamata; family Colubridae; genus Ptyas; species Ptyas mucosa. The sequence continues at coordinate 8,425,770 of WNWU01000063.1, read as the reverse complement.
TTTTACTTCTGCAGTTGGTACAAATGTTGAAACAGCCTTTATATCTTGGTCGTGACTTTTAATATGGTGCTACAATTTTCCCATAATATCTTACGGGGTACCAGCCATCTCTGATCTTTCCACTCACTCCAGGCAAATACATTTTCCTAGTTCTTCATCAGAATAAATGCACACTCATAGGTTACTTAGGGAATCTATGCCTGCTCTAGATAGGCTCATCCATAAAGGAGCCCATTGAAATTGGTCTTTGAATGTCCCGTTCGTTATTTTTCTGTTATTTTTGTGGTCCACGCATATTGAGCAATGCCCTCTGACAGACTCCATGCTGGAATCTTCTAAAGTAATTTCTAGGGAAGTTTCAAGCAGGAATCACAACTCTGCTGTGCATAAGCCAGAAGTCTTCAACACATTCCATTTTAAGGAGGGATTTAACCCCTGACCCAATGTAGGAGCCACCATTACTCTCCTCTCCTCTCCTTTCCTTTCCTTTCCTCTCCTCTCCCTTCTCTCTAATCATTAGAACTACAAATCATAAGTTCATTTTGTTTTTCTGTTTTGCACAAAAAGTCCACATGGGGGTTTCCAATCAACAATGAACGTAAATGTCCTGAAGGTGCTTTTTTCAAGAGGCAAATTGGGCTTTCTTGTTTTTCTTTGAAGACGTTTCACTTTTCATCAAGAAGCTTCTAGGATGAGAAGCAAAATGTTTTCAAAGAAAAACCAGAAAGTCCAGTTGCCTCTTGAAAAAAGCACCTTTGGGACAACCATGACCTGGATGACTGAGAATCTCCATAAGACAATGAACGTAGATACTGTCTTTTCTCTGATCAAAGAAGTCACTTTGGCCATCTCAGCAAGTTCCATCATCTTCACCAACCATTCCTCTATTCATGGATAAAGTCGAATGTTTCCATCTTTGTGTACAGAATAAATCTTGCTGTAGTTATCACGTACAAAAACCAATGATCTTACTATCAAATGATTTTCAAAATTCACCCAGTTCAAATTTAAGTATAATTTATAATAGCAAAGAAGGGTACTATATACTTTAGCTTCACTCTCACCAGTGTTTATATGGAATAAACATTTATACTTAATTAATTTTGCTTGCATATTTACAACAGGTATTTTTAATTAGATGTCTATTCTCTGTGGCATCCAAAAAGAGACAAATTGATTGGACATTCTTAGTGGACATTTTGAGCAGCTATTAAGAGAAATAGTTGTTGAACTATGCAGATTTTACCCCCCGAAATCGGTTCTGTGTTACATGGCTGGTGTCAAGAGCTGTGTTTGTTTAGGTTTCAGGGCCCTTATTCTCCCTGTGCTTTTTCCAGGTTCGCAAATTTGTGGCCAAGGACAGTGCTGGCTTGCGAATCCGTAGCCACCCGTCTCTTCAGAGTGAACAGATTGGCTTAGTTAAAGTCAATGGATCCATTACTTTTATTGATGAGGTAACCTCTAAGATCCTTTGAAGATGACTGTAATGAAGGCTGGTTGCCTTTGGCATCCATGGCCATCATCCCAAATCTACTTTGGGTAATCCTACCCCCAAGTACTAACATCTGGCTGGATGGCCCTCAAAGTGTTCTGACCTAGACTTCCTGAGACAGTAAAAATCACACAATTAGTCCCAAAAAAACTATTTTTATTTCAACGACTGTGAATGCTGTTCATTCACAGCCCATAATGAGACACAAATAGTTTGTAAAGAGTCCGACAGAAGTCTGCCACAGTCCTTTGGGATAAGGCTGAGAAGCACCCACCTTTATCTCCCTTGACACACTGCCAAAGACCTAATTGGCAATTAGCTTTGCAAGGCCACATGGAGCACAGAGTCAAAACGGAGCTTCAGAATTTAAACCAACCAGCACGAACAAAGTTGCTTCCTGCAAAGGCTCACATGCCTTTGCTCCTCCTTTTTGTCTTATGGGAGGGGCCAATTATCTCCAAGCCCTACTCCCAAGTCGTCCCTTTCATTTTAACTGTTCTTGCCTTCTGGTAGCTCTGCGCATCTGCACACTGGGACCAGATTCCCCCTGTTCCTCTGCCTCGCTGACATCCGGCTCTGGAGGGTGCAGAGTCAGCACGTAACTCCCAGATGGCCCTGGCCCCATCTCTGCCTCCGACGCAGAGCCCTTATCTGAGCCTTCCCCAGACTCCAGGACTGGCCCATGTTCCTCCCCAGACTCCTCACTGTCCGACTCTGCTGCCAGCTCCGCAGGCTGCCGGCGGATCACAACACAAAGCCATCCAAGACTTTTGTTGATCTTGCCACAGATCTGCTGTTCAAGTGAAAATAATCTGAATTCCCACAAAATACAGCAACATCTTGGAGATGCTTGAGCATAAATAACTCAGGCTGTATTATTAACCAGCCACATTGCTTTAATTTCTTCTGAGGCACTACTTATTTATTTATTTTTGGGACAAACTAAGGTAGAGATATTTGTTTAACTGAATGTGGTGTTCCAAAATTTCTATTAATCATTCAAACATACTCAGTTCTGCTTTGTGTCAGCTACAGTTGTTTTTTTTTTTGGGGGGGGGGGGGGTTCGCAGGAAATTTGAAAGATTAGTAGCTAATTTTGTACAGCCAACTTTTCCCTATAAAATGCACACTCCTTTTAAATAATTTCTTCTAAGACTGGGCTAGATCTGGTTTCCAGTATCTCTTTTAATCTTGAAGTTTCCAGTCATCCTTGCATGGTGAATACTGATTTTAACCTCTCATTAGTGTAATTCAGACATTTGGTGGCAATGCATTACTGTTTTCAGAAATAGGAATATGCTGATCTGTGACAGAATAAAGATTTGTTTGATTGATTGATTCATTGAAATGGAAAAGTACCTGCTATTTCAAAACAAGGTCTCATATCATAATTGCTACGTAATAATTTAGATTTCAAACATTTTTATTGCATCCGGAAATTTAACCTCTTTCCTGAATGTTTTAAAAACTTGTTTGGATTAAAAAAAAAAGTTCAAAGCTGAACTCTTGGGTGTCATGATATTTTTATTTCTGTACCAAATTTATACAGCTGAAAAGTGAAAAGTGTCGCCCAAGAGTCTATTAAAACAATAAATACATAAAAACAACCATTGCAAAAATGTAATATATACTTATTTCTTCGGCCGAATTCTTAAAACTTCAATTTTGATCCATTTTTTTTTATACAAGTCTTTTATCTTGGGTTCTTCTTCTCAGATCCACAATGACGATGGAGTGTGGTTACGACTGAACGAAGAGACGATACGGAAATACGTTCCAAATCTGAATGGTTATAGCGAAGCCTGGTGCCTTTCTTTTAATCAGCATCTTGGCAAGAGTCTGTTGGTTCCCGTTGATGTAAGTAAATGGCATCCCTGAAGAAACCGTAATGCTTAGGGTTGGTTTTTTCCCCCCTATCAATTGGCACCTTCCATCCATTTCATGTGAAAAGTAATTAAGACTTAGAACAGTTGAGTATAGAAACAAATAAAGAGCTCCTGCAATTAATTCTGCATCACTCTAAGGATGCAGGAGCTAGCAATAAATTTTTGCCTTGTGTTAATTAGGGCTACGGTATGATCTGCATCATACATTTGATCAACCCAATTCTGCTTAGCTGGGCAGGGAGATGGGTTCCAAGAGAGTGGACAGCATTGAAAATAGTTATTGCTTTTCTTAGTTGACTGCTAGACTCAAGTTGTCTTTAAAGCAATGAGGTATTGTGAGCCTTGGTGGCGCAGTGGTTAAAGTGCAGCACTGCAGGCTACTTCTGCTGACTGCCAGCTTGCCTGTAATTCAGCAGTTCGAATCTCACCAGGCTCAAGGTTGACTCAGCCTTCCATCCTTCCGAGGTAGGTAAAATGAGGACCTAGATTGTTGGGAGTAATATGCTGGCTTTATAAACTGCTTAGAGAGGGCTGTAAAGCACTGTGAAGCAGTATATAAGTCTATGTGCTGTTGCTATTTTAATTAATAAGCAGAAGTGAGAAACACAGGGGATATCTCCAGATCCCTTAGGGTTTCTTTTCCCCCTGAATTTAAAAGAATGTGGTGCTGAGACCAGTGAACTGATGTACAAGGTAGTTGGATGCCTCTAAGGCCGAAGGGCTTGCAATTAATATAAAGCTAGTTAGAGATTTTTGTGTTGTAGCCTAGTATGGCTTGTTTGAAGCATCCAAGCAGGGCGTGGAGAAGTTGTTTGCCGGAGCTTGATTGGAGGGACGGAGCATGGATTTTAATACTGCAAGTGCACCCACAAGGAATGAAAGAGAGTTGGCTTTTCGGGACTGTTCTCCCCTATATTGAAAGAGAGAAGCAGGACTCATTTTTCGGGAGAAAGGGAGGGCAAGGTGATAAGACCGATGGGAACAAGGCTCCAGAAATGCACATTGTTTAATTGGATTCATTTTGAGAATCAGGTTTTCAGTTATTTTGGTGGTCCTCCATTTGTATTTATCATTTGTGTGGACCTCTTAAAACAGGAAGTTCCCTTCAGGTGGTGGGAAATGCCAGGTTTCCAAGGTTTTTTTTGTGGGGGGGGGGAGGAAGGTGTTAAAGGCCCCAAGAAAGGAATCGGGCACAAAGGAGGCTTCCTTCTTATTTTTAGCTCAGAAAACCTGGTACGGGGTTGACTTTGAAACCGGTGATTGAATCCAGAAAATATATGCATTCTGCAGCTGGGCTTTGTAAAAGTATAAAATACTTATATATATATATGTGTGTGTGTGTGTGTGTGTGTGTGTGTGTTTTCTGAGGTTTTCGTGGGTATTTGTATGTAGGTCTTTGGTTATTCGGGTTTTCTGCCGCGTAAAATTGGAAGTGTCTTGGCGACGTTTCGACGAAGTTTCATTCATCATCTTCAGGCTGGTGTTCTCGGCTTTGTGCTTCCAGGAGCAATTTGCAGGAGCAATTAATGACGAATGAGACTTTGTCGAAACGTCGCCAAGACACTTCCAATTT
>WNWU01000063.1:8391962-8420419 GCA_012654045.1 Ptyas mucosa | reverse complement strand
TTGCAATTTGCTCCTGGAAGCACGAAGCCGAGAACACCAGCCTGAAGATGATGAATGAAACTTCGTCGAAACGTTGCCAAGACACTTCCAATTTTACGCGGGAGAAAACCCGAATAACCAAAGACCTATATATATATATATATATATCTCATTAAGATATCCATGGGTTTGTTTGATTTTTGTTTGGGTTTTTTTTTAGCAAATAATTTCTAATGAATGCTATGATAACTTAGAAGCGTGTGATTCTGCAGGTTGGCTGTTTTGAAGACTTAATATGATTAAAATCTCATTTCTGAGATGCTAAGAGAATGTGCAATTGAAAAGTTATAAAATTCTAGAGTTTGGTCTTACATTTGGATTCTGTTTTGTTTTCGTTGTTTTTTTCCCCCCATGAAAATTAAAAATGGCAGGCAAATATTTAAAAAGGCTGAGTGTTCCGACCTGGGAGCCCTGCTTAGAAAAGTTGCTATGCTAATATTGAGCAAACAGACGCATTCATTTTGCATATTCATTGCCTGGCTGACACGCTAGGCACTTCCTCACTTAATATACCATTTTCATCTTTTTCTTTGCAAAATCCGTCGACCACGAATATTCGTTTAAATCTGCAGTGCAACCTCTTATTCAATTTAAATAATCTGTTTTGTTTTTGTTTTTTAAAAAAAATGTAGACAATTTATTTTCTAATGAGTCCGTTTTTGATGTGGACCAATGTAGCTTCCCTCCGTTTCACTGTCCCCTCCGAGCAAAGACGGACTTTGAAACCTCCGTGACCTCTTTGCCTTGTTTTCACTTTGGTGTCATTGGGAAACATTTCTGCAGCTTTGTGTTTTCCTACAGCGTGGCAAACGGCATAAAAAAATAGTTTTGTTCACTTCAAAATACAGCAGATAATGTCATCAAAATCGGCAAGCATATGCATCGTCAGGCAGTAAAATGTATACTCCCCCCACCCACCCCCCAATCTTGGGTGGGTTTTATCTATCTCAGCCCCTTCGTTTCCCATTACAAATGGGTGGCTGAATTTCCACGTCTGGTTTTTAATGCCAGGCCTCGTGCAATAAAAAATTCACAAAGTGGCAGACTGACTTTTCATATCACTTTCATCTGATCCGTGATAAGTCTGGTCCTCTCCTTCAACAAGGGGAAGTCCTCCTGCACCAAAAGCAGGCAGCTGTCTGAAGAGTTTTTCCTGTTCGGTGAATGGCATGACACACTACATTGGCCTTTAGGAAAGCGGGCAGCCTAAACCGTTCGTTTTACCAGAGGTTTTCCTCCTGCGGGGTACATTGAGGAAAGTACTCGGCTAACAAAAGTTCCATTTTTTTGCAAAACAAACAAACAAAGGGCATGGTTATAAAGATGCAGAAATAGAGAAACAAAAACAAAAACCAACCAAAACAGGAAATTGTATTTGTCTCTTGATTTCTTCTGCTGTTGTTGAACGTTGTTGAATTGATACCTGTCTGTCTTAAACTTTACATAGAGTATCTTTAATGCTAGCCAAGGAGACAGGGATTTGGACTTGTATCCGTGGACTTCTAAACCTTTTCCCCCTCAGGTGAGCCTTCTGAAACTTTCTGAACTTCTGTCTTCCACTGTAATTGAGGCAAAGAATGAGGCATCTATCTGCGGGATGTCAAACTCTTTTGTCCTTAGGAATCCCCTTCGGTTGGACAGCTGCTGAGGACAGAATCACGCGGTGCATGCTTACTCTTAGCTTAGCTTGGTTAGGTTCTTGTACCTTTGTCCTGAAGGAATTGAGATGCACCCCAGAACATTGGGTTGGATTTCTGGATGGGCCTTCAAAGATCAAAAGTAAAGAACCAGCTTTATACTTCTTTTAGTAACCAAGTCAGCTCCCGTTGGAATTCTGTAGGAGGTCCTTGTACGGTGCCAGATTCCCAGCTATTGCCTGCACCACTCATAGCTCCCCTGTCCTTTCCAGATTCTGCATCATAGAGTTGTGTTTTTAGCCTTCTGCTAGTGTGTTTTTTTTTTTTTCAAAATGATGGATGAGTGCTTTATTCATAGCAGATGTTTCGGCACTGAAGTAATTCAGGAAAAAGGGCCAGTTCATGTCCTGTTTGATAAGGAATCACAAAGGTGTTTTTTTTCCAAGAGGCAGCTGGACTTTCTTGTTTCTCTTTGAAAACATTTTGCTTCTCATCCTAGAAGCTTCTTGATGAGAAGCGAAACATCTTCCAAAAAAACCCCCCAGAAAGTCCAGTTGCCTTTTGGGGGGGAAAAAAAGCACTTTTGGGGCAACTGTGACCTGGATAACTGAGAACCTCCATAGACGTTTGATAAGGAAATTAACACGTGTGATTGTCTTTTAGAGTGGACCTTAGTTGCGGCAGCTTATAAGAGAGTAGAGCTGAAAACTACAAGGGCATTATTAACGGGTTGTTCTGGTTTTTTTTTTGTTTTTTGTTTTGTTGTGTTCCAAAATTTTCAGGAGTCTAGATCTAATGCAGAGGACTTTTTCAAAGACCCCAACTCACCCTGTCCTCAGGAAGCAGTCATGCAGGAGCCCGATGCGCCATTCCTTCGTGGTGGGCCTGGACTGTATAAGGTAGTGAAGACTGGTCCATCAGGTCACAACGTCCGAAGCTGTCCCAACCTTAGAGGTATCCCCATTGGAATGTTAGTTCTGGGAAACAGAGTCAAGGCAGTGGGCGAGGTAGGACTCCTGGATCTTCCCTTCTTACCTTCATAGATACTGGTTTGCAAATCAGATGTCCTTAAGCAAAAACTGCTCTCCTTCTCAGGCTTTGCTTTTCCTCCCTTGGGGTGCCAAGGGTTAACTTTTGTAGATTGTTGTCTACAATTAATTCATCTGCTGTTTTTCTCATGTATTTCTTTCTTTAGAATAGAGTTAATTCATAAAAACAAACGAAACAGCAAGTTGTTCTCTTGCAAAACTTCGCTAATGAATTACTGTTGGGGGTGCCACAACAATTATCTGACTTCTTGGAATCGATGCTCACTTTTGCATGCTTAGGTCTTCTTCTCTTGCAACGGGTGAGAGGATGTAGTGTGTCATGCTATTTTTCTCCCCCAAAGTGCATCCAGGACGTATAATAGCACTTTGGGACTGTGGAATACCTAGGGATCTCTTTTCAGGCTTTCTCTGTTTCGAGCTTTCAAAAAAAATGAAATGAAATGAAATCAGAACTGCCACAGAACGTTCTAAATTACCCGATTCTTCTTATTTTTCTTCTTCTGAACCTACTTCAGTGTAATTTGTTCAAAATACTAATCTCAAACTTTCTGTAAATGCATGCCATTTCTTTTTTTAAAAAAATATTCTTTATTCTTTGGAAATTAACTGGGAAAACATGCCTGTGTGTTGCTTTTCTCTGACTGGAAAAGAAGGCTCTTTTTTCATGCGCGGAATCGTGTTGCTGCCTCTCGTGACCCAGAGCAAGAAGCGAAATTATATCCTGACCTTCTTCCTATGTCTGTGCACGCCAGGTGACCAATTCGGAAGGGACCTGGGTGCGGATGGACAAGAACAGCATGGTCGAATTCTGCGAAAGCGACGAAGGGGAGGCCTGGTCTTTGGCTAGAGACAGAGGTGGAAACCAGTATCTCCGTCACGAAGATGGCAAGTGCCACCATTTTTTTCCAAAGCTGTCTCCTTCATGGGCTTTAGAGCTAAGCACACAACACCAAGAGGAGACCAGAGTCTCTCTGTCTGTCTGTCTCCCTGTCTATGTTTGTTTGTTTGTTTATTTATTGAATTTATATTGCTGTCTATTCACACATTGCAGCTCAAGGCGGTTTACAGAATATAAAATCTCATATAAAAACAATAACAATAAAAGAAGAGTCATATAATAAATAAATATGTTAACTATTCTTAACTATTTTATAACAATAAGGCTCTATGTGTGTGTGTGTCTCTGTGTGTATGTGGGTGGTATGAGGTAGTCCTCAACTTAAGGCCAACTGCAGCTCTGAGGAGAAGAGACTCCACTGCTGGTAGGTCATGCCTAGGAGATGCTCCTTCCTCAGCAGGGAGAGGTTTGGGATCAAAGAATCAGTTTCGGCTGTCTATCAGGTTCCGATGTTATCTCAAATAAATTTCATTCTCAAACACAAAGTCTTTGATGAAATCTCTCATTTATTGAAAAATAACGATCTGTCCTGAACTCATTTGCAGCCGAAACTGACTCTTTGATCCCAAGCCCCTCCCTTTCCGTTCCTCAAATCCCAGTGTCTCATTGGCCATCTTCCAAATCAGTCTTTCATCCCGGCTGCTTCAAATCACAGGAATTTCCCCCCTCCCTCCATCACCTAGGTGATGTTATCTGCCGGGAAGAGAAGAAAAGCCAAGCTGCTAAAATTCAAACTGCTACTTCTAAACTTTTTTTTCTTTCATGTCAGCGATGGAGCAAGAATGATTTAGAGCGCTGACAACAGATAGTCCGCCACTTACAACAGTTCATTTAGTGACCGTTTGTGAAGTTTCATAATGGCACTGAAAAAAGTGACTTAGGACCATTTTTCACACTTACAACATTGCAGCATCCTGTAGTCACATGATCAAAATTCAGATGCGACGCAACTGGTTCACCTTTATGACGGTTGCAACTTCCCTTGGGATCCCAGGATCCCCTTTTGTGACCTTCCGATTCACTTAACAGTTGTGTTGCTAGCTTAACAACGGTAGTGATTCGCTTAACTGCGGCAAGGAAAGTCGTAAAATGGGACAAAATGGACTTAACAGATTTTCTCACTTAGCAACCTAACTTCTGGACTCAATTGTGGTTGTAAGTCGAGGACTACCTGTATGATGATGATGATGATGATGATGATGATGATGATTACTCCGTCGCTCTGCACATACACTGACAGCTTCTCCACTGGAGAGAAATCCATTGTGTGTCCAATCACACTCGATCAAAAAAATAAAGCATTATTGTACTTGTAGACTTCAACTCCCAGTTGAATTCTGGGAGTTGATGTCCACAAGTCTTAAAGTTGCCAAGGTTGGAGACCCCTGGCATAAAGTATTATTACAAGTTTGATGCTAGCATTCCCTGCTGACGCACATGATCAGTTCATTCTAAACCAGGCTTGGGATATTATTATTATTATTTTCTTTCGGGTTTTTTGGCTTATTTCTTTGTTTAAACAGAGCAAGTTCTTGTCGATCAGAATGGCCAGACTCCTCCACCAAGCCCTTTCTCGCTGCAAACTTTCCACAGAGGGACAGCCTGTAGTAATGACCAAGGATTTGACTACGGACTTGGAAACCACAAAGGTAAAAACCCTGCCCCAGGATATTTCCTTTGCGCCTACTTTCGATTAGCGAGCGATCTTTCTTGCGGGCTTGTGGCTGCATGAATGCAGTCTCTGCATTTTTAAAATAAGAGAAGAAATGGGTGAGGATGATGACGATGATTCTAGCTAGGTCACACCTCTAGCTGGCCACGGTTGATCCTGAAAGTTGAGCAACACTGGAAATGGTTAGCATTTGGATGGAAGGCTATTATGAGAAGTCAGGGCTGTAGATTAGAACTAGAAATAAGCCCCTTCCAGAATATTGCGCTGAATCCCACATGAAGGTGTCCCATGAGTTACTAGGAACTGAGCTTGACCGTAAGAAGAGGTTTAGCCTTCTTTGAAAAACATGTTTATTCAGATGGATCTCTAGTTGTAAAATAATGAACCATAATTCAAATCTGCCCTCAACTATAGAGTAATTCTGGACTGGTTTCTTTGTCACCTCAGCCCATTGCACAGGATTATTGTAATAGGGAAAGCCTAGAGGAGGAAGTATTTTGTGTTCTGCCTCCAGCTTCTTCAGGAAAGATCGAATATTGATTTAAGCAATGTGAAAATAAATAAATAGCCTTGACTCCAATGGCTCAATCAAAACAAAAGACCACTCTTTACTCTTTCTTAGAGTGGCATCAACAAGAAAGTCATATAAAACATTAAGCGTTTATCTGTTCACCTTCCTTCCTCCCTTCCTTCCTTCCTCCTTCCTCCTTTCTTTCTTTCCTTCCTTCCTTCCTTCCTTCCTTCCTTCCTTCCTTCCTTCTTTCTTTCTTTCTTTCTTTCTTTCTTTCTTTCTTTCTTTCTTATGTCATCTGCCTGCCTGCCTCTCTCCCTCCCTCACTTCCTCTCTCTCCCTCTCTCTTTCTCCCTCCCCCCCTCTCAATTCCCTGCCACCACATTAATTCATAATATCTTTTTTTAAAAAAAATTATTGGACTCCAGGATATTTTTGCACTGGGTGTCCATTAATGTTATATGTCTTCTTGACTCCTTTGGTTTTCTTGCCTAGTTGGGGTTCTGTATAGCACCAAAACATGAAAATCCTTTCAGTAGTTGTGTTCTTGGTCTTACTGCACCTAGGTATATTGAAAAATGGGTGTGGCTACATACCATTTGAAAGGGATGATCCTCATCCCATCATTATAGCGACCCAAGAAATTCTTGGAGGAAGAACTGGCACATTGCACTGAAAAAGCAGTTTATACCCTTCCCTGGCCTCTCCTTACAGACAGAGTAATTTTGCAAATCCGCTTGATATCTGTTTCTGATTCCTCACGGTGCAAACATTCAGCCCTCTTCTTATCTCCTTTAGTCCAGCAGAAAGATGGGGCTTAGAATATGCACTCCATTTTTGGAACTTGCAGACCCAGGACCGTGGGTTGGCTGCTGGGGGTTCGCAGGGGTTCGGGAGAACCTCTAGCTAAGATTCTGTGCAGTTCAGAGAACCCCCAAATCCCATTCCTGGCTGGCCCCGCCCACCTCACCTCACCCCTCCCAGGAGTCCTTACGTGGCCCGTTTTGGATGCGGGTAAGTGCAGGGTGTGCGCGGAGGCTCGGGGAGGGTGAAAAACAGGCGTAGGCCTCCAGAGGGCCTCTGGAGCCCGGGGAGGCCATTTTCGCCCTCCTGAAGGCTCGAGGAAAGCCTCTGGAGCCCAGGGAGAGCAAAAATGCCCCCCACCCACCATGGTGCAGGAGGCCGACTAGGCCACGCCCACCATGGCCACACCCACCATGGCCACGCCCACCCAGCAACCGGGCAGAGAACCCCTTGCTAAAATTTTTGAAGCTCACCCCTGCCCAAGACCGCTGCTTTAGATGATCAAAGACATACAGATGTCCAGGCCTAAAAGAAGACAAGAAGATAGATTACTTAGAACCTTTTCAGAGATCAAACCAGCTCTCTTGATTTCACTCATATGTTCTCCTCCCTATCTCACCAGCATGGGGAGAGGGTTGGGATAGATTAGGGAGACTCGTGGCTGAGGTCTTCCCAAATTACTCATTTCTGTTTGAGGCAAAACTAGCACACCTGTTTTCCTTGTTTTCAGTGTTAGGACAAGAACATTTCTCTCCACATGAATGAGCTCCTGAAGACAGCAGCATTGAATCACTTCCCTGTTTCTAATTTTAGACAGTGAATTGGGTATCTGTTGCTAAAGCAGACTTTCCCTTGTTGGGGTCCTTGGTGTGTTCTCTGAGCTCGGTTGTTTTCTTGCAAACGTTTCCTTACCAAACGACGTAACATCATCAGTGCCTTTGGCTAAAATTCCATCTTGGCAATGTTCAGAATTGCAATGAAGGATGGGTAGCTTTCGCAGGGATAATCATTAATCAATCTTGTCATGGATTAAGTTCCTTCTACCTAGATCACATCAAGTGATAGTGGTAACTTGTTCTCCAAATTTATCCATTCAAGTGAGATTTCAAAATACTAATTGGATTAATTAAGGGTTCTCATTTTTTTCTAACCAGTAAGATTCTCCTTGTGTCTTTTAGGCATTCATCTCTTGAAAGTAGCTGAGTTAATCCACCTAATAATTCAGATAACATTTCTTCAGCCTACACAAGGAGGTGTCATTTCACAAATAGGCTGCTGGGCACTGATTTCGGCACCTTATAATTGATCTTCTAAGAAGGAGATAATTTTTCATTAGGCAATTTTTTTTTTTACGTGTTGATAGGAGATCTCCTGGAGAAGTTTATTGAATTTGCAAGATTATTGCTTGGCTATCATTCCAAGGGGAAGGTGATTTTGATGTATTGCAATGTTATTGGAAGTCTCTTTATCCACTGAATTAAATATTTGGACATAGTATTTTCTTTAGTGTACATTTAAGTATTTTTAGAGAAGGTGAATGGGACCTATCAGCAATCTCCCGATGATGAAGTAAGATTTGAATAAGAAATAAGATTTACCAAGATGAAGGCAATTTGCATACCTCTCCTCCAGAAACCCTTTTTAAACCCAGTTTATGTCGGATTGAAAATTAAGAAACAAAAAGGATTATTAACAGAAATATGCTAAATGCCAAATCGTCATTAAAGTAATTAAAATTTCTTCCAGTAATAAAATGATTTAGTATAATCCGTGAAGTCACCAATAGGTGCATAGAAAATCTTGTCCCAGCCTTCTGCAACAAGAAGATTTTACCTCCTTGGTGGAAAAGGGTTACTTTGTGGTCACCTTTGGAAATTTGAATGAGGCGATATTAAAATTATCTTTGAAATATGCAGTTCCAGGATAGGCTGGCTGCATGAGAGACCCTGAAGGTCTGCAGTGAAAAATTCAGAGGACTTACTGTAGGTGAACAGATTGCCTCTTGCTTGACATTCAATTCTGATTGCAGATTTAATCCATGGAATTTGTCCCAAAAGTGTTTCTTCTCCAAAAGGCAATTAGACTTTCTTGGTATTTTCTTTGAAAATGTTTCGCTTTGCATCCAAGAAGCTTCTTCAGTTCTTCAGCCGTCTCTTGCACTTCAGTTCTTCAGAACTAAAGCAGCTTCTTAGATGAGAAGTGAAACATTTTCAAAGGAAACACCAAGAAAGTTGGAGGGAAAAAAAAACTATTAGTGAGACAATTGTGACCTGGATGATTGAGAATCTCCACAGACATATATCCATGGAATTGTTACCAAAAAGGGACTGTTTATTTAAAAAAAAATGTTAGTTGATATTAGCAAACGTAGAGCACTCTCAATGAGTCCATTTAGGCAAGTTCAAAATATTTAAAATCAAGTGGGGCAGATTTTTAAGGTTCTTTGCCTTCAGAATGATCAATAGTCTTCGGAAATCTTAATTTCTGAGGAGAAACTCATGAAAGTTATTAGAAAAAATATCCTGCTAATAATACATTTGAAACCGATCACAGCTGTTCAGGATCCTCAGCTGCACAAAAGGTTTGGCACTCTCAGTCATTTGCATATCTCAGGATCTGCCTGAAATGTGAGTATTAAACCATGATTGCCATACCATAACACTCATGGCATAGCATAGGAGGTTCATATCACTCGTCCTCCAGATATTCTCCAGGTACAACTTAGGAGCCATCAGGATGAGATGGAGCAGGGTGGAATGGGGTAGGTTGGGGTATTCTTCAGAATAGGAACTACCATTGTTTCTGCTTTATGTATTCTAAATAAATTCATGTTTGTTTTTTCTTCCTCCCATTGGCTATTTGTTTTTTGATTTCCAAAGTCTTTGTTCAGACACTCGTAGGACTTGGGCTCGTTTCCAGGTCAGGCTACAATCTTGTTCTTATAACTTATAAAAGGAAGGCTATTGGGGAAAAAAATGTTTGATGGAACACGCTTCTAATAATCTCTGTATGCTTTGGTTTCTGCAAAAGTATTTGGTCAAAACTGCTCGCAGTTCCACCAAATATTTGTTAACCGTTGCGTCCTCTTGTACTATACGCCTTGTGAGCAAAATAGTTCTTAATTACAAGATGGCGGGTCGGAGCAGGCCTCACTGGTCTCAAATGAACGTTTTATTTTTGCCCTTTTTGAAGGTAACAGGTTGTAGTTCTAACTGTTTTGCCCACTGCAGGTGACCAACTGAGCGCCCTATTGAATTCCATTCAGTCACGGCCTAGTCTCCCAGCTCCTTCCATCTTTGATCAAGCTGCAAATCCTCCCTCTTCCCTAATCCACAGCCCATTTGTGTTTGGACAGTCCCTTCCCTTCCAGCAACCTCAGCCACAGCTTCAGAGTAAGTCTGTCAGCCTTTCCTGCCTCATCTGTCCGTTTCGAAGCTGCACCATTGCTATCACCACCTCAGTTGCCTCTCTGCTGCTTGTCACTTTCACCTTTCTTTTACCGCTATGTCAACTTTCCATCCCATGGAACCAAATGTGAGGTTTACCTATAATTAGTAGCGATTGTCTCCCTGGCCTTTTTTTTTAATGATCTGTGGTATGGATAGTACACTGAACAGGAGTATTTGTAAAAAGAAAATATATAATTCAGTGAAAGAATTCTCAAATCATACAATATTTGCAAGAGTTGAAATTTCTCGTAAGTATTGTTACATCTTGGTGTACGAGTTTGTTGCAGTTATTACCAAGCTGAAGCATTGATGAATGAAGGCAATACTTCGATATCAAAGCATTGATATCAAAGATGATAATTGATTTTCCTCCCTTACTTTCTTCATAATTTTGTGGGAGTTTCACTAAATTCTGTAAGATTTTTCTTCATATAAGTTGAAAATTGATATTATTTTTGTTTTCCAGTCTGTTCCATAATAGAATTCCATTAAAGTTGTTTGTTAAGTTTATCGGGATTAATGCTGATAAATTGAGTTAATGCTCAAGCTGTCTGTTCCACTCATTTTTCTATATGAATAGAAAGGAATTCAGTCCTGATCCTTCAGGGTAAGACTACCGTACATTAAAACTTTGACTTTTGCCTGTTTTCAAAGAGTTCTTAATCTTCTCTGTAAACAGAACATGTGGTATAATTCTTGATGCCTTTTCATCTTTAATTGGGAGCACCAGAAATTTTACAGTTCTGGCCAATCCTTTAACAAGATAGCCTTCTTCCACTGAAGGTGACAAAGAAAAGCTTCAGAATAAGAAATGCTTAAGTAAAAACTTAAACTTACCAATTGGGTTCAGCCTTGAGAACAGCACTGCCATTTTTAAATAGTCCACAAGGAATCTATGTACATTCTTCCTTCCAAAGTTTTTCTCGTGTCGGTTTCTAGTGTTGTGCCTAAAGGAAACCATAGATCACATCTCTTTGAAGATCAAGGACCTGCAGATATCAATAGAAGTGCTATTGGGCTTGCTGTTGAGACCAAGTAGTTAGAATTCTCCTCTTCTTGATTCATAAAGATTCCCAAGTCTATTGCTTATTACCCATTATTTCTAGAGACTATGGCCACTGGGTGGAAATAAACCTCAGGAAGCATTTTCAAACTGATAACACAGGAGAGAGAATCCACAGATAAGAGAAAGTAGAGGATCATGTTTGGCTCTGTGGATCCTTTCTGTCCACTTTGGCTTCATCAGAGACGGATGACTCCTGTCACATCAGGGATGTTACAGGAGTCTTTAGGTTTAGGTCTTTGGATTCCTCAGTAGATAATTTAAAAACAATCCTCAGCCAAAAAAATAATAATAGTGCATTTGCAATTAATAAACCAGCTAACATTTTGGGGGAATCAAGGACCATCTGCTGGCTATCTTGATATAGATTAGACTTTGTTGTTGACAAGTGCATGGATCAGTCGACTTGAAATCTTCATTAATGCCCAGAGCAGAATGTTATTCTCTCCCCCCCCCCACTTCTCTTCAAAAGATTTATTTGGAAAATATAGTTGTTCCTCTTCTTGAACTATAACACGAAGATACCGCAGTGGATTTTAATTATTGTGTATCTGAAATCTTGCGCAGATCTCAAGTAGAAACTTTAAATAATTTCAAATCTGTGCTCAGTTCTCTTTTATTAGAGCTATAGGTGGAAATGAAAGTGAATTGTGATGATAGAGTTTTGTGAGTATTTCTGACAAGACGATACAGCTTTAGAAGAGAAAGGAATTAGAAAGGAAAGGAAAACATTTCAGCTTAAGAGATCTTGCCCCCTATTTCTTATTTGCCTCTTCTTTACCTTTGGCCCTCAAACTTATATAACTTATATAAACTTATATAGCTTTTGTGAACTGTTGCATTGATGGGAATGCCCAATCCGAGCGATGGATAGCTCATGTAATAGCCAAATTATTGATCACATTGCAAAAAACATTCGTTTGGTAGAGGGCTAGTGGAAGCATGAAGGAAATAACTTCCATGCTTACAAGACTTGTGGAAATATAAATAAATACATATACATATACATATACATATACATATATATATATATTTGTTTGTTTTCATAGATTTTCAGGGGTAAAGGTATGCAAGTCTTGGCGTATTCGGGTCTTTTCCTGTGTAAGATTGAGCATATCTTGGCTACGTTTTGACAAGGTCCCACTCGTCATCTTCAGGCTGGTGCCTTCGCATGAAGTCGAAGGCACCAGCCTGAAGATGACGAATGGGACCTTGTCAAAACATCGCCAAGATACGCTCAATCTTACATGGTGGTGGCTCAGTGGCTAAGGCGCTGAGCTTGTCAATCAAAAGGTCGGCAGTTCAGCAGTTCAAATCCCTAGTGCCACGTAACGGGGTGAGCTCCCATTCCTTGTCCCAGCTCCTGCCAACCTAGCAGTTCGAAAGCACATAAAAAATGCAAGTAGAAAAATAGGGACCACCTTTGGTGGGAAGGCAACACTGTTCCATGTGCCTTTGGCATTTAGTTATGCCGGCCACATGACCATGGAGACGTCTTCGGACAGCACTGGCTCTTCGGCTTTGAAACAGAGATGAGCACCGCCCCCTAGAGTTGCGAACGACTAGCACACATGTGCGAGGGGAACCTTTACCTTTACCTTTTTTAGTCCTTTTTCCCTGTATTCTTGCACAGCCAAAAACTAAACTATAAGATATGTTAAATATGTCTTTGCATGTCGTTCTGTAAAAAAAGATATGGGTTTTATAAACTTAGCTGAAAATGGGATCAGGGGAAGCACAGAAATCTTTTTCTGTCTAAGAAAATCTTTCCACTTCTCACTTTAAGTGGGAGAAAATGCAACACCAGCCCTTAAATACACTTTGAATATTCCTGGTTTGTTTTGCTGTGAACTGATGAGCACTTTATGTGAAGAGAGTATTACGTGATGATTGAAAGAACAGTAGCATTTTATCTTCTACAGCAGGAATTTTGCCTGGTGACAAGAGTTTAGCTCTTCCTGTGTATGTTTACAATGTGTGTAAGGAAATCCCAGTATATTTATTTGGGCTAATGTTTGAGAATCAAGCATTTAAAGAGCCGAGGTGGCGCAGTAGTTAGAGTGCTGTGCTGCAGCTACTTCAGATGACTGCTAGTTCAGCGGATCAAATCTCACCGGCTCAAGGTTGACTCAGCCTTCCATCCTTCCGAGGTGGGTAAAATGAGGACCCAGATTGTTGGGGGCAATATGCTATTTAGTATATTGTCGATTGTTGTAAGCCGCCCAGAGTCCTCGGAGAGTGTGCGGCATAGAAATATGATTAATAATAATAATAATAGTCTTTACTCTCACTTTAGACCCAATCCCTTCCTTAGAGCTGCTGTCTTCCCCTTCTCAGCCACCCATATGCACTGTAGTGAAAACCTTACAGATATCTGAATACAGGTAGTCTTTGACTTAACAACCATTCCAATAAAGGAGAACATTTGTAGCTCAGGGTTGAAATGAGAGATCCTTGGTGCTCTCTGAGCTAGCTTGTTTTCTTGCAGATGTTTCATTATGCTAACTAGGTAACTTCATCAGTGTTAGTTAAGCTTACAAACACTGATCATGTTACTTAGTTGGGTAATGAAACATCTGCAAAAAAACAAGCTAGCTCAGAGAGCACCAAGGATCCCGTACAACCATTCGTTTAGTGACCGTTCTAAGTTACAATGGCACTGGAGAAAATGTCTAATGGCCGTTTTTCACATGACCATCGCAGCATCCCCATGATCACATGATCAAAATTTGGGTGCTTGGCAATTGACATGTATTTATGACTGTTGCAACATCCTGGGATCATGTGATCACCTTTTGTGACTTTCTGACAAGCAGTGTCAATGGGGGAAGCCGGATTCACTTACCAACTGTTACTAACTGAACAGCCACAATGATTCTCTTAACAACTGTGGCAAGAAAGGCCATAAAATGGAGCAAAACCCATTTAGCAACTGTTCTTGCTGAGTAACAGAAATTTTGGGCTCAACCGTGGTCATAAGTCAAGGACTACCTGTACTGTAAAGTAAGACTTTGTATTCAGAATGGTTGTGATTGAGAAGTCCCTATTGTATGCACATCCTGAGTCAAACTCTAACCAAAGGATCATTTAGTGATTCCAAGGCAGCTTTACTTATCTTTACACCACTTCCTACTCACGTATGTTCTGAATTTGAAGGAACCGCAAAAGGACACAGGGATTTATTTAAAGATCCTTGTTAAAAGACAAGGAGGGTTGTACGGAATACAGACTAGCTGTTAGAAAACTCAGCAGGAGTTCTTTCTTTCATTTTGACATTTGTGCAAGTAAGATCGGTCACCTCCCTGATCCACAGAAAATTGTGGTTTCAGGCAAACATAGAAGAACTCAGAAATGTTTTGGAAGATATTAAAGGGTCAAATGAATCCAGTTGTGGGATTCAGCTGGTTCAGGCCAGTTTGGGCAAACCGGTAGTTAAATTACCGCCCCACCCCTTCCAGAGTCCCCATGCATCCCATTTTGGCTCACAGGTAAGTGCAGGGAGGCCTCCTAGGCACAAAACAGGCCACGGGGAGGGGGTGCAGTGCCCCTCCCCCGCGGCCTGTTTTCACTCCCAGGAGGCTTCAGGGAGGTCTTCTAGGTCCAAAACGGGGTGCAGGGGGGTGCGGCGTGCCTCACTGTGGCTGTTTTCATTCCCAGGAGGCTTCAAGGAGGCCTCCTAAGTCCAAAATGGGGCACAGGAGGGGGGGGGCGCATCACCCCGTGGCCCAGATGGGGTGCAGGAGGCCGAGTGCTGCCTGTCACCCCTGGCCACACCCACCATGGCCACGCCCATCCAGCTGGTCTTTAGGGCAGAGAACCAGTTGTTAAATTATTTGAATCCTACCACTGCCTGAATCTCTTGTGGAAACCCAAAGTCTTAGTTCCCTTGCCTGTTCTGTTCCTGTTCCATTAGCAGAGATGAGCTGTTTTCTTTCTGGAGGTCCTCATTCTCTTTGCCCAGGTTCACAGAGAGCAGGACTGGCTGGAAGGAAGACAAATGTGCAGAAACAGCTGACCCTGCTTCAAAAGAGCAGATGATTGTCATACAATTAATGTTTTGCATGTTTAATTGGTTTTTCTTACTCCGTAAGACAACAGCGTTCCTATCTAAAGACAAGACAGAAAATATTCAGAATAATGCTGGGCTATATGGTCTTTCCCAGAGTTGACCAATAAAAGGACTCAGGGAAAATAGTGTAAAAGTCTGTATTATGTACTCAGCCATCGCTAAAGACTCCTGAAATATTTGCTGCTCTTCTAAGAATCCGGCTTGGTTTTCCATAATGCCCTGTTGAGAAATCACACTAGATCACACAATGTAAAAAAAGATGTGGAGGCTCTAGAAAGAGTGCAGAGAAGAGCAACAGAGATGCTGAGGGGACTGGAGGCTAAAACATATGAAGAACGGTTGCAGAAACTGGATATGTCTAGTTTAATGAAGAGAAGGACTAGGGGAGACATGATAGCAGTCTTCCAATATCTCAGGGGCTGCCACAAAGAAGAGGGAGTCAAGTCATTCTCCAAAGCACCTGAGGGTAGGACAAGACGCAATGGGGGAAAACTAATCAAGGAGAGAAGCAACCTAGAACTAAGGAGACATTTCCTGACAGATCAATTAACCAGTGGAACAAGTTGCCTCCAGAAGTTGTGAATGCTCTAACGCTGGAAGTTTTTAAGAGGAGATTGGACAATCATTTTTCTGAAATGGTATAGTGTTTCCTGCCTGAGCAGGAAGTTGGACTAGAAGACCTCCAAGGCCCCTTCCAACTCTCTTATTCTAAATTCTAAATTTATTGCTTGAGACTTCTAGAACAACTCTTGAACAGTGAATGAAAATGTGTTGGATTTTGGTCCCAGAAAAATATATATATATATCCGGCTCTGGTTTTGCTTTGCTTTGCTTTGCTTTGCTGGTTGTATCTTGGCTTTTCTTTTCCCCATTCAATCTGTGCTCCTTCTGTGCCACTGTCTTCCCCTCTAGAAACTCCACCCCGCGGCCTTGCTTGTCGTGAGCGCATTGACCAAAGTAGTGATGCTCCCGTGCCTGCCTCCGCTCTCTCATCTCTTTCATACAAGCTCCAGGGTGGGTATGCATGCTGCTGGAGACTCTTGCCCAGAAGGGCCGCTCTGTCCTGGGATGCGAGGGTCTCTCCTGCCAGTCCATCTCATTCCATTCAGCTCCAAAATGCTTCTGCGTCAGCTCAGAGTAGCTTGGCTGACATGTCAGACTGTGGCTTCTGCTGTAAAGGAGAGGTTTTCCAACTAGCAGCAGCACGGGCCTCTGCGATTTTAACGCCCAAACACAATAGGCAGCACACCTATGCAAACTCAAAGGATGTGAAGAAACACTTCTTGTCTAGTTTTGACCCAAAAGTGCTTTTCCAAGAGGCAACTGGACTTTCTTGTTTTTCTTTGAAGATGTTTTACTTCTCATCCAAGAAGCTTCTTCAGCTCTGACTGGCTGGAGGGGAATGGAAGGGTTTATACTCCTTGCAGACAGCTGGTCATTTGCAGACGAACCTCCAAGTAGCCTCAACGACTCTCTAAAAAGGATGCAAATGACCAGCTGTCTGCAAGGAGTATAAATCTTTCCATTCCCTTCCATCCAGTCAGAGCTGAAGAAGCTTCTTGGATAAGAAGTGAAATGTCTTCAAAGAAAAATAAGAAAGTCCAGTTGCCTCTTGAAAAAAGCACCTTTGGGACAACCGTGACCTGGATGACTGAGAATCTCCATAGACGTTTCATGTCCCACCTTGAATGGACGTGATAACATTCCGAATGGTTTGCTGTGCCCTCTTAGCCTTTGCTCTAAATGGATCCAGGCACTCTCTCTTTCCAGTCTGATTTAATTGCTCAGTACAGCTGCTTAACAGGGTGGGGTTAAAAAGAGAACTGTTTTTCCCTACTTGATAACATGCTTCCTTTAATTTTGAATGGTACAATGCCCTTTTTCAAATCATTTTGAATGTGGATGACTGGCAACGAAGTCATCTTTAACAAGTTAAGAACCGCTTAATAATATCGGCACCGAATAGCGTAACTCTTGTAAATCTTTTGGGCAATTCCTGCTTTGATATATTATGTAGGTCACTGCTGAATGAAAAAAACAACAACCTTGAAATAACTGTTTCAACTGGGTCTCTTGCAAATACCGTAGAAAGGGACTTCCGATCCCCTCTTGATCTCCCAATCCTATTGCTATGATCTCTTCTGCCACCATGTAATTCTAGAACAGTTACTGGTACTAAGAAGCAGTCTTTGAGGGACAGAAGCTCAAAATTTGCACAACTTGAGTTTCACTTAGGGCTCTGACTGTAAAACTATGTTTTAGTCAACACTTTTCTCTCTTCCCTATAGTACTGGAAACTTCTCTGTAGCGGTTGTGTTGGTTTTCTGGTGGCGGTGAGAACACTGAGAAATGAATTTCTATGACGGGTCAATGTGGTAAGGTTTGTCTCACTAATCTTTCCTTTTTAACCCAGTTATAACATTTTATTGTACAGGTGACAGGCTGAATTTCACTGCAGCTGCTAGATCAGTTTCTCCGGCAGGGAAGGCGGACGTGGCCTTAAAATACCGGGGAGAAAGCAGGACCCCTAAATCAGATGGGCGTTGGAGCCACACTGTGACCGACCAGAAGAAGCCTAGGAACACAGAAATCCTGTCGGCCAGCGAGTCTCTGATGCTGAAATCGGATACTGCCAAGCTGAGGTCCGATTCCCACAGCAGATCATTATCCCCAAATCACAACACGCTTCAGACCTTAAGATCTGAGGGGAGGACGGCGCCTTCCCTTCGGGCAGAGTCTCCAGGCCCAGGAACTCGGGCCCCTTCTCCAAAGACAGCCCCATCGGGGAAATCCTGCACATCTGGCGCTGGTTCTCGGCGGTCGTCCTCTCCTCACGAGAAGCCCCTTCCTCAGAAACCCTCAACCCCGGTGAAGACGAAGCTCGACCCTCCTCGGGAGAGGTCTAAATCGGATTCTTACACACTGGACCCGGATACTCTTCGTAAAAAGAAGGTGCCTCTCACCGAACCCATACGGGGAAGATCCACTTCGCCGAAGCCCAAAACTGCACCCAAGGAAGGGAGATCTGGGACCGACACAGAAAACAGAGCCCCTTCCCCTCACGTAGTGCAAGAAAACCTTCACAGCGAAGTCGTAGAGGTCTGCACATCCAGCACACTGAAAACGAGCAGCGTGACCAACACCTTATGCGAGGACAGCAACTCTGACTGTAGCAGCCTGGAGGAGGGCTTGAACAAAGTTCACTTCAGCATAGGGAAGGCCCCTCTGAGAGAGGAGCAGGACACGAGGGCATCTCCCAAAGCGGGCCGGAAGTGCGCCAACAGGCATGCCAGGCCCAAAAAGGAGAGGTCAGTCTGCCTGTTTAAAGGGGAAGGAGCCCGGTCGGTAGAGCCAGCCAAACCAGCCATGTCTCCTTCAGTCGCTGAATGTGCCAGGACCGTCTTTGCATCCTTCCTGTGGCACGAAGGCATCGTCCACGACGCGATGGCCTGCTCCTCCTTTCTGAAGTTCAACCCCGAGCTTTCCAAAGAGCACGCGCCCATCCGGAGCAATCTCAGCCAGGCACCGGCCGAAGAGAAAGAAACCAAACTGAAGAACCGTCACTCGCTGGAAATATCCTCCGCCCTCAACATGTTCAACATATCTCCTCACGGGCCTGACATCTCCAAAATGGGGAGCATCAACAAGAACAAGGTCTTGTCGATGCTGAAAGAGCCGCCTCTTCACGAACGCTGCGAGGACGGGAAGTCGGAAGCGGCTCCCTTCGATAGCGCCGGCCACCCGCCGCTGAAGACCAAGTCGCCTCTGCCGTTAACGCTGCAGCACCTGGTCGCTTTTTGGGAAGACATTTCTCTGGCAACCATCAAGGCGGCTTCCCAGAACATGATCTTCCCGAGCCCTGGATCCTGTGCGGTGTTGAAGAAGAAAGAAAGCGAGAAAGAGAACAAGAAATCCAAAAAGGAGAAGAAGAAGAAAGAGAAGGCGGAGGCCAGACCCAGGGGAAATCTCTTTGGGGAAATGGCTCAGCTTGCTGGGGAGCGTCCGGAGAAAGACACTATATGTGAATTGTGTGGGGAGTCCCACCCGTATCCGGTGACCTATCACATGAGACAAGCACATCCAGGTAAGAGGGCCTCCAGGCAAAAAAGAGGGAGGCAGTTGGATTTTTCTCACATTTTCTCACGCCTGCTATGGTCATGTATAAGGTAGTCCTCAACTTGCAACCACAATTGAGCTCAACGAGACAGTTGTTGAGTGAGTTTTGCCCACATTTTAGGTCCTTTCTTGCCCCAATTCACTTGATTAAGTGAATCGGTGCAGTTGTTAAGTTAGTAATGTGGCTGATGAGTAAATCTGACTTCCCCCGTTGACTTTGCTTACCAGAAGGTCGCGAAAAGGGGATCGCATGACCCTGGGATGCTCCAACCGTCATAAATACAAGTCAGCGGCCAAGCCTCTGAATTTCTGACCACGTGACCATTGGGAATGCTGCAAGGGTCGTAAATGTGAAAAACGGTCATAAGTCACATTTTTCAGTGCCCTTTTAACTTCAAATGGTCACTAAATGAACCGTTGTAAGTCGAGGACTACCTGTATAAAGTAGGGAAGGGGTTGCCCATGGTCGTGTTGTCAGTTCACCATAAAGCCTTGAACCATCCCTGGCCTTTTCCTCTTGCATTAGACCCAGGCTGAAGAGACAGCAGACATCAACCCAAAGGGATTTTGTGGGTTTTGATTGTACCCTTGCTTTGCTTCATCATTCAACAAATCTATCATTGTTGCCAAGACAGAAATCGGTCGATTTGTGTCAATTGAATCCCTTAAATACCTCGTCTTAGATCAGAAATGAAAATGTTCACTAGATAGGACAATTGATGGTTACGCTTTCTTATGGATCCAGAATGCACCCAATTATAGTACTGGAAGTTTTAATGGGGTTGAAACATCATCCTTCACTCCCTTTGTGAAGAAAGGGACATCCGTTTCAGGGATGGCTCTTGGGGAATGGTTCAATCCAGCTTTCTTGCAACGAGGTGACTGAGCACCAGAGAGCCTCATCTTGTGAACGCTTGATTGAGGAACGGCTTTGTTAAGATCTTTCTCTCTAAGTCTAAAGTGACCTTCTGTGCTTTCAGGTTGTGGCCGCTACGCAGACGGACAGGGCTACAACAGCATCGGACACTTTTGCGGAGGATGGGCCGGGAACTGTGGTGACGGTGGCGTAGGAGGAAGCACGTGGTACCTTGTCTGTGATCGGTGCCGAGAAAAATACCTCCGTGAAAAGCAGGCAGCAGCGAGAGAAAAGGTAGATAGATCTCTTCTGTTTCTCCCAAGCCAGTTGAGTTCTGCTGGGAGATCTTCTAAGGATTGTGGCCCAAATCCAGGATTTCTCCCCCCCCCCAAATCCCTGGGGGCCCAGGTCCTTAGAAAGAGGACCCTTGGCCAAGAACCACTTTCACAGGGTCACAAGACAAGCAGATCCCTCGTCTTCCCTTCCCAGAGAGGGAAGATCTCAGCACACAAGACATGTAGACTTACTTTTGAGCACTGAAGGTGTTCTGTCTTGGGTTTCCCCAGCAGCACGAAGCCGAGTCCTCATCCCGATAAACCCTTTTTATTTAATTTACAGTGAATTGCTCTCCAGCAAAGTCTTTCCTCTCCCACAGTCTTTCACGATAGTTCACAATTACCGACCTTTATCAGGCTTGGAGAGTGGCCAGGCCGAGATCTTTCAGACGCCACAATACTTGGCAAGAATGCAGGAATGAACTAATCGAATGAACTCCTGCGAACACCCCTCCCCTTTCACTCCTCTTTTATTCCCTATGGGAGGGGCCCTTCATCGTCCACCTGTGGTCTTACTCCCAAGTCGACCCTTGTTCCTTAGCAGTTTCCTTCGTCTGGCAACTCTGAGCATGTGCACACTGGGAACAGGCTCCAGCTGTTCGTCTACCTCACTTATGTCTGACTCTGAAGGCAGCTGATACCTGTCATACGGCCCTGGCCCCCTCTCTGCCTCCAACGCAGAGCACTCGTCAGAGCCTACCCCAGACTCCAGGACTGGCCCATGTTTCTCCCCAACCTCCTCACTGTCCGAATCTGCTGCCAGCTCTGCTGGCCGCTGGCAGGTCACAACAGAAGGTCTGCTTTGGGCTCTGCTCTCAGATCAGCCGGTCTCAACTTGTTTCTTTATAGGTCAAACAGTCGAGGAGGAAGCCGACCCAGGTGAAGACCCCCCGTGCCTTGCCCACCATGGAAGCCCACCAAGTGATCAAAGGGAACGCCCTGTTCTTGCTGGCCTTGAGCAGCGCCGCTGAGCCCTCGATTTTGTGCTACCACCCATCCAAGCCGTTCCAGTCCCAGCTTCCCAGCGTCAAGGAAGGCATTTCTGAGGATTTTCCCGTGAAAATGCCTTGCCTCTATCTTCAGACATTAGCCAGGTAAGAGCAATGGAGCCTGTTTTTTATGTCCATGTTTATGAGAATCACTAAATCTGGTTGGAAAGACGTTCCCCCTTGAGCTGATCTCGACACCAGGTGCTACATGGACACAGCACCTGGATGGATACCACTCTAGGATGCCCTTCCCATATTCTTGTCAACACCTCTGTCTCACTGGAAGGTTTTGTATTCCCAATGTTCTGACCCAGCTCCCCAAACATGACAAACCCTCTGTAGTTGAAGCAATAATTCTTTTATTAGGAGCGCCAGGAGCCCCAGCAAAAAGTTTCTCTTTCACCGCCAGTTACCAAATCTGTCCAGTTGTCTGCCACACCTGTTCATCTCTGTCCCCTGCCTTTTATCCCCAGAGGTAGGGTGGGGCTTCGCTAGCAGCGGTGGGCTCTTCCTTCCCAAGGATCGGCCCACGTATTTCCACTACTCTCCTCTCCTCTGCCTTCTGCACATTTGTGCATCAGGCACTGGACCCAGCTGTTCCTCCTCTTCCTCATCAGCCACTTCTAGACCTGGGGGCTGTTGACTCTCCATTTGAGGGCTGACGGCCGGCCCAGGCTCCGCCTCTGTCTCCCTCTCTGTCAGCTCCATTCCCTCTTTCCCCTTTGAGCTCTCAGGTTGACTTGATGCTGACCCTAACTCCCATGTCACATCCTCATCTGATTCAGCTGCTGGAGGGGTCAGCGGCCGACAGGCCACAACACCCAATGGCTATAAACACTTTGATTTTACCGATGTGCATTGTTATTATTTTTTGGGTCAGGCATCATCACGAAAACTTTGTGGGCTATCAAGACGACAACCTCTTTCAAGATGAGATGAGGTATTTGCGTTCAACTTCAGTGCCTGCACCTTATATATCTGTTACTCCGGATGCCAGTCCTAATGTATTTGAGGAGCCAGAAAGCAACATGAAATCCATGCCACCAAGGTAATCCATTCTGATATTAATGTATGCTGATCATCTACTAAGAGCCGTGGTGGCGTGGTGGTTAGAATGCAGTACTGCAAGCTAACTCTGCCAACTGCCAGCAGTTTGATGCTGACCAGCTGAAGGCTGACTCGGCCTTCCGAGGTTGGTAAAATAAGGACACAGTTTATTGGGGGCAGTATGCTGCTCTGTAAATTGCTTAGAGAGGGCTGTAAAGCACTGTGAAGCGATATATAAGTCTAAGTACTATTGCTATTGCTAAATGCCGCCATATTTGTTTGAAAGGAAAGCAATCCTGAGCTGAACAGGATTCAGGATTCAGTTTGTGCACTAATTATCATCGTGCCAATTTTCAACCAGAATATTTTATTAAAAGAGTAATAATTCAGTGCCTGATCGTGGAAAAGGACTCATGTAATCCTAAATAAAGCCTTTGGTAGTGTCCATCTGGATGACTTTTAAGTTCTGCTCTAAAACACTCAAATGCACACTAGGCGAGCAAAACCCAATGCAGCACTTTTCTAAAGGAAGAGACTGGACATTGATTGCGGGAACATGGATGCCTAATTATCCACTGGAATATGAATATGAATGAATATGAATCGGTTGTGGTCTGCTGGCGGCCTGCGGAGCTGGCAGCAGAGTCGGACAGTGAGGAGGTTGGGGAGGAACGTGGGCCAGTCCTGGAGTCTGGGGAAGGCTCGGACGATGGCTCTGTGTCGGAGGCAGAGAGGGGGCCAAGGCCATCTGGTAGTTCTTTGCTGCCTCTGGAGTCTCTGGAGTCTGACATCAGTGAGGCAGAAGAACAGCGTGAGCCTGTTCCCAGTGTGAGCATGCGCAGAGCTGCCAGGAGACAGGAACAATTAAGGAAACAGGGTTGACTTGGGAGTGATCATCGACTTGGAGATGATTGGCCCCTTCCATAAGACATAAAAGAGAAGCGAACGGGACATGAGCTTTTGCAGGAAGCAATTAGTTCATCTGGCCGATTCAAGATTTGAAAATTCTGTTTGTGACTCTGCGCCAAGTTTGGCCTTGCCCTGCATCTGGAAATTAGCTCTGGCATCATTCCACGTGAGATAGGTGGGTGTTGATAACCTTCCTCTGAAAGACTGTTTATCAAGCCTTGCGGATTGTAAATGAAAGTAATTTACAGCTGTATGAATTAAAGAGGTTTGCTTGGGACTAAGTTTGTGCTGTTTAATTTCTAAGGAAGCCTAGGTCAGAACAGAATCCAATGGAATATGAATTTTCCATCCGTAACGGATGGAAAATTATCTGCCTAATTACCTAATGGTGAATGTTTATTCTTCCCTCTAAGTATCTGTAGTCTGTCATTATAATTACATATTCTCTGACAACAGAGAACACTCCTAAGGAATATCTGAAAGCAGCTCTTTGTGTATACTGTACATGTTTGTGTGTATATGGACTGCCAAGGTAGCTTGGAAATCAAAATCGCTTCTGCTCTTTTTCCAGTTTAGAGACCAGTCCTATTACAGATACAGACCTTGCAAAGCGTACCGTTTTCCAAAGATCCTATTCCGTTGTTGCATCAGAATACGACAAGCCTCACTCCATTCTGCCTGCCCGGGTCAAGGCCATCCCCAGAAGGAGAGTTAACAGCGGAGATGCAGGTGAGGAAGCGAACGTCTTTCCCTTGGGGAATTGGTGTGGAACACTTGAGCTGTGTTCATCTCCATCTCAGGGCCCACACTGCTATGCTTCCATACCCAGAACAGTTCATACCCACAAAGCAGGGGTGAAATGTTCCCAGTTCAGACCGGATCGCCCGATCCGGTAGCGATGGCGGTGGGTGGTTCGGAGAACCGGTAGCAAAAATCCCTGCCCCCCCATGCCCAGCTGAGCTGTGCGATCATCAGAGGCTTTTTTTTTTAACTTTTAAAAGCGTTTTTTCTACAACCTCTTTGGCCGGCTTTTTTTTTTCTTTTAAAAGCAATACTTTTAAAAGTAAAAAAAAGATTGCACGCCACAGCTGATCAACCCCCCCCTCGCGTGCTGTTCTACTTACCGCATGCCTCCTTTTGGCATGCACTTCACTTGCGCACCTTGCATTTGGTGCGTGGTGCGCACTGCATGTGCGCAGCCAGCGAACCAGTACTAAACCGGTTCAGATTTCACCACTGCCACAAAGTTCCAGATGTGCCCTTAGGGATGGCTGCCTTCTCCCCCACACACAGTCCTGTAGAGGATGAACTGATTCCTCCTCCTCCTCTTCATCTTTTGCACTCCTCACTTCTTGCCTTACCTGCGAGCGGACAGCAGTTCCAGGGAGGGCTTTCACCAGCCCCTAGGAAGAAGGCGAGAATATCCCAAGTGACCCCAAGGAAGTAGAATGCTGCTTTTCATGGCAGCGGCCATTGGTGCTGCTACACAGCCTCTGTGCTACAGATGTTGTGGTTGCTCTGCTTTCCATCTTGGAGGCATTCACACAGCTGTGGGAGCCAATAAGCAGGCTGTAGCCAGATCAGAGGCACCCTTCCCCCCAGAACCCCTTCAGAGAAGAACCAGAAACCCTGAGATGGTGTTGCTGCAAAGAATCTCCCTCTCAGAGTCCAGATCCAGTGCCTTACATGAGTAACCCATTAAGACCAGTTTCCCCAAAGCAATTTATATATGGCTAGTTGCTTGCAAATCATTCAATGTTTGGCATCTTTCAGATGCGTAATATCCAACGTGAGAAACGGGTCAGTGTTAATAGCATCTCAGTTCTTAAGCACCGAAAACCAAGAGGGTTTGATTATAGAGGCCGCCGTTGGCATTCCCAAGAGGCAGAGAACCAGGGGTGGGCCTCAGATCCTTTAGCAACGGGTTTGCTGCCCTATTGTCAGGTGTGTGTGGCCATGTTGTGCGTAGCCTAGTTGGCCGCCTGGACCACAGCATGTGTGTGTGGTGTTGTTGTTTTTTTTGCCCTCCCCAGGCTCCGGAGGCTTTCCTTGAGTCTCCGGGAGGCTGAAAACGGCCTACCTCAAGCTCTGGAGGCCCTCTGAAGGCTGGAAATGGGCCCGTTTCTGGACTTCCGTTACTTCCAGTCGGCCCATTTTTCACCCTACCCAGGCTCTGGAGGTTTTCCTCGAGCCTCCAGGAGGGAAAAAGCTTCCCCTGGGCTCTGGAGGCCCTCCGGAGGCCAGAAACAGGCCCATTTCTGGACTTCCGGATCCTCCGGTAGGCCTGTTTTTTGCCCTCCCAGACACTCTGCGCGGCCCCTGCACTTACCTAGAGTGATGAACAGGCCGCGTGGAGACTCCTGGGAGGGGCGGTGTGGGTGTGGCCAGCCAGGGATGGCATTTGGGGGTTCTCAGAACCCCGGTGATCCTTGGCTGGAGGATCACCTGAACCCTGCCAAACCCCCAGGAGCCCACCCTTGCAAAGAACAGTGTGGCAGACAACATGCGCAATGTTTCTAGTTTGATATTAGTTTGATGCTGACCATCCGCCTGAAAGCTATGCCTCTAATGTTTCCGTCTGTTTCTGCCTTCAAATAGAAGTGGGCTCCTCTCTCCTGAGACATCCATCTCCTGAACTCTCTCGGTTAATCTCCGCCCACAGCTCTCTTTCCAGAGGAGAGAGAAACTTCCAGTGGCCCGTTCTGGCATTTGTAATTCAGCATCATGATTTGGAAGGGCTCGAGATAGCCATGAAACAAGCTTTAAGGAAATCAGCTTGCCGGGTGTTTGCTATGGAGGTAAATTAATACGATTCGCCTTGCTGGTCAATGATGCACCAGCAGGATTTCTGCTTATAAAAAGCATGAGCTCTTTTACTGCTCGTGGTTCACCCCAAAAGCATTGGGGAAATTTGTTCCCTTTTTAGCTTGTTGATTCTCTCTTTGAGGGTCCACATATTTGGTAGGCGCTTGTCTTGCTCTAATGAATTGAACAGGGTTTATTTTCCAGAAGCCTGGCATTTTCTCTTCTCGTTTTCCTAGGCTTTTAACTGGCTTCTCTGCAACGTCATACAAACCACGTCCCTCCATGACATTCTTTGGCATTTTGTGGCCTCTCTTACTCCAGCCCCGGTAGAGGTTGAGGAAGAAGAAGATGAGGAAAACAAAGCCAACAAAGAAACCATTGAACAAGTAAATCAAAGGGATTGCATCAGTGGTGAAATCTAAATTATTTTACTCCCGGTTCTGTGGGTGTGGCTTGGTGGGCGTGGTGTGGCTTGGTGGGCGTGGCAGGGGAAGGATACTGCAAAATCTCCATTCCCACCACACTCCAGGGGAAGGATACTGCAAAATCCCCATTCCCTCCCCACTCCTGGGGGAAGGATATTGCAAAATCCCCATTCTGTCCCCACTCCTGGGGCCAGCCAGAGGTGATATTTGCCGGTTCTCTGAACTGCTCAAAATTCCATTACCGGTTCTCCAGAACCTGTCAGAACTTGCTGGATTTCACCCCTGGATTGCATGGAATAGTTATATCAAGGTAGGGGAGAAAAAAATATCCTGTTTGGTTTTTCTTTTTTTTTTACACAATCTATGGATCACACAGGGTTCCTTTGTGGTGACTATTTCAAAGGCTAATTTGTAACCCAAAGAGAGAGGGTGCTGTGTGGGCGCATAGACACAGCAGCTTTGCCAGGGTGCAAATATGCCAGTCAACATTCTTTGCTCTCTTTGTGAGAAATTAGATTTTTCTCTTAAGTCAGGGCTTCTGTCGCTTCTTTGACAGATGGTGGCCTTTTTCAGGCCAGAGAGGATTCCAGAGAGAATCTTTTTGAGTTTATTTCAGAAATAAGAGGTCCCATTTACAATGGCTTAAATGAGTCATTGCATAAAATAGCTAGGAAAATGGACTAGCACATTGCCACATTTAAAAAAAAAAAGAGGTGATAGTTTAGCAAGATGGGTGTAGTGAAACAGTAACGAAGGCATGTCTTGAGAGAAATCGTGAAATGCAATGTTTTCCCCTCAGGTTTTTTAAAAAGGACGGATCTTTTTAAGAATGATGACTCAAAATCATCATTATAGATTCTTAGCTTTTCTTCAGCCTGTTTCCGTTACGCTAGAAAACCTTTAAAGCGGGTCCTTAATTTAAACAATTAAGTTTTGAATTGTTTTTGCTCCGCGTGCTGCTTTTGTAAGTTATTTAAGGTTTGGATTTGTCTTATTTAGCTTGCTATTCTTTGATGCAGATCTTACTGCTTTATGACAGGTGTGTATGTGTGTGTGTGAAGATTTCTTGGGAAAACCGCACTGTGGAACAGGGTGAAATAACTAATTCAATGCTACTTGTGTTTGATGCTAGGAAAAGGACACACGGGTTTGTGAGCATCCGTTGTCGGATATTGTGATCGCTGGAGAAGCCGCGCATCCGCTCCCTCACACTTTTCACCGGCTGCTCCAGACCATCTCTGACCTGATGATGTTGCTGCCGAGTGGAAGTTCATTACAGCAGATGGCTCTGAGGTAGGCTGGCCCGGGTGCAGGCAGGCTCCAGGGGCTCTAGAAAACACTTTTAGGGCAGAGCCAAAATTTCACCAGGAAAACATGGCTGCAGTGATGATGGTAGCCAGGCTTTTGACTGTGGGTCTCCCTGGTCTTTTGTGTGCTGGCTCTCGCAACTCTCAAAATTGGCCTTGGTGACACAGTCAGGCTGGGGATGGGTTACTTCGGAAGGCTTCTTCCGGGGCCCAGCCCTCATTTGGAGAAAACATAAGTATTCTGACGGCACTGCCTGGTTTGACCCCTTTGGAGTCCATTGCTGGAAGTTTATTGGTGGGAAGGGGAGTCCGAGAGCTGCTTGGAAGAGCATCTCTGCCCCCCTCTTCTACCTTCTACAAATTCTCCCGGGTGTGCTATCAGAATTTGTTATCCCTTTGGCTGAATTTCAGCAGTGCTCTTCCAGACTTATTCCTTTCCTTTCCTTTCCTTTCCTTTCCTTTCCTTTCCTTTCCTTT
>WNWU01000063.1:8378539-8391952 GCA_012654045.1 Ptyas mucosa | reverse complement strand
TTTCCTTTCCTTTCCTTTCCTTTCCTTTCCTTTCCTTTCCTTTCCTTCCCTTCCCTTCCCTTCCCTTCCCTACCCTACCCTACCCTACCCTACCCTACCCTACCCTACCCTACCCTACCTTACCTTACCTTACCTTACCTTACCTTACCTTACCTTACCTTTACTTATTTTTTTTATTTGACTTTATTTTATTTTATTTTTCATTTTATTTATTATTTTATTATTTTACTTTATCTATTTTCCTTTGCTTTACTGTATTGGTAGTCCTCGACTTACGACCACAATTGAGCCCAAAATTTCTGTCGCTAAGTGAAGCATTCGTTAAGTGAGTTTGCCCCATATTACCACCTTTTTTGCCACCAGTTGTTAAGTGAATGACTGTGTTTGTTAAATTAATCAAACTGTTGTTAGGTGAATCTGGCTTCCTCCCATTGACTTTGCTTGTCAGAAGGTCACAAAAGGTGATCATGTGATCCCAGGACACTGCAACTGTCATAAATATGAGTCAATTGCCAAGTATCTGAACATTGACCACTTGATCACGGGGATGTTACAACGTCCGTAAGTGTGATAGCTGGTGATAAGTCTCTTTTCTTCAGTGCCATTGTAACTTCGAACGCTCACTAACTCACGAACTGTTGTAAGTCAAGAACTACCTGTATTTTAATTTATTATAATTTTATTTTATATATTGTTTTATTTATTTGGACCCCATGTCACTTTTGGGGACAATTTGGTTCGCAACTGAACAGTTTGCTCCCAACAGGCCACCTTATTTTATTCCCACTCATTAGAAGAGGGAAAACACTAGGAAAAAAATGAGGATTTTGCTACTCACACGTCTACTTGCAATCTGAACAGAATATGG
Source organism: Ptyas mucosa (assembly GCA_012654045.1). Taxonomy (NCBI): domain Eukaryota; kingdom Metazoa; phylum Chordata; class Lepidosauria; order Squamata; family Colubridae; genus Ptyas; species Ptyas mucosa. The sequence continues at coordinate 8,391,084 of WNWU01000063.1, read as the reverse complement.
GCAGCTCAGGGTTGAATTATTGGGTGCTTAGCAGTCTCTTAACTCACTTTTCTTCCTGCAGACATTTCAGTGTGGAGGGGTTAGTATAAGAATGGGTTCTCCTTAGATGTAATACGTGTAGGATCATGTGAACTTAACATGCAGCACCATAGAGTTTGCTCCTAGCAGAGACGATTTTGGCTTTTCCAAATGTTCTTGAGAGGCTGCCATGGTGAGCTCAGGGTTGAATTCTTGGGTGCCAGGTGGTCTCTGAACTCACTTCTCTTCCTGCAGATGTTTCAGTGCCAGGCCAGGTAAGCTCATCAGTGCAAGGTGGATAAGAGGGAGCTAATCTACCAATCTGGATGTTGGTATTGGCTCTTCTTTGATTGCTGTTGTATAACTGGTGCTGGTTTCTGATGATCTGGCTTCTGTTTAATTGCTATGCGATGAGGAAGGCTGGTTCTTTGGAAGCTTTGAAATGGAAAAAGTCATAATTATGGCCTTCTTGTTCAGATGCTGGAGCCTCAAATTCAAGCAATCCGACCATCAGTTTTTGCATCAGAGCAACGTCTTTCATCACATCAACAACATTCTCTCCAAATCTGATGATGGAGACAGCGAGGAGAGCTTTAGCATTAGCATCCAGTCTGGCTTCGAAGCTTTGAATCAGGCGAGTTGATTTTCCAGGTTACTGTGACAACAGCCAATGAGAATTCATGGCTTCCAGTGAACACCTGATCAGAATTGGTTTCTTCAAATGGGTGATTTCTGGTATAAAGAATGATTGGGAAAATGTTGATTTGGCTCCAACTGGGTATACCTAGAAACACTTGAGCAGAAAAAAGTTTGCCCAAGATTGATTTAAAGGAATAAATGAAAGAGGTGGAGGGACCAGGGTATAATCAGTACTGTTGATTATAAGATTTTACATTAAATACTTTAATTAAATTAATTTAAGCCATAGTAGTGTACTTAACTGTGAAATTTATATGTTTTGATAGGAATCATGTATAGTAGTCTGCCTGAAGGACTTAACTAACATTGTTGATATAAAAACTTCAAGCCGGCCAGCCATGATTGGTAGTTTGACAGATGGGTCAACGGAAACCTTCTGGGAATCGGGCGATGAAGACAAGAATAAAACTAAAAACATTACAATTAATTGCATGAAAGGAATTAATGCTCGCTATGTGTCTGTTCATGTTGACAATTCAAGAGACCTCGGGGTAAGCACTAATTTCAAATAAAAGAAGAGTAACCTTGACATGTCCATTTGGACGTTAGAGGGTAAATTAATGATAATGGTATAGAGCTAGAAAAGCAAGACAGATCAAGATTTTGTTATAAATTCATATATAAGCCAGATGGCAAGAATATAATGGAGCAAAGTGAGTGTGTGATAAAAATATTTTTTAAAATCCTTTTTTGGATGGGGTTTTTGTGGCTGTCTTTTTTCTTTCTTTTTTTCACCTTTAAGTCCCTATTGATTCCTATTGATTGTCTGAATAGTTTTCTTGGCAAGATTTCAGAAGTGATTTGCCATTGCATGTCTGTGGAGATTCTCAGTCATCCAGGTCATGGTTGTCCCAAAGGTGGCTTTTTCAAGAGGCAACTGAACTTTTTGTTGTTTTTTTTAAAGAAGTTTCGCTTTTCATCCAAGAAGCTTCTTCTGCTCTGAAGAAGCTTCTTGGATGAGAAGCGAAATGTCTTCAAAGAAAAACCAGAAAGTCCAGTTGCCTCTTGAAAAAGCCACCTTTAGGTTTGCCATTGCATGTTTCCCAGGGCTGAGAAAAATGGACTGGCCCAATTGGCTGCTTAATTAAGATGGGACTAGAGCTCATAGCTTGCCAGTTTCTAGCCTGGTGTCTGAATTGCTACACCAAACTAGGTCTATTCTCTCTGCCTCCCTTTTATTTTAAACTGTTGATATTAAAATCAATTTAGAAACTTAACATGCCTGGTTTTTATTTTTTGTTTCATATTGTTGTATCTAGAACAAAGTGACTTCAATGACTTTTTTGACCGGAAAAGCAGTAGAAGATCTTTGCAGAATAAAACAGGTAGCTTACCTATGCCATTATGAGTTATAACAAAGCATCTTAATGTTTAAAATCCATGTATTTTAACATTCTGTTTAATGAACTTTTCTTAATTAAAAACTTGGACATCTTTTCATTATTCTTTATTCTGACATTGCAAGAAAGAAAAGAAACAAGATCTCTCCCCTTGTATTTATTAATCTGTGTTCCATCTGTCCTTGTACTAAAAAGTTAGCTGCATAAGTAATGTACCGTTTTAGTCTTAAAAGTCCAGCTCTGTGTAGTTAGTTGGAGGAAAGAATAATACTGTTTTGATTTAGTGCTGATTTTCCTGTGTATTTTTCCACTGTTTACTCTCAAGCAAATGCTTCAAATGAAGTGTAATTCTCACATGTACCTAAACTCATCCTTCAGCCAGTCACCTGTGACTTAACTTCAAATCTAGGCTGCAGTAATTGGGGCAGCCAGTAGATGGTAGCAAAGAGATAGAAAAATTCTAAGTATGTGTGGCCATCAAATGGCCATACATATTTTTCCCAGTCAGATCTTGCAGCCTTACCCTTAATTTTTATTTTTGAACCATTCCGCTGGAAAGTTTTGCAATTACGTTTCTACTGTTTACACCAACTTGCTTTTCTATTCCTGTGCTTTAGGTTGACTTGGACTCTAGACATATTGGCTGGGTAACTAGTGAACTTCCCGGTGGAGACAATCACATCCTCAAAATTGAGTTAAAGGGGCCAGAAAATACCCTCCGAGTCCGGCAGGTGAAAGTGCTCGGTTGGAAAGATGGCGAAAGCATCAAAATAGCTGGCCAGATCTCGGCAAGTGTGGCTCAACAAAGAAGCTGTGAGGCTGAGACGCTGCGAGTTTTCAGGCTTATCACATCACAGGTGAGGCGGTATGAAGAGCACAACACAATTCTCAAGCCTCCATAAAAAGGCACAGTTATCACTCCGTAGGTAGAAATAGCGGTGGGAATCCTATCTTTCTTTTTCATATTTCTTTTGCCCCTTCCTAAAGAATATATAGAATAGAATAGAATTCTTTATTGGCCAAGTGTGATCGGACACACAAGGAATTTGTCTTAGGTGTATATGCTCTCAGTATACATAAGGAGAATAAAATACATTAATCAAGAATAAAAAGATACAACACTTAGTGATAGTCAAGGTTACTAATAAACTATCAAATCGTACTAGGAAACAAATAAAAACAATATAAATCAAAAGATACAAGCAACATGGTTATAGTAATAAGCGGGAAGAGATAGATGCTAGTAAGGAAGAGAAGAATAGTAATACAGTCTTAGCAAATTATTTGACAGTGTTGTGGGAATTAGTTGAGAGCAATGGCATTCGGGGAAAAACTGTTCTTGTGTCTAGTTGTTCTGGTGTGCAGTGCTCTATGGCGTCATTTTAAGGGTAGGAGTTGAAGCAGTTTATGTCCAGGATGCGAGGGGTCTGTAAATATTTTCACAGCCCTCTTTTTGACTCGTGCAGTTTACAGATCCACAGTGGAAGGCAGGTTGATAGCAATTGTTTTTTCTGCACTTCTAATTATCCATTGTAGAAAAATCCACCAGTTAAAATAACACCCCAAAACACCCCATGACAGGTTTGTGGTAGAATTTAGTTTAGAGTTTTGTTTGAGCATGCACATGTCCATCTGAGTTCCTTAGAAAAAAAATGGATCCCTACACTTGATTCCTCTGCTTCCTGGTTTACTTAGATCTTTAAAATGGTTTCTACTTTGGATGTCTGCTCCCCAATTCATTCTTCACCATTTTCCATCTTCATCTTGGCTAGGTAATGTGTGATATCTCTTCTCAACTTTAAAGAAACTGCACAAGAGTAGAATGCGCATGTTTTCATGCAAGGTCTGCACCAGGCAGCATCTAATAAAAGGAATCTGGAAATAGCACTAGCACTTAGACCAGTGATGGTTAACCTTTTTGGTGCTGAGTGCCTGAAGCGCGCGTGAATTCACGTACACGTGCCCGAACCCCCAAAATGCAATGCGAGGCCCCCTTGTGCCCCGTTTCGGGCCTGGAAAGCCGCCTGCACCAACCTGCACCTCCCACGCATATGCACGCACATCCCCCACGTGCACCCTGCCCCCGCGCATGCACGGCAGAGACCCGAAGACCACTTGGCCGGCGGTAGGCACACGGCTGGCGTGCCTTCAGAGAGGGCTCTGCGAGCCACCTGTGGCACACGTTCCATAGGTTCGCCATCACAGACTTAGACTTGTATACCACTTCACAGTGCTTTACAGCCGCCTTTAAGGAGTTTACAGAGTCAGCATATTGCCCCCAAACAATCTGGGTCCTTATCGTGGTATTTATTTCAGATTAGTTATTCTCAATACTGTCTTGTTGACAACAAACATCACCATGATGAAATTCGTTTCAAAGCTTATTTTCAGACCAAGTTCTGTTCTTTGTGAATGCAGGCGGTAAGGAAATATTTTGAAAATTGCTAACATTGTCGCATGAAAGAAAAAAAAGAAGAAGAAAGAAAGAAATCGCATGTCCGTCTTATTCCGGTATTTTGTTTCTCCTCTGAAACAGGTCTTCGGCAAACTCATATCTGGAGACGCTGAGCCGACCCCAGAACAGGAAGAAAAGGCTTTGCTTTCTTCACCCGAAGGAGAAGAAAAAGTACACAATGTATTTATTTGTGTTCTACAATTACCAAGATTTTGTTTTTATCTCCCAATGCAAGTTGGTTCAGATCTTGAACTGGGACTGCGTTCCCTTGAGTTGACAGTCTGGATCAATCCGAAACAAAGCTTTTAGCCTTTCGTCATGTTGAATGAAAGCTTAACTGCCGGCACTCCTCTTATTAATTGGAATCCCTTAAATAGCAATAGCACTTATATTTATATACAGCTTTACAGCCCTCTCTAAGCGGTTTACAGAGTCAGCATATTGCCCTCAACAATCTAGGTCCTCATTTTACCCACCTCAGAAGGATGGAAGGGCTGAGTCAATCTTGAGCCTGATGAGATTTGAACTGCCAAATTGCAGTCAGCCGGCAGGCAGCAGAAGTAGGCTGCAGTACTGCACTCTAACCACTGCGTCACCATGGCTCATAAACGGCACCCTGCTTAGAGGGAAACTTAGCCCTGGCGTGTTGTTGCAGCCACACTGCTTGGTTCTTGAGAGACCAAGAGGTCACAGCAGGATATTGTTCATGATGAACGGTTAAGTCTCCATGCTGGGATACCTAGGGTGGCATGTTCACATGAGCCAAAGGCTTTTAATGCTTTGTATATTCAGTGCTGCTTCCATTATAGGAACTTCCCCTGATTCAGCTCTGCAGAAAGCTATGGATATGGGTGTACAGGTAGTCCTCAGATTACGATAGTTTGTTTAATGACCATTTGAAGTTAGAATGGCACTGGAAAAAGGTGACTTACAACAGGTTTTTGCACTTACAACCAACGCAGCATCCCCATGGTTACATGATCAAAATTCAGACCGCTTGGCAACTGACTCATATTTATGACAGTTGCAGTGTCCCAGGGTCCCTTCCGACAAGCAAAGTCAATGGAGAAACCAGATTCACTGAACAGCTGTGATACTAACTTAACAACTTCAGTGATTCACTTTAACAACTGTGGCAAGAAAGGTTGTAAAATGGGGCAAAGCTCACTTAACAACTGTGTCGCTTAGCAACAGAAATTTTTGGGCCCAATTTTGGTTGTAAATTGAGGACTGCCCATATTGTCACTTAGAATAAGAAGATCAATTTTTCTATTTCCATTTGCCAAAAACCCCCCTTTTTTTCCTTGAACTTCTATCAAAATACGAACATATTAGCTGTCGTAGTCCTGGAAGAAAAGAAAAATCCCAGAGATTCAACCTTCTGTATAGTTCTAAAAGTAGTCGACATAGTGCTTTCTAGGGAATTTGGGCTACCATTGCTTAAGGGGTGTTTGCTTCCAACTTATCATCGGAAGGATTAGCGTGTATCTCCTGCGGCAGAGACTCCCACAGCCAACCTCTCTTCTTATCTAGGAAGGCTTAAGTTATGAGATTCCAATGGTAATCATAATAGAAATTATTCTTTCCATATTCTGGTTTCTCTGCTGATTCCTGGGGGTGAAGGGGGTGGGGAGGTGTGAGCCACTATGTAAACTTTCTCTTAATTTGGAAAAATCTCACCTCCAGGTGAGATTCAACCAGGTCTCACCTGCCTATGGGTAAGGAATCCATCATACTGCAGCTGGAAGACCAGTATTGTCTGCAAATCAAGTGTTTGAAAAGGCTTTAGGAGATTTAAGTCTTATAATCTCTTTGAAAATAAGTTTATCTCCTAATTTTCCTAATTTTATTTACATTGGCTAGGTCAGGGGTCAGCAACCCGCGACTCTGGAGCCGCATGTGGCTCTTTCACCCCTCTGCTGCAGCTCCCTGTCACTCAAAATATGTGTCACTACTGCCAATGTGCAATACCCGCCGGCAGGCAATTTATTGAGCTTTTCAAACCCGATAGGCCAACCATGGATAAATCCAAGAAAAGAAAAGTTTCAGAAGAAAACAGAAGGTTTAATTCAACTATACAGATGCTAGTTTCGTGGCCACTCAGGAAAGAGTCAGGCACGGGAAGGGTTTTGTGGCCCCCGGTGTTTTCTTTTCTGTGGGAAACGGGTCCAAATGGCTCTTTGAGTGTTTAAGATTGCCGACCCCTGGGATAGATGCTTTACATCACTTAATACCAAAACTTGCATTGGAAACCAAAACAAAACTCTCTTAATTTTTTTAGTCAGAACCTGAAACGTATGATCGTACTAAACAATATCGTGTTTCTTTCCAAGGCAACTTCAGATGCAGACCTGAAAGAGCACATGGTTGGAATCATATTTAGCAGGAGTAAACTCACAAATTTGCAAAAGCAGGTTTGTTCAATTAGAATGTTTTATAAGCTTGTTTTCTTCCATTACCTTCTGCACATGATCTGCAGATGAAGGACAAAAGATTCCATATGCTAAGAAATCAACTCACTGGGGAAAGGAGGGGGGGACCCTGTCAGTTAGGAACGTGCCCCCAAAACTATAAAAGGATGTACTAACAACTCTACAGGCAAGGGAAGATAAAATGCTGGATTTCCAATGCAGAGATTAAAATTGATCCATCTGTCCAATCGTTAGTTTCCACAGTGAACATCTGTAAACATGCAAGTGCACAGAATGATGTAGACTGGTATGCCCAAAATGTTCACTTAACGGGAGACACAATGTACATGTATGTATTTGTGAGTTGAGAAGCATCTAGGACAGGAATTGGGGAGGTGAGAATCCATATGATAAGCAGGAACAAAGTCTACCTTCTCCTACATGTGCAGAACATTTGAATCATCCCAGGTCCACGTTGTCCCAAAGGTGCTTTTCCAAAACCCAACAGGACTTTCTTCTTGTTGTTTTCCAACAACCAGATGACCCCAAAGAATATAAATCCTTCCATTTCCCGGCATTCAGTTAGAACCAAAGAAGCTTCTTGGATGAGAAGCAAATCTTTTTCAAGAAAAAAACCCAAGAATGTCCAATTTTGAAGAAACACATTTGGGACAACATTTGAAGTTTACAGTGTTTTTTTTTTTGTTATTAGCTTATAATATAAAATACAAAAATTGCAAAAGCAAATAGTAGGAAAAATAAGGGAGAGTCAGGGAGAAGTGTAGGGGGAAAAAAGATTGACTTCTGTCTCTCTCTGGTGCAGTAGAATAAGACAATAGCATCAAACCTCAACTTTTACTTTTCTATAATAATATAAACTAGTCATTTCTATAACAACAAATCTATCTACATTCGGGACAACATTTGAAAGGCTTTATCTTGGCAGCAACTCCCTGCATAGTGACGTGCAATCCATCCATTTTGTGAGGATGATTTGGGCAAGGTGTATTATTCACCTTACAAGAAGAGCTAGTCCTATTTATATTTGTCCTAAGGGTTTCAGGTTTACCACTTGTAGTTATGGGCATACATTTAAGCATTCTGTGAAGTAGATTTAACTCTCAATTCAGCCTTGTATTTCCTTGAACTTAATGGAGTATCTGTATTAAACGTCAGTGTTATTGAAAAGACCTGCAGTCTAGGTCAGGGCTCCCCAACCCCTGTTCTATAGACCGGCACCAGGCCGCAGCATACCAAAAACTGGGCCACGTAAAAAAGCAAAACCCCAATCCATGGGATGCAGGCAGCATGTGAAACCACACCGCCTCTGGTCCGTGGAAAAACCTCTCCACGGAACCGGTCCCTGGTGCCCAAAAGGTTAGGGGCCGCTGGTCTAGGTGATTAAACTGACAGGGCCGAGCTACAGTTTAATTTCCTCCGACGCCTGTCTTTGTGATTAGGTCTGCACTCATATCGTGCAAGCCATCCGCATGGAAGCCACGCGGGTCCGAGAGGAATGGGAGCACGCCATTTCTAGCAAGGAGAACGCCAACTCCCAGCCCAACGATGAGGACGCCTCGTCGGACGCCTACTGCTTTGAGCTGCTGTCCATGGTGCTGGCCCTGAGCGGCTCCAACGTAGGGCGCCAGTACTTGGCTCAGCAGCTGACTTTACTGCAGGATCTCTTCTCCCTGCTCCACACGGCTTCTCCCAGAGTACAGAGGCAGGTCGGTATTGAAAGGTGGCTCCTTCTTCCTGGTTGCAAGATGATTGGCTCCCCCAACCAGGGTCGGCTAACTTCTTTGGTTGGTCCTTTCAGGTCACCTCCTTACTGAGACGGGTCCTGCCCGAAGTCACTCCCAACCGCTTGGCCAGTGTCATAGGGGTCAAAGCCCTGCCTCCAGCTGATATCAGTGATATCATTCACTCCACGGAGAAGGGAGACTGGAACAAACTGGGCATTCTGGACATGTTCCTGGGCTGCATTGCCAAAGCACTCACCGTTCAGCTCAAGGCCAAAGGCACCACCATAACGGGCACGGCTGGCACGGCAGCCGGCAAAGGCGTTACTACCGTCACTTTGCCAATGATTTTCAATTCCAGGTTAGTAGCAGTTACGCAGCTGTTGTCTTGACTCAGTTTCCCATAGTCTTCGAGACTTTGTGTGTGTGTGTGTGTGTGTAAGATTCGTGCCGCCTCCCCTTTGAGATGGTGTTCCTGAAAGTTGCTCCAAAAAGTGCTGTCAATTCGTTCAATACTTTTTAATACGGGAATTGTTGTATTTAGGGGTTAGAAAAAAGAGGCAGAAAGTAGAAATTGGGAAAACACTACCAAGTATACTGCTGTAAGATATAATACGTTATAATTACAATGTACAGTAGTGGCCAAAATTGTGGAAACCTTTTGGGAAAAGTGTATTTTTGAGGTTTGATGGCTAATAACACCACTTTTTTTTTTTTTTGGAGTTTCAAAGTAATCCTATTCCACTGCTGGAATGGCCTGGGAATAGCCCAGACCTTAACCCAATTGAAAATCTATGGAGCTGACTAAAGAAACATGTTAGTCAGAAGCGACCCAGCAAGAAAACCCAGTTAATAGAAGCAATCCTTCAATCTTGGTTTCACATTATAACAGCTGCAGAACTAAAAGGCTTTGTTCACTCCATGGGAAGACGTTGTAAGGCCGTAATCCATGCTAAAGGTTACCCAACTAAGTATTAACTGACATGGTGGTAATTTTTGTATATCTCATTTTTTCTATGGTGATCATTTTTGTATATCTCATTTTTTCTAAGTGTTTCATTTTTCTTCTTTATACTGTAACTGCTATTCAAATAACCAATCCTTCATAAAAGTAATTGCATTGCATTCTTGATTAAATTATCTTTCCATCGATGTATAATTTTATGGTACTACTCCCCAAAAAAGTGGTGGTGTTAGCTAGTTTTAGAAAATAAAGTTTCCCCAAAAGGTTTCCACAATTTTGGCCACTACTGTATACGTAAATCTTAGAAGCAGGGGAAAAAAAGACTATCATTATGTATATCTAACAATACTATTGTTACCAGTATTTTGTATAGAGCAAATTGACCCAGACAATGTACTGTTCCCTAAATATGTTGAAGGTGGGGGAGGGAGGAGAACCATAAATAACATTACCAAAAAAACACACCCAACTTTCAATTTTTTGTTTTCCTTTCTTTAGTTACCTCAGACGAGGTGAAAGCCATTGGTGGATGAAGGGCTCAACTCCAACGCAGATTTCAGAAATCATTATTAAGCTCATAAAAGACATGGCAGCAGTAAGCTTTCATTATCTTCGTATACCTCTTCTGCCTCTGTCGTTCACACAAAGCAGCTTTGTTCAACTAGACTTTAGGGGTGGTTGTTTTTCCCCCTCATTCATACTCATGACCTAAACTCCTTCCTTGTGCAGGGTCACTTGTCTGAAGCTTGGTCCCGTGTGACGAAAAATGCCATTGCTGAAACAATCATTGCTTTGACCAAAATGGAAGAAGAATTCAGATCCCCTGTGCGCTGCATCGCCACAACTCGTGTAAGAAAGTTGGCTTACCTTGTTATCTCTGGCGGTGTCTGTCAGTTTGGTCCTTTGCTAACAGTGCTTCTTATTAAATAAAGAGCCGTGATGGCGCAGTGGTTGGAATGCAGTATGGCAGGCTGAGTCTGCCGACTCCCAGTAGTTCGATTCTCACTGGCTTAAGGTTGACTCAGCCTTCTGTCCTTCCGTGGTCGGTAAAATGAGGACTCAGATGATTGTTGGGGGCAATAGGCTGACTCTGTAAACCGCTTAGAGTGGGCTGTAAAGCGCTCTGAAGCGGTGTGTGTGTGTGTATTTCCTAAGTACTATCTGTTAACCACTTAGGGCTATAAAGTGCTATGAAGCAGTATATATGTATATATATATAGAGAGGGAGGGGGGAGGGAGAGAGAGATGGATGGATGGACGGATGGATAGATATATGTATTATGTGCTATTGCTATCAATTTTATAATATAAAAATAATATTATTAATAAGACTATAAACCACCAAGATCTACACCCAAGCCCCAGCAAATAGACAAAATAAGCAATTGCTCCGTGTCTTGCTAACTCCCTGATTTTGCTGAACGAGCCTGTCCTCCTACTTGCAGCTGTGGCTGGCCTTGGCCTCTCTCTGTGTCCTTGACCAAGATCACGTTGACCGCCTCTCTTCTGGAAGATGGATGGGCAAAGATGGACAGCAGAAACAGATGGTGAGGAATGGGTGAAAAGGAAGCGGCTGCTGCTGCTTGCTGCTCACTGGGTATCTTTCGGAGTTAGTCCCCACCATCTTTTGAGATACATTGAGATGGATGTTACTGGATACTGGAACATGTATTCTGTGCTTCCATGTTACATTTCAGAGTATAAATGCATCTTATGCTTTGAAAAGCAAAGGTACCTATTAGCTTGAGCCCATTAACTGAGGATCTTCCCAAGCTTGAGTTAGAGTTGGGCCTGGTTAGCTCTTAGGTGGGACACCAGGGGAGCAGCAGGAGATGTAGGAGGCTGAGAAAGAAATGGGAGGAATGCCAGCTATAAAACAATCTACAGATAGGAAATGAGTTTGTTTGTAGTTTATGTCATCAGCTCATAAAGGTTGGGAAGGAGAAATGTAAAATGCTCAAAATCTTTGTTTCTTATTTAAATATTTATCACGTGTTTTCCGTCACCAATAAGTGAGGGATGGATATTCCTACCACACTTTCCAAAGTTCTCAACCTTTCCCCCAATTCTGACATGAAAAATCCTTCTCAAGGTGCCCATTTCTCAGGAAAGGGAGAAGAAAATTCTCCAGGAAATGGAGAAGAAAAGGATGCAACTACGAACCACTTACTGCATTGTGCTTAGAAAAAAGGTCAACTCTAGGAAGACTTTACTAACCTTCGATTGCCCTTTTTAAAAAAATCTTTCAGCCGATGTGCGATAACCATGATGATGGAGAAACTGCGGCCATTATCTTATGCAACGTCTGCGGGAACCTCTGCACAGACTGTGATCGATTCCTCCATCTCCATCGACGAACAAAGTCACATCAGCGACAGGTGACGTATGACTCAACGCTTCCCAATTCTCGGGGGCGGGGGGTGGGTGGGAGAATCATATTTAAATTTCCTTTTTGTTTTTTTAAGATGGCATCCAAGTTCACAATTAGTCATCTCCTAGACCTGGTCACATGAGAAAAGGTTAGGGTAGGTTGATAGTAGGGATTTGCATTTGTCAATCAGGGGTTATATGTCATCACCCCAGATATGCAGGGAATCCTGAACGCAGGGTCAAGGCTTGGATGGAGAACAGAGGTTGAATTAAACCCTATGACCGTGATGGCGAACCTATGGCACGGGTGCCACAGGTGGCACGTGGAGCCATCTCGGTGGGCACGCGAGCTCAGCTCTGGCATGCATGCGTGCGCTGGCCAGCTGATTTTCGGGCCTTCTGGGCCCACCAGAAGTCAGGAAACACACTGTTTCTGGCCTCCAGAGGGCTTCTGGGTGGGGTGAGGAAGGCTGTTTTTGCCCTCCCCAGGCTCCTAGAAAGGCTCTGGAGCCTGGGGAGAGCGAAAAACGGGCCTACCGGGCCCAG